>VZRF01010207.1:28677-89892 GCA_013396875.1 Vireo altiloquus | reverse complement strand
AAAAAAGAGAAAATTCAGAATTCCCCAACTTCAAGTTACTGTGTTACAAAGTGAATTGTTCTACAGCTGCAAAATCAAGTGCCTAAGCTGAGTTAATGCTTTTCATTTCTTTTGCATGTGTCAGCATTAATGGAGGCAGGCTTCTATAAAGCCTTGCATGTAAAGATGGTGCTGAGCAGACTAGATTCAGTTCTGTTGAATGCTTTTTGCATTTTTTTTAATAACGCACAAAGGGAGACTTCAAATCAGGCTGAACTTCAAGCAAAAGTTAATGCTATTCTCTTTTGGGTTCAACCACCCACTTTGCTTAAGGTCACTAGTTGAGGCTAATGCTGCACAGAGGGGCTGCAGCAAACATGGCATCTCCTTGATTAGGCTCCCTGCTGATCTAATACACATACCAACTCACTTGCCAAGTCAAATAACACATTTAGTGAATTGGAAATAAGATTTAAGTGAGCCAGCACAATGCGGCTTGCCCTCTCATCTTTTTACCGAATCCTTCTCTTTGTATGCTACACTGTGAAAACTGCTCTTGTTAGAGGACTTAATCTTCATTTTTTTCCTGTAGATTATTTGGAAACAGGTCAATTGAATGTTGGGGCTTCTAACTCCTCCTACCAAAGAAAAACATGGCTTGTGGCACACTGATTGCATCATTTAATTGAAAGGCTGTTATTATTAAAAAGAAAATACTGTGGTATTAAGTGTGAAAAAAAATTCTGGGATTAAATGCAACCCCTTTTTAAATAATGTGTTTACTCCTTTGTCTTCAAATCTCTTATCTCAAGAGTACTTTACATTAATTGTTGGTGAGTAGTAATTGATGGGGTTGATCATAGTACATATATTCATCTCTTGTGGCTGTATTACAGTAGTTAATTCTTAAATACAGTAAGATACAATAGAGTGACATTTCTATAATGCCTTTCATAACAGCAAAGTAAATCACTTCATGTAGTGCTTGACTTTGAACTATTCTGTATTTCCATGAAAGAAAATCAGGACTAAAGTTAAAACCTTCACAGTTTGTTCACTGTTTTTATTAATTTTAGAAGGAGAGAAGTTACAGTGCAAAGTATACTTTGAGATTTAGCACAGATTTGTCACATACTTTAATGCCATTTATGCTGTAATAAACTGCAACTGTCTCATATCTCCATATTTGGTGTTCAGGGTTATGATGTGTATTGACTTTTTAATTATCTTCTTATCTCTTATGGTTATACATATCTATGTTCATCTCTCTCTTGTTCAACTAACGAAATAAGAATTTTCTTCCTGAGATACTCTTGTTCTTTTCTTTCTTTTCTTCTTTTTTTTTTTAAACAAATACAGAGGTACCATAATACAGAGTGAAATTGAAAAAAACCTGACATTTACAACATCTCATCAAAGACAGGCAATTTTAAGTACTACATTAAAAAGGAAAAATTTATCTGTGTGACCTACAGCTGCAAGATAAAATGACTCTTTTTCTTCCAGAGTAATGACCAGTGCACTTGACTTCTAATGAATTCACTTACTACATTTTAATCCCCAGTAAGGGATTTTGAGGTATGGGCAAAACATCTTGGAAGATTTTTTGTGACCATCTGTGTACTTTCAGTCTAGCTTTTAAAGCCAAGCATTTGTTGATCTTGTAGCAGACCTTTGGTGGGAGCTCAGGCAAATGGGATAACATATAGAGAACATTTGTCTGGCTAACCCATTCAAGCAAAGCAGCGAGGAGGAAACCACTTCTCTCTCAGATCCTCCTGTGGTTCTGCAAAGGATTAGTAGAACAGATGCCCTCCCTTGCCATTGCCCCCAGAAATGAGAAAATGCTGAGTTACTGTCATAAGATCATGTACAACTGGGGCAGGAACTGATCTGTATTCCTCAGGAAATCATTAGTAGTCTTCAGGTCAAGTGAAAAAAAAAAAGTGTGATTACAGAAAAGAGATACTTCTTTGTTGTTTTTCTGAGTCATTCACAAGTCAGAGAAATATTTATCATTCAAAGACCCAATTTTCAATTTCATATTAGCTTGCCCAACCTGAAGGATCAAAGTGGAAAATCACATGGTTCAGGCCTAATGCTAAAACACTTTAAAAGTTTCAGTTAAAGTGTTTATCATTTTCTAAGATTAAACATGAAAAAAAGTAGTGGTTTGTCAGTAGCTCAAATATTTAATTAGGAAGATACAATCTTCATTATTTGAGGAAATAACTTGGAGCATGTTTAAGAACAATCCTGAAATCAGAGAGATATATCCTGTTTCTATTAAGAAAATCCTCCAGCAGCAGATCAAGACATTTTGCATCTGAAAAGATGTGGCAGCACATGCTCAGGTTGGTAGAACTATAGCTAAATCCTTGGAAATCTGCAACAGTGGAGCCTACAAAGGAAAAACAAGAGAGCCTTATTTGTCCCTTCCAAGATTGTCTCAGCTGCCCAGTGCCACAGGCAGAGGGTGAGCTTCAGACAAAGTCTATCAAAGGTTCCCTCCTGCTGAGTCACAAGGTGCAGAAAGGACCCCCATGCTTTCTGAACTCCTTCTTGGAGAGAAGTCAAGGTGTAGTCAGATCCAAACTTAGTGCTAGACTTTGTAAATGGTGTGAGGAGCCTATTTATTTTTGTCTCAACACTGGTTGTCAGACGCATGTGGGGGAGGGGGTGCACAAGTGCTGCTTGCTGGAAGCAACTAGGAGAAAATGGGAGAAAGCCTTGTCTTTGGGGGCACTTTGCCTGGCAACCATTTCATATCTCATGTGGGACAAGCAGTCAGCAGGAGACAACCAGGGACACTGTACCCTCTGGAGAGGTTCTCCAAACAGATGGAAAAAGGTTTCCACCAATGCACTGCAGTGGAACACTGGGCCAATTGTTTCCTGTCAGCAGGCAGACCTTGGGAGGAGCCAGGGGGTATAAAAAGTAACTGAGTCACAAGCTCTCAGGCTCTTTTGGCATGGACTTTTGGGCCTTGTCTTTTTGGTCTTTTGGTCAGCTTCTTGCCCTGGCTCTATCTTGCTTCGTCTCACTAATCCTCCCTCTCGTGAGGCACTTGGCTGACTCCGAGCCTCCTGCCCTGTGAGAAATAGAACTCACTCTTTAATTAAAAAGAAATTTAATTGAAAGATTCAATAAGGGACAAAGTCAACAAGGCAAAAGATAACAGCATTGCATGCATAGCCACAGCCAGAGGCACACCGTTAACAATAGCAACCCCCCCTAGAAACCCTTCGGTATTGCATCATCTAATTACATATGTATTAACCATTTTTAATACTAAAAACTAGTTAACATAGCTCCTCCCCCTTCCCGCCTTTTTAAAGCATGTGCAGTTATATTTGTGGATGGCAGTTGTTTCATTCCCTCCTTGGTTAGATGTTACCCAATTACAATGGGTAACAATGGGTCCTCCTATCTCAGTACAACATTCATGTTAAAAACAGCTCTAAGCCCCAGTGAAAATCAACACCCACTCCTCTCCCCTCATAACAGCAAAGCCGCTCCCACAAAACCAACATTACAGTACACAACACATCTGCAAAAGCCAACACTATAAAACGTATTTTTCGCACATCCCCAGTCCTGCCTCCCTATTGTGAGGAACAAGCTAATGAGTGGAGTGGATAATGATTTATGAAGGAAGGTTGGCTGCTAGATTAAGATTGTTCTTGTTACAAATGTTGCTGTTCCTCTTATGGTATTGCTGTGTCATGCGTTCCTGTTATGTACTCTTCGGACCACTAGATGGAGGGGTGGAGGAGGTGCTGGGGGAGAGGAGACAAGCAGGCCCCTCCCAGAGACTAAATTAGCATAAAGGGATGGCCGCTGCCCCATCATTGGTACATCAGCAGGCCAATAGGATACCCCCAGTGACAGGGAACCAACCAAAACGTCTGAAGAAGGAATGATGCAAGAGGGATCAACGAATCGAGACTGTCTGGGTGGGCAGGGATTAAGGGTATAAAAACTGCTGCACCCTAGTTTTGGGGTTCTTCACCTGTGATTTGTCGTAGGTGGCGCACCTAGTGCTGCTGCACTCCACCTCGCTGCTATTAAGAATCCTTTATTCAAATAGTCCTCAATTGCTAGTTAATAAAGAGTTTAAATTTAAATTCTGGGCTCATTTCTCAGACTGTGCTCCTGTCCGACGCCCTGCCCACTTTGTCCCTGCATGCCTGCCTGCCTCTAACCTTGCTTCACCAATCCAGCCTGCTGCCATGTCCCCACCGCGACCCCGGTCCAGGGTTCTGCGCCTCCTGCCAGAGCGCCCACCCCCTCATCTCGTGTCCAGCCGCCTGGTGCCACAGGAACTGCACGTGTGGAGCCTCTCCAAGAGCTGCACAGGCTCCCTGGCAGGCAGCTCCCCCACCACTTGGACATGGACAGCACTCCTCGACCTTCTGGTGGTAACGCCTGCTTTTTCTTTCTGCTTTCTTTCTTTCACTCCCCCACCATCCTTTTTCATTTTCCTTTCTCCTTTTCTGTCTTTTCTAATCATCTTCAGTAGGGCAACTCCCTTTTTGTTACCAATAATTGATTCTCAGATACAGTATGGTCTTGTTTGACTTAATTTCATCCTAGACCATCTATTTTAGAACTCCTTGCAGTTCCCCGCAATGGAACAACACAAATGGTTTATGTTTGGAGGATTATATGGATATAGTTGAACCTTTAGACAACTTTCTGCCACATAATGAAGCATGGCAAACCAGGTATATTTGTATAAATATTAATTATTATTATGATAATGATTAGACAAATAGATTTTATCAGAATTATTTACTACACAATATAGGAGCTATAACTACTACAATAGTACAGTGCACTATATAAGCAATATTGAAACAATTACATTAAAGTAATTTTATTAAGGCTAGTAAACCCAATTACTAAGTAGAGATTGATGTTACCAACAACCATAGCCAAATCTCTTTTGCTCATCCTCCAGTAGTAACCTTGAGCATCATCCTCCCTCAAGGGAGGAATCTCCACACATACTCCAAGCAGTCATATATTAGAAGATTGTTCAGTTGAAAAGTAGAACTAGGCCTTTTTTGTTTAAAATTATTCACAATCAGTCATATGTCTCAAGGGCAGCTGTGTCGGCTCAGAAGCTTTAGGTAAGTTATTACTAGTGCCACCTGTTTGTTCCTTTATCGAGGTGCTTTTTCTGATCTACCACATCTTCACCTCACTCTCCAACTGTTTAACTTTGGGATTGATGAATCAGACTAGTTTCAGCATTATTCGACACCAAAGCAGAATGACACCTCTTTCTCCATTTACCACTGGTAGTTTTGCACATAGGGCATTGTTAGAGGACATCTCACTCTAGGCAGAGCATGATGCTACACCCAGGCTCAGAAAGAGGAAGAAGAGATGTTATCCAGGTATGAGAAGAGTTTTGCTTCACAAATAAGTGCACTTCTCCTAGGTCTTTGTGATACTTCGTGTACGGATTGTAAAATGGACAAGGAAGAAGAAAGAGGTATGCCATGCTCCAGTATTGCCTTTGATGCTACAAAATACTTTTCATGTGATGTTCAGCAAGTCACTTAAACTTCTGCTTCCAAGGCGGCTTTTAATTATGAATCCTCCAATGTCATAGAAGAAATGGAAATTTGGAGTTTGTATTCAAAATCTAGGCATTTGCATTTCACTTCAGAAATGAACCAAAAGCTGAACTACAAACCCAAGTCGTATACATTACAATTCCATAGAATTACAGAATAAGCTCAGTTGGATCTATCATGATCATAGGGTCCAACTCCTGGCCCTGCATAGGATACCCCAAGAATCACATCATGGTGATGAGAACATTGTCCAAACACTTCTTGAATTCAGATAGGGTTGGTGCTGTGACTCCCCACTTCTGTAGGGAGCCTGTTCCAATGCTCAAACACCTTCTGGGCAAAAACCTTTTACCTGATATAAAACCAAAACCTCCCCTGACTGAGCTTCAGACAATTTCCTTGATTTCTGTCACTTAGTCACAAGTGAGTCTTGTCACTGATCTCACAGCACAGATCAGTAGCTGCCCTCTGCTTCCCCTCTTGAGCATGTTGAAGACCACAATAAGCTCTCCCCTTAGTCTCATCTTGTCCAGGCTGAACAGACCAAGTGACCTCAGCCCACTTCATTTCCAGAGCTTTCACTATCCTTGCTGCCCTCCTTTGAACTCTCCATGATAGCTTCATGTCTTTGTTATATTGTGGTTTCTAAAACTGCGTGTTCAATATTCAAGGTGAGGCCACCCCAGCTCAGAGCAGAGCAGGACAATCCCTCCCTTGCCAGGCTGGCTCTGCTGGGCCTGATGCACCCCAGGACATGTTTGGCCCTCCTGGCTGCCAGGGCACTGCTGGCTCATGTTCAACTTGCGGCTGACCAGGACCTCCAGCTCCCTTTCCATGGCTCTGCTTTCCAGCCTCTCATTCCCCAGTCTGTCCAAACATCCAGATCCTGGATGCATCCCAGTGCAGAATCAGCACTTTCCAAGCTGAACTTCATATGGTTGGTGATTGCACAGTGCTCTGATTTGTTGTGGTCTCTCTGCAGGGCCTCCCTGCCTTCAAGGGAATCAACAGTTCCTCCCAATTTATGGTCATCAGCAAACTTATTGAGTATTCCTTCAAGTTCTGTGTCCAAATTGTTAACAATGATGTTGAAGAGAAGTGGGTCAAAAATGGAGCCATGTGGAGCACCACCAGTGACAGTCTGATGTCGCCCCATTCACTATAACAATTTGCGTCCGACCCATTAGCCAGTTGGTCACCCATCACATAAAATGATTATTGAGATGTATGCCAGACATTTTGTCCAGAAGGATAATGGGAGAGACAATATTAAAAGTTTTGCTGAAGTCCAGAAAAATTACATTTACTGGCTTCCTTGATTATCTTGGTGGGTTACGNTGATGTCGCCCCATTCACTATAACAATTTGCGTCCGACCCATTAGCCAGTTGGTCACCCATCACATAAAATGATTATTGAGATGTATGCCAGACATTTTGTCCAGAAGGATAATGGGAGAGACAATATTAAAAGTTTTGCTGAAGTCCAGAAAAATTACATTTACTGGCTTCCTTGATTATCTTGGTGGGTTACGTTGTCATGAAAGGAAATCAGGTTTGATGAACAGGACTTTCCTCTCATGAAGCCATGATGGCTGTGACCGATGACTGCATTGTCTTTCAGATGTTTTTCAATACCTCCCTGAATAATTTTCTCCATAACTTTACCTGAAGTGAGACTGACAGGCCTGCAGTTTCCAGGGTCCTCCTTCTTGCCCTTCTTGAAAAGTGGGACAAGGTTCACCAGCTTCCAGTCAGCTGGGACGTCTCCAGGTTTCAAAGACCTCAAAAATCAAGAGAGGTTTTGTGATGACATGAGCTAGCTCTGAAGATTCTTGGATGTGCCCATCAGGTCTGATAGATATGTAGGAATACAATTGGAGCAGCAGATCCTGCCCAATTTCAGGGTCAGCTGGGAGCTGATCATCTCAGGGCACTGAGACCCCCTTACTCTGTAATCTATGTTGAAGACAGAGGCAAAGAATATATTAAACACCTTTGCCTTGTCTCTGTCTCTTTTTGTTAGGTGACCATCCTCATTTTGTAACAGGAACTTCCTCTTTTCTCTGAATGAACACAGGTAGAAGTTGAGTTTTGAATGTATATATACTGTACCTTAAAGGGATAGATTCTGAAAATACATCTGCAGATATTTCAAGTCTGGCACCTTGAGTAAGAGGGCAGTTTTGGTGATAGAAACCTGACTGCATCTCTAGATACACAGAACTGTCATAAAAGAGTCATTGATTGTAAAACATTGAGATATTGTAACATGGGGACCAATGTGACAGCCATATAAGAGGGGCCAAAAGGAGGATACAGAAAACTACAGGCATGTCATCTTGACTTTGGTGCCTGGCAAGGTTTTGGAGCAGATCATCTTGAGTGCAATCACACGGCAGCTACAGGATGGCCAAGGGATCAGACCCAACCAAAATGGATTTAGGAGGGGAAGGTCCTGCCTAACCATCCTGATTTTCTTTTATGACAAGGTGCCCAGCCTGGTGGATGCAGGGAGCACTGTGGCTATTGTCTACATGGACTTCAGCAAAGCCTTCTATACCGTCTCTCATAGCAAAATCCTGGAGAAGCTGTCAGTCCATGGCTTGGACAGATAATCTCTTCTGTGGGTTAAGAGCTGTCTGGGTGGCTGGGCCCAGAGCGTGGTGGTGAGTGTGCCATATGCAGTTGCTGGCCAGTCACTAGCGGTGTCCCCCAGGGATCAGTGTTGGGCCCTGTCCTGTTTAGTATCTTCACTGATGATCTGGATGAGGGGATTGAATCCACCATTACTAAATTTGTGGCTGACAACAAGTTGGTTGATCTGCTAGAGGATATGAAGGCTCTGGAGAGGACCCCAGACAACCTGGATTGATTGGCATCAATGGCATGATGTTCAACAAGACCAAGTGCTGGGTCCTGCACTTTGGCCACAACAACCCCCTGCAGGACTACAGGCTGGGGACAGTGGTGGGACAGTGGCCAGGCAGAAAGGGACAGTGGCAGACTGAACAAGAGCCAGCAGTGCGCCCAGGTGGCCAAGAGGGCAAAGGGCATCCTGGCCTGTGTCAGGAATAGTGGGGCCAGCAAGACCAGGGAAGTCAGTCTTGAAGGTGAGGCTGCACCTTGAGTGCTGTGCCTGGTTCTGGGCCCCTCAATTTAGGAAGGATGTTGAGATTCTGGAGCACGTCCAGAGAAGGGCAACAGAGCTGGTGAAGGGTCTGGAGCACAAGTCCTGTGAGGAGCAGCGGAGGGAGCTGGGGGTGTTTGGCCTGGAGGAAAGGAGGCTCAGGGGAGACCTTATCACTCTCCACAACTGCCTCAAAGGAGGGTGTGGCCAGGTGGGAGTCTGTCTCTTCTCCCAGGAGGCAACAAGAGGACAAGAGGACACAGCCTTAAGCTGCACCAGGAAGGGTTAGGCTGGACATAAGGAAGAACTTCTTCACAGAAAGAGTGATGGGGCACTGTAGTGGGCTGCCCAGGGAGGCAGTGGAGTCACGGTCCCTGGGGGTGTTTAAGACAAGACTCAGTGTTGGACTTAGTGCCATGGTCCAATTGACAGGGAGATGTTAAGTCATACATCAGACTTGATGATCATCAAGATCTTTTCCAACTTAAATGATTGTGTAACTCTGTGAAATTTCCACAGTGAAATAAAATCTGTATTCACTATTAAATAACTATAATAAACAAGAATCACAGTTCCTCTGGTTTAAGAATTTATGACATGTTCTTAGCTTTTTGGTATTTAATCTTAAATGTTTATCCGATTCTTATAAAATTTCCTGTGTTTGGTAGAATATATTTATGTATGTAAAACTTCTTCTTCATTCAGACAGATAGAATACTTCATATTAGCTTTATGTAAATAAATTGAAGGAAAGAAAATATTATAGTTCACCATTTATATTTTCCTTGACTCTGACTTGGCACACTTTCAACTCAAAAGTTTAATCCTTCAGTGCTTTTGAGAATCTGTGTGTATATATATATACACACACATATACATGGTTACATTATTTTTCATTTGATAGGTGTTAATCCATTTTTGTGGTCCACTGTGTGGATACATTAGTCCATTATTTTTACTCAATTGCACTGTTTTGATGCCCAGTGGCATTAACATCTAACCCTTCATGGAAAAAGCAAACTTGAAGGGTTTGCATGAGAGTGACTAAGCAAAACATTCAAGTTTTGCATAAATTTATGTCTTATTTGTTCCGTAATGCCATGCCACAGCACACCTAACCCAACTGAAAGGTGTCAGGGCAGTGAAGCATTTTCACCTTGCTGTACTCTGTCAGCAGAGGAACATAAAAGCAGCATATTAATGCTTCTCCATTTGCTGCAATTGCTCCACTCTGATGGATTTCCTCTTGTCTTGCAATGCTATGGAATGACTCCTACCACATTAAGATTCTAATAACAGACAAGTTTTAATATTGACGATCCTAAAAGGACAGCATGTGAGCTGGGAGCAGCTGATGTCTAAGAAGCTGTTGACGAGACTCAGATGTGAAATAAGAAGATAACAGTACTAGGAGATCATGACTTAGTATTTTTCAGGTTTGGATCGTTTAATTCCGTCTGCCAATATTCCCACTGTACTTTTCATCAGACTGCTGATACTTCTTTTTTTTCAAGCTGTGTCTCCTTGCTCTGCTTATAGCTGCCATAGGTACTGACTTTAATCGCTTTCAATGATTTCTGATATGGTGGTAAATACAGATGCAGAATATTGTATACACAGTACTAATGCTACAGACAATAACATGGTTGGGGTTCAAACCAAAACCAGTTACCAAACAGATTATCAAATTGTTTATGCCTTTGTATGATTTTCTTTTTATTAGGCAGATTATTTAAAATTGATTTTATAATTTGCTTCCAAATTTCATGTAAAAATACGAAATGGCACAGAATTTTACACATGTATAAAACGCTCAAATGTAATTATTTTTTTGCCTCTCACTAGAAGAGGCACTAGCTAGAACTCCAATAATTTTAAGTAGCTTTATAAATACCACTGTCAGCTGCCTAGATGAGTACTTTTATGAAGGACCAAGAGGAAAACCAGTACCAGTCTTGTGTGAAAAGACTTCATTCACTCAAAAATGTGCAAGTTAAATCTCAATAAATCTGTGGTGATTTATTAATTAAATTGGACATATTTCTAATATAAGAAACGCAGGTCTCATATCCATAATAGATCTGCAGGTATTTAGATCTAAGTAGAAAATAATTTTTTGTAAATAAATTTAACCCTCAAATTACTTTTTCAAGTTATCAATTTTCTCCATTAGGTACTTGTTGCTATATTGTAACAGCCAAATATTTTCAAAATAAAGGAAGTAAGTTTGAAATGTCCTTTGATAGGAAATAGATATCCTGTGGTGAAGCCTAAAATACACTGTATTAACAAAGTAATTTTAATGTAAAGTTACACTGCACCTATTCCTACCATGTTGTGCCTATGAAATATGGATATCCATATGGAAGTCCATGTAGAACTGCAGTATTACTAAAAAAAGTCAAGGTTCTTAGATCTTTATGATGCTTTTGAATGAATCATCATGGGACTTTTCAAGGGATATAATAATTTAATCGTGTCATCTCTTTGGTTCTTTAAGGGTTTTCTGTGTTATTCCATGACACAAAATAATGATAGCTCATCTAGTAGAAGAAGCACAGAGCTGGAATTGGTAATTAGTTCTGACAATTTGCTGTAATGCAGTTATTTTTCCACTGCTGAAAAAGCTTATCATGCATCCATGAAACACACTTTCCATCTCTCAAACGTATTCAACTTTTTTCATCAACCCATGGGAATACAGGTTTTTTAACCTACTTCTGACTTTGAGGGCTTATCTTGATCAATAGTATGATTTAGGTCTATATGTCATATTGATACATTTCGACCTAAAAAATGCCATTGTTAAAATAAAAAGGCTGGTAGTTTGATCATATGATCCAAATAGCTGGCCAAACACTGCACACAGCAAGATTTGTGGTAAAAAGTATGAAATTTTCCAGATTGACAAGTAAAGCTGCAGTGCTTATTCCCAGGGGGGCTCAGAATTGAGCTCAGTTTTTCTGTTCTGGCTTCCACTGTAGCCATAGCACATGATGGTTGGACAGAAGAAAACAAGACAGGTCTCCACAGAAAAAGTAGATAGGAGTACAACTTCCAGAGTCGCTTCCCGTATTTCCTTCCCATAATGTGAAAGATTGTATGTTAAGTAACTTAAAATAGGTTTTAAAAAGCTTGTGTGAGAAAGTTAAGCTTAAGTTCAAACTTCACTATAAAATTTTCATTTATACTCAGGGTAAAAATTCTCACTTGAAATAATAGGTATGTTTAAACACATTAAAATGCACGTTGTCATTAAGGAAAACACATTTTACAATTCTACTTCTCGGTGACAGTTTTTTTCCTGTTCAAGATTCTTCTTCTTTTGCACTAAATTAACAGCAGAGCAAATGCAAAGATATGAAAGATCTACCTTTTGAAAAGTTTCCCATAATCTAGAACTATAAACACACAAAGAAAAAAGCAAGCAAAAAACCCAGCCACAAAACATGAAAATAACCACCTGCACTCAACAAGATATACAATGCTCCATGGCAATCTAATTCCACAGTGCTTCATCTTCTGAAGTCAGAATTTTTTTCTGATCTACAAGGAATAGAATAGAACTGCAAGGGAAAATTTGGGATTCTAAACATAAAAAGAAGGTGGAACATAAAATGTGGGATTATAACTTACTGTATTTACTTGCTGTTGCAGTGAATTGTGCATTTGCCTTTGATTCTCATACATAAGATTGAAAGTTTTATAAAACCTCACAGCAACCAAAACCACAAGAATATATTATTTTTAGAAGGCTTATAGTTCTGAACTTTTGCGAACAATATTTTTAAGCTTTTCTGACAATAACTTTTGATAACAGTTTATTGACATAAAAATACTATATGAAATTGCAAAAATAATGTAATTAAGACAGTAGACATGTAATTTTACTTAATGGGAACAAAAGCTCCCTAGTAGTCCTTAAATAACTTATTTTGTATCGGGTTTAAACTCCATTTTGTTGTTGTACATTCCATTTGACTCGTGTTCTCTCACTATGGCTTCCTAAGACATACATGCAACAATATTGAACTCATTTCAATTTTTACAATACTGTGAAATTTTTCCTGCATTTTCTTATTATCTGAGTTGATAGACTAATTAAAAGCAGTCAAGGTTATATCTAGGTGTTCCAATAAAAAATGTTTCTAATTGCCCCGAGACTGAGGATAATTCAATTACAAATCTTTTCAGTTTGATTCATTCCTTTTTTCCTAAGGAAGGATTATGTTGATGGGTTTCAGGTAATGGAACTGGGTGGCTTAGGAGGGGCATTAAAACATCCTTACAGCTTTAACTAATGTGATTAAGTTTTATGGAGTTTGTTTTTCTTCTTAAAATCTTACAGAGGTCAAGTACTCATGTGATTCCCTTGGAGCAGTGGTTCAGAAGTTGGATGAATTGAGGACACAGTAGTAATCTCTTGAAATGTGTTAATTAGTTCTAAAAAGATTTGAAAAAGTTATTTTCCACATCACACAACTTTAGTTAATAAATGGAGGGGGGGAGAGAGGAAGCATAATGCTTTTCAAGTCCTTAATTAGCGATTTTTAGTACAGAATCTCTTCTTAGATAACACCCTGTTATTGGTTCACACTTCTGTGATTATTACTGAGCAGACAGTTGGGGTTGACTAATATTTTGAAGTTGACTTGTTGAGTTCAAACCTTTGCCCTGTCAGTAATCTAAACTGAACTGGGTACTTACTGAGTTTGCAGGAAAAGATATCATCATCATCTAGGACAACAGAGGGGAATTTTACAATTTTTTTTGAGAATTCCTCTACTTTCCTGTTAGAAAAGTGTGACAGTTAACAGCTTTTTCATTTCTTATTTTAGCAGTTTCATGTGCCTGCATGCTGTACAAAATCAAAATAGCAATTCATATTAGAAGTGCAGTAATTTAGGGCTTTAAAATATTGCTAAAATATGTGTATTATTGGTAATCTGGTGCTTGACACGTCAGAAAAAATGCCAAGTGGTAATTTCATGTACCAATAAACTACACTGTGTCATGAAATATACTTTGTAATAAGAGTGGAATTAATAATGCTTGAGAACACAAATAGTGGGCAGATTCTTAACTCCATTTTTAAAGCTGGACCAGCCATTGCTGAACCAAGGGACACACTGGAGGAAGTGAGGTCCCTCCACAGACCTCTGTGAGTTTCTCATATGCAAGCATGTTCAGTATGTGATTCATTGGTGGGGTTTGGTCCACATTTGCTTGGTTACTGGAATGTTTAACAATTTTTTGTTGTTAATATTTTTAAGGAATGCAATTTTTACAAATGAATGAGCATATATTGATAAAAATGCTTGCCTTGACACCAATTAAGTGCTGATTTTAAATGCATAGAGCCATGGACAGTATTTTTTAAATCTGATAGTATTCAGCATGAATGGAAGGCATGGTAAAGTTCATAGAAGCAGATGTCAAAACATCAGGAGCTCAGTCTGTAGAGAAACTTCAGTCTCACTGCCATAACCACATGACAAGGGGTGGTAAAAGTTTTTTGATGCATGAGTTGTCAGGGTGCAAGCCTGCTCTGACACAGATGCCTTGTGGAAGGGCCTCAAGCAGTGATATAGCTACCCCTTAGGACTGCAGCCATGTTATATTCCTGTGCTGATTTTCAAGTCTACTCTCTAGAATCAGTATTATTAGATGAAGAAAACACCACTGAACAAAACCATAGGGGAGAGAGTGCTCAGCAGCCCTTAATAAATATTAAGATGAAATTAAAATTAAAAATTCTGAGGTTTCAAAAATGTCTGTTAAGGAGAAGAGCACAAAAATTAAATTATGTCAGATTTTCCTCTCATAAGCTTTTCCAAGTTCATTGTTGAAGCCCATTTTATTTGTGGACTATTTGAAAATATTAAACAATTAGTTAGATTTTACTAACCTTTTAAAACATTGAATTGATGAAGCAGACATAGACACAATTTCATTCATTATTTAACTCTTGGTATATCCTGTCTGTCAAATTCCAAAAATTTCTTTTTTATCAAAATGGTATTTGTCATTGACAAATTATTTTAGTTAAAAACAATATTAAACATGTTATTAAGTAATATTAGTAAGTAGATACAACTTGTTTAACAGATATTATGTGTTTGCCTGTGAGCAAAAGGCACAATCAAAATATAGCATGTGCTGGTAACACATAATTTTTAAAATTGTTGTGCAGTGGTAAGAGTGGCTATTACACCTATGAGTACAGTTAAACATATTTTAGTGTCTGCTCACTGTTAATGAATTCTCTCTGGAACCTCTAGAATTTTTGCAGTATCAAAAATCAGAAGACCAAAACTGATTGATTGACTTGGTGTGGAACCAGACATTTTTTCTGCCTTCTGTAGAAGTCAAAACAGTAATTTTTAAAATAAAAATTAAAAATACATTTGATTTTTTTCCATACAAGGTCGATTGTGAAACCAGATATTTCAATACAGCAAGGTTTTCTCTTGGAGCAGGACATCAGATATGAAAACAGTTTAAGGACAGTATTGTGGGTTTGGAAATGCCTAATGTGTGGTCTAGTAACTTGATGTAGTTCAGAAATAGCTGTCTAAATTGCATTTTAATTTTTCTTTTATAAAGTTAAAATGTCACAGATTAAAAAATCAGTTCACATAGTCTGAATAAAATCATTATTGAAGTGATTAATTGGTTTATTAGCAACACTTAATGCACATGTAATCTTTAAATTATGCATCTACTTTCAATGCCAATAAAAGAAAGAAAAGTTTCTGTGGGAGGATGGTAGTAGTAATGGCAGAAGAAATATTTTTCCCAGAATAATCAGTTTGACTTAAGTCCTTGGTGATTTGTTATCAATGCAAATTTCTAAATTGTTTCCAGATTCTGGGTTAGTTGTTTCTCTTAGAACATTTTCATTCCCATGTACCATTACAAATACAGAAAATCCTAGGAAGTCACTAGGAAGTCACTCTGTGCAGTATGTGTTATCCCCATACAAACACAAATGCTCACTGATGCATTTGTTTTTTAATTTTTCTCTTGTGGGGCATCGAAGTTTTTTAATTCAAGTAAAAAGTGAAAGAGCTAATAAAAATGTATCATAATTATTTGCTTTCCTTTTTGGTCTGAACAAAAACCCTGCTGTATTTAAGCAGCACTGATTTACTAAGTAAATATGGTGTTGTTGAAGGAAAAAGTATAATTTTATACTATATGTAAAAGTAAAATTAATATATATACTCATGAGGCAGTTACTTTTTTGTAGTATCTTATTAGTTGTCTAATAAAGTGCTTTTAAAAGGTAGTAAAACCTTCTCTTTGCAAAGACATTTCCATTGCTTGAAAACAGTCTCGATATAAGGCTTCAAAATACACATTTTAGAGGCCTTGATTTTGTTTTGTGAAACTCTTTTTTGCCATATCTGATTTTGAAAGGAAGATCTAAGAGATGAGATACCTTCAGAGGCTTCTACAGCAGATGAGATAGCCTTAAATGAGAGTTTACTCTCATTTAAAACTTAGGCTCACTCAACATTTTCATCAGAATAAAGCATTTCCGGGAGTATGTTAAAAGTCTTCTGATCATCAGCTTAAACTCAGGACTAAGACAAGTGCATGGAAATGATAAAACTTTTAGTAATAATTTTGGACCCCAACTAAAAAGCATCTTGTAGGACTGTAAACATGTTCTCCCATCTTCCCATATGCCTTTTCATTTTCATTTAAAAATTAGCCATCTCATTCTAATGGTCAAACCAGCCAAGTATTGCTATCTTTGCTTTATTATTCCTATCTAAGGAATTCATGCTTATGATCCATTTTGACTTTATATAGAGTCTTTATACCAATTAAATTTGCTTCAAACTAAAGTTATTGTACTTGACTGCATAAATGTGCCTTAATTACATGAATAGAACTATAGCCAGATCCCTGAATCAGTGCGAATTAAAACATCATTTCACAGCCAAACAGAAACATGTTCCCAATCACTGCACTTGAATTATTGTTATATAGCTTGGGGCTTGTATTAAAATCACTGAATAATTGCAATCAGATTATTATAATCAAGTACAGGAGTAGTAATTACAGGTTACAGTCATTTTAAGCTGCCCTAAAAGTCCCATATACTGATCGTATGCATATTAAAAGTTTATGTTAGTGATAAAATTAATGAACAGGATTGTAAGCTCCTGTCTGTGAGATAGGTGTCACATATCTTACCATACAGAAAGTTGACTTTGCAAAGCAAGGACACTCAGCCTATTTACATTCTTTTTCTGTGTATTATCATCAGAAAGTTATCAACAAGGAGAGGGGGAAAAATCCTCCATCTATTTGCAGCATAATCTGCTGGTCTACTCCATCCAAATTTTAGTACTACTCAAAGATGTCACCATTTGTCATTGTAAGATTTCACCAGGAGCATTGTTTCCACCTGTTTATTACAATCTCTATTAAGACAATATTAACTCAAGAGAATTGTGCAAAAGCTTTTTCAGGATTTTGACATTAGAGACATAAACATGAAGTTTCATTTCTGGTGGCTATTGGAGGACAGCACAGAGGGGAAATTAATTAAGAATATGAAGAATAAGTATTAAAACTTTTCCAACCTGCTTTATGTAGTCCTCTTTTGAAGAGTCTATAAAGTAAATGGCTACTTCTGATTTCCAGAGAACTTCATTGAAAACAGAAATCCATGCCATCTTAATATTCTGTTTGAAAGACTAAAAGAAGAAAATGGACAAAAGTCTTTCTGTTTTAACTATAATAATCTTGTTTTTTTGAATCAAACCATGAATATGGAATAAGATATATGAACTGTACTGTGATGGTCTGAGTCTAAAATTATGTCCTGAAATAATCGTGAGGCCTCTTATTGCAGAGAAATATCTTATAAAGTCACATGCTAACCACAAAATAATTTCATTATGGTTTTACAAGAGGAAGGAGACATAAGTGCAAGAGGAAGGCTAGCAGGAGCAAGCACTGTGGACATGCAGAGGGACCATGTGAGGAAATACAATGGTGAGGGTTTCATATTACACAAAGTTCTCAAGGGGAATTTTCTCAGGGCCTTTATTCAGACAGGTGGTGGGGGATAAATGTATAACAATTAAATATGAATGAAGAAAAACTTACAAAGATAGACCACCACATTACTCCTTTTCTAGCTTCAGACTTCTTCCAGCCACCATAACAGCCAGCATAAGCCAGAAAAAAGACCATCCAAACACTCAGATGCTTCTGCTGGAAAATTGCATGCATATGGTTCAGTATCTGGGTTGCAGAGATGTGAAGTTCACTCTTTGGTTGCCCAGAGTGGTTGGTTCAAGATGCTGGACAAGGCAAAAGGGGAGTGAGTGACGTGAATGGAGCTGAAATACAGGCTCCAGAAGAAGGAGGTTTGATCCAATGGGATAGCAAAATCTCAGGACCTGTCAGTGAGCTTTAGAGCTTATAAATATATGCTGTAATTTATGAACACAATATTTATAAATGAGGTCTAAAATCTGCAATGAGATCCAACTATGACATATTCTGAGAGCTCAGAAGAGGTTCAGGAGTCTGGGAAGCCTGGTCTCACTCACAACAGGATTGTGTTCAGCTTTTTGGAGGAAGCAGGTTGGCTTGGGTGCAAGGAAGGATGATGTGTGTAAAGAGAGGATTTAAACAGATAAATGGACATACTTCAGAGAATTCTTTTTTAAAAAATGGTGTCTAGCAAATACTTTATGATACAATGGTTTATAGTATCCCCATTAATGAAACATATCTCAGTTAAAAGGACAGATGCATGGATTTTCACTTGCAAAGCATAATAAGACCAATTATTTCCAAAAATTTGCTGACATACTTTACCTCTTCCCCATAATACACATAAAAGTATTATGTTTTTCTCCAAGAAGCTCACTTAGGAAAAATTATGACTGTAAAAACACTGCATGGAAAAAAAGAAAGGATAAACCTAAAAGTTTAAACTGCCTGAAGAGGTCAGGAACATTCCCATAGTGTACATAATCATGGATTTATTGGTATTGAAGCATATCTACAGCTGCAGAGAAAAGGTATTGCTCTCTTCTCAAGCAGCAGGAATAGCCCTTCTGGCCTCTCTTGTTCCATCTTGTGGATGCACAAATCTATGCATTTTGAAATGCTTTTAGCAAGAACATGGCACTTACCGGATTTAGATCTGACACTTCACAACTGTAATTAAGAGTGAAAAGAAGTCCAAAGGAGCTCATGTATCGTGAGCTGTTATGCTCACAGAGTTATTTCTTTAAAATACTTCAATGCCTTTCTGTTAGGAGACTTGCTGGATTTGGAGATCTCTGTGGAGAACCACGGTGAAGTGATGGGTATTTAATAAGCAGCAGTTGTGACTGGAGTGCATCATGGGGAGCACTCCATTTACTTCATGGCTGGTCCTGTGAATATAAGCCAGTAGACATGTAAAAGTTTCTTGTAACAGGAAGGGAATTTTCTTTTTCTCTCTTACAAGTTTGCTTTTAAAAATGTGCAGTTTGCAGCATTTGGTGAAATACATAAAAAGTGACATTTTGATAAGCAAACTGTTGAACAAGAAAATCTCACTGATAGATCCTGGGCAAATAATTATTCCAGTGTTATGTACAGAACTTTGTAAAAAAGTTTTATTCATTTCTGCTTCCCTAACACACACTTTGCAGGTACTTACCATCCTTTAAATCCTTCTTTAACATCACACTCAGGACTTCAGGCCAGCTATATTTTTAAGATTTCTTTGTTATTTTCAGTGTCCTACAGCTTTTCAGAGGTCCAAGGAAGGTCAGTTTTCATCCAAGTGGAATTTCATATGAGGAAAATTTAGGTAATCTTTCTTTCTTTTTTTCTTTCTTTCTTTCTTTCTTTCTTTCTTTCTTTCTTTCTTTCTTTCTTTCTTTCTTTCTTTCTTTCTTTCTTCTGATCTTTGGGATTTTTTGTATAACATAGAATGTTCCTAAAAATTGTAACAGCTGAGCTTAACTTTTGTCATAAGAAAGAAAAAGAAATGGAACAGCACAAAATTAATACAACTCTTCAGTCTGAAATGGTTTTGCATCTGTCAGTCAGAAAAGAAATTTCTGTACCCTCATTACAGGTGTCTTCACAACAATGCCCCTTTTCTTTACCCATTTTCTTGAGTCTTCATGGGGCATTTTTATACTTCTAGGCAGAAAAGCGTGGTGAAAAACATACAAGGGACATTTCTTCTCAGATGCAAGAAAAAGAAATCACTCCAGTTAACCTATTCAAAACATGCTGATTGGAGAGAAATCTCTTTGCTTCTGGCTGGGGTTTTTTTAGAACAAATTAAAAGGTAAATGTCTCAGGATTAATTCCCATTACCGAACTGCATATTTAAGGAATTGTTTTATATACACGTTCATGGGAATCCTTGATTGTTACTGAGCCAGTATGCAAGGCTACTTTATGTTATACTTGTGTGTTTATTTAAATTGCTTCTTTTGGTAAATGTGTCCTCCAATAATCACAGTCTGTTGGTTGTGCATTTAGAATGAAATTAAGCACAGCTCAACCAGAATTGCAAATGAATCTGAGCTTCAAAAACTTCATTGCAATATGCTTCATGAGAAAACAGCCTTAGATTCCTTGACACCTGACTTTTAGAAAAATTTCCTCAAGCAGCCTCTATTCAGATTAGCTGGATTTGGAGGAGTAGGTTCAGATTGATCAAATTATGACATAATATTGTGTTTAAAAAACAGAAGTTTCCACAAATGTTTGTAGAATCTTTAACTTAATGAATCTTATTGGACTAAAATGAGTTAAATTCAAAGTATAATCTACAGAGAAGAAAAAAGTATCAGAGGGTCCAGGTCCTGGAAGCAGATTTTATCTATTCTACTCAGTCTGGGGCTATGCCTTAAAGTCCAGTGTCTGCTATTGATTAGAGATGGGATTCCTTTGGTTTTAGAAAAATAATTTAGGACTTGGTTATATTTATAATACCATTACTTACTTTGAAAAAAAGTGTTTTAATACCAAGTAGTAGACAAAAGCATGGATATTGATATGCAATGTAGTGACATACTTTTGCTGCAAGTTACATCAGTGATGCCATAAGAATACTGAGGGGCTACACTGTGATATACTTGAATCAATGACATGACAGAGCTCTGCATTGTGCAGCTTTCAATTTAACACTGAATAGCAAAAATAAATTAAATGAACATGACTTATTTTTTCAGATGTTCACATAAATACCATTTTCCTCTAGGCCTATTGCCTATGCAGTAGCATTTCTTTCATGAACCATATGCAAACTGGTTTCAATGGAAGTTTAAGATCTAAAAATGTAAGACTAGTAGAAATTACGTGACTGGCCTGACTGCCTGTCTGAGATGAATCCCAGCATTTAGAATGGAGAATACTCTTAGGTTCCCTTAAAACCGGCCTGATGAGTACATAATTTGAGGTTAATCTCTCCTCAATCTCCCTCCTGGCTCCAAGACACTATGCCATTTGTGTTGCAGTTGTGTGAGGTCTCCTATGGACCCACAAAAAAATAATGGAGCTGTTCCACTCTTACACTGAAGCTCTCAGTTAGTGAGTGGCTCAGAAGCCCACTTGAAAAAACATTGGGATTCCCTTAGGATGGGCATGGTCTAATATGGTACTTGGCTTCACAGCAGGTAACTACTTGTCCCTATCAAAGTCTGGTTTGAGGGGAGGTTCTGCTAATCAGGTCTGTCCATTATGTCTGCATTGGTGTAAAACATGTGAAATACAAGGCTTGCTCCATTGCTCTGGAGATTGATTGTCTGTTTCCTCCTTAGAGCCGTAGAACTTCCAGCACTTCAGGGAATTCACCTGATAACTGAGGCTAGAGGGGCACATACCTTTGAACAGTGTAGCTGAATTACCTCTAGATCCTAGTAAATCTGAATTTTAGTTAATTTGATTATTTCATTCTGCCCTCCAGACTCTCAGTCCTACTGCTTACATTCCCTGTAAACTTCAGGATTTTGATTATTACCCAGTTGATAGCAGTGGTGTTTTAGAGGAAATTGATTAACAGTTTTCAAGTTTCTACTGCAAATTACTAAATACGAGAAAAGATAGAACGCTTTCCTCACGGTAATTTTTTGTGCACAGCAGCACCATAAGTACACGTTCCACTCTTTCCAACACGAAGCAAGTGAAAACAGACGACGTAAGTCAGCTGTGTTGTCAACTCCTCTTTTTGGTGCTCAAAAATGCCTACATGAAATATCCACATGTACAGCTTTGAAGATTTAGCTGGCACCCTCCTTCACCTCTTTCTTAATTTTTCACTTATATATAGCTGTTAGTCATGATCGTCTCTATCATGAGAACGTAGTATTGAATTTTTAAATTGTTGGTAGTTCTTCACTACAATCTGTTTTAGCAGACACTAAAGTACTCTACCATGTAGATCATACCTGAATGCATACTAGCAACAACAGGCCTAAGCAATCAAGTTTCTTTAAAAAATAAAATTTCCCCTAGTTTCTATATGTTGAGGTTATGATGACATTCTGCATTCAAAACAGAAAATGCAAAAGCAACAAATTAACTTTTTTATTCTCTCTGACATAAAAAGCCCCACCACACAGACAGACCTTTAGGAGGGGTCTAATTTATATTTCACCAGCATTCTCCTGATAGACAATGATGATAAATTGTTATCTTAAATAAAATGTGCCATTTAGTATAACAATAAAAATGAATGAGAATCAGGTCTGCCACTCAACAGAATGATGGGGGAAGGATGGAGGAGGAACAGCAGAATAAATAACTAGAGTTTAGTGGAGATATTAAAAAAATACCAGTGATGTATTTCTAGTGACTTTGGTCTTTTAATATTTCACTGTGTTCTCATTCCAGCAAACACATCTAAAACTAGCACAGTAATTTGAAAGATATGGTATAAAAAATTAGGCAGAAAAACTTGACAGAGCAAGGCTCCCAATGAAGCTGTGTACTATTGATTAACACTAGTTTTTGAAATGTTAATTAGTTTTACACTTAACGGCTTTTCATTGTCTAAAAGGGCATAGGAACAAACCTTCCAGAGTGAAGGCTGAGAAGTTTTTAACTCCTTCATGATGGGAATTGGTGCACATTCCTTTGCTTTCAATTGCATCAAGAGCAGACAAGAATTAATTAGCTTGGTGATCAGTAAGATAAAAGAATGTCTCTGAATTAGTTAGCAATGACAAGAGGGTGAAAGAAATATGAAGTAAATTAAGATGTACAGAGTAGTTACTGTCCATGAGCTAACTTGATACTCTTTATCAGGACAGATAAGTTAGCCAAAATATGAAATTATTTCCCTATGAGAATGATGTCTAACAATGTTTGCAATTGCTTTATTCATTTAAGTGTAAGTTGATGCCACATTGAAGACTGCAATGTATGGAAAATTGAAGGAAATAGCAGGAATGAGATGATGTTGTAAGAATGTTTTTTCATTATACATTTCAATTTAAGTCATTACTTTGAAATCTTTAAAGAAATGGGGAGAGCAGGGGTGATCTTAAATATGTTTTCCTCTTATTCTTTTGTGCTTCTAATGAACTATAATATAAGGTTTTGTAACTTGATAATTCCTCCTGTGCATCATACATAAACCACAACCTAGCTGATAATGCCTCAAGTGTTAAGCTAAGGATTTATAGGCCAGATGGGAAAAATCAAAGTGCTGGAAGGTAAGCTACCCAAGCTGACTTATCACATAGTCCAGTGACCAGCAGAACATAAAGCACTGTTCTACCCTCCTCCTCCAAAAGTCACATCCCTGTAGCAGCAAGGAGAGGAGGCTGTGTTGTTCCCTTTTTAGCATTTGTTTCAGCAGGGACAGTTCTCCCAGCCTGTAAGTAGAGTACATTTCTTGCATACTAAGATCATGTACACATTTTCAATTACTAGAGAAGTGCAAAAGTGTGATGTTAAACTTGAATTAGACAAACCCATAAGCACTCCATTTGGGTTTCAGATTGGCCACAAAGTTCAGAGAACTTGGCAAACCAAACAGAGCCACTTCCCACTATCTCTGCTAAGGGATGGTATCCTGTTGTGAGGAAATAGTCTTGGCTTGTCCCTGTAGTTTGCTGAATACCCTTCTTTATTATTGGAATTTGCAGCATTTGACGAATTTCAGCAAAAATATAAATTTTTTTACTGGTTCAAGTTTCTTTGTGAAGACTTCAACTAGTTTCACTTTGCAAACAGGCCAAATTGTTTCCAAATGCAGAATTTTTTTTTTTTTCCCCTCTCAAGGGGGATTCTCTGGTAGTGGTTACTCTGTTGAACACACTATCTATCCTGTGAAATATTTTCCTTTTATTTTGTCACGTGTCCCCCCTTCCCATGAGGTTCTGAAATAAGTACATTCCAAGTGAACTTTGACTAAATTTAAAAGGCTTAATTATGAAATATGATATGTTGGAAAATCCCCTCATAACAATTTATAATTTTCCCAGAAAAAGTCAGCTTGTGGAAATGTGATATGTTAACTAAATAAAATCAGGAGATGAAACTATTTTATTGAGAAAAAATAACCTTATTTTGCCCAAAATTTAAAAAAATCAAGTCTTTTTTAGTTCTTTGTATGTTTTCAAGAGAAAGAAAAAAGCCAGAAATGTTTTTAGAAACAGCATAAGCTGCATTATCTATGCATGATGTACATGTAATACTACATTGATCAGCAGCTATAATGTAAAAGGTAATGTGTGAGAGTTTTTTATGCTTCTCAGTACTATAAAGGAAGTGTGAGTGGATTTTAAACATTTTGATTAGCACCACAAAGATTTTAATGCTTTATTTGAATAGTTTGCTATAGGGCAAACACATTTGGTAGACAAGTAAAATGAAAGCATGGGCATCAGGTTCCCTGTTTTCTATTAAGTAATGTTGCGAAGTAAGCAGAAGTTGGATTCAGATATAAGATAATTATCTCCACACTATGTGTCACAGTAAATAATTTTAATTGGTTTAACTTCAGGGACCATTACTGGCCTAATTAGAAACATGAAAAGGCTACAAGTATTAGGAAATATCCTGAAGGAATGAGAACATTAGCAATTCTGTCAAGCCATTTTTAAAATTGTACACAGTAGCAGTCACATTTCACTAAAAGGCAGCTTACTTGAAAGGTGCTTTTTAGGAAAACAGTACTTGTGGTTTTGTAATGTGAGAAGTTGATGGGCAAGCATAGAGAATTTGTAGTGCTTGACATCTATTATTACTGTGAAAGATACACTGATCTGATCCTGAATTCTGTTTTTAAAGACATGGGTTAACTTTGCACAGCACAGGAATTACAAGAGATTGGGACCAGTGAGGAATTTCATTTGGATAAAAGAAAAAGAAAATAAAAGAAGAAAAAACATCCATGTTGTGATGAGTTTGGAAGGATGGGAGGTTAGGAAAATTTTCAGAAAAATTATGTGTCAACCTCTTTAGTGCTTTGGTGAAGCTTTGTAAAATTATCTTTTGAGCTTTTCACTCTCCAACTCTGCCTCGAGGTTTCAGATCTTCTGTAAGTATCCACACTCCAAATGAGATCACGAGTTGTGCTGAACAACACCTTCTGTTTTAAACACTTCTCTGTGCTGCATATGAAAACTGCCTAGCTTCTAAGAAAAGACCCTTTGGCTTAGAGGTCTGCTCTTTGACTCCTCTGTAACTGAAAGCCAACAGGCAAGCAGGGTTAGCTTAACAAGGAATTATTTAACAGACCTCAGATCTCAGTGCTAACTTCCTCACTCTTACAAAAACCCAGACACAGAGCTTTCCTTCATTTGCCCTAAGCTGATTGCTGTAAATGTTATGAATATTTTGGATATGCTGTTTCTTTAATGAGTGTGTGGTTGGCTTTGGATTTGCTCTGTCACTGTGTTTGATTTGTCTACTTCTTCTGCTTTCTCAGGGTTTATTGGTTACTTAACCCTTTTACAGGTGTTGCTTGCTTTTTAGATGTGACTAAGCACCACTAGATGAGTTACAATTGTGCATGTTTGGAAATTGGGGTTGAAGAAAGGAAAGAAAACATGCTAATTAATAAAATACTCATTTGCTGCTTTATCTGGATGAATTTTCAATTGGGTCCTCATTCTCTCTTCTTGGTATTTTATATAATATGCCTGAGGCAGCACAAGAAGTACTATATGACAACCTTAAGTGAAAGAGGATTTGATTAGTGTTATGCTACATGTTTGTCAACAGAGGCAGGGTGAAATCCTGTGTGAGAGGAGCAATGATGGAGACTGCCAAACACCTACAGTGTTTTACTGCTGGAGAACAGGGTCAAAGATTTAAGCAGGTCATGCTGCTTGAAGAGTTGATCACTACCTGCCACCACTACAGTAAGGGATATTTTTATTGATGATTAAACCCTTAAAGCTATGCATATGTAAAATATATTCATAATATTTTCATTATTAATCTCTATTTTTTTATTAACTGGTGGGAATTCCAATATTCACGTGCATAGCCAAAAATACATTCCCAGCATTGCTGATCTAAATCTTAGAGGGTGTCAGTTCATTGTATACACTATGCCCCACCTAACAAGAAAACGCCTTTTGTATTTTTATCTAGTTTCAGTAAGCATTTTTTTTGTTCTCATAAAGAAAGTGCTTAGTTTACCTTTTTCATAACTCTGTTTTGTCAGGACTTTCTTGTCCCCTAATAAACAAAACAGATTCAATTGTTATAGAGTCTCTGCGCAATGTAGCCTTATTCTGCCTGACCTTTCATTTGTCTATATCTAAAAAATGCCTTAGAGAGGCATCATCTTTAAGCCAAATATATTATGTTAAGGTACATAATCCTTTACCAAGTGTTATTTTGAGTCATTTTCTATTCCTTCTCTAGCATCCCCTGATTTACATTTTTGAAGACCATTACCTATTGAACAAAAGTCCATTGATTTAGCAAAGGTTTTTCTGATACAAGAGTGCTTACAATGCTTAAAATATGAAAAAGACCAATAGATCATGCATGAGATACAAATATAACACCTAGTCCATTAGTGTAAATACAAGAAAGCAGTGAAACTGCTGAAACTGCCGAAACATAGACACACATTAGATAATGAATGAATATATAAAGCTTTGATTTTGTCAACTAAAGAATACACCAGCATAGTTACATAAAACTTAAAAGTGTTTCAGCAAAATAGTTTTTTTGTGACTGCTTAGTTTTTCAGTTAGATATTTCCAGTGAGAGGTTTTAATGATATCTTTTTTATTGAATCTGAAAAGATATCGCTGCGGCAGAGTATACAAGAGAGTGTCTTGTGATATGAGGTTAGAGTTTTCCTTTCATGTCCTCAGTGAAAATTTCCAGAGGCAGAGTGCAGAACACCCAGCTGTGCACAAAAAAATGACCTCATGGTGAGGTTTGCATGGAGCCCCTGTGCCACAGGCTGACCTCTCCCTCTGCCCTCATCCAGCTGACAAAGGACATGGCTTTTGGTACACGTCTGTGTGTTTTCAAACTCTTGGTGATGGTCTGGATGCCATGCTTTGAAACCATCATACCCACCTCATCTCAGAGCAGCCTCTGCATGTCTCCCCAGTTCCTTCACGTAGGGAGGATGAAGATATACTTTATATGTGTATATTACATATCACAGAATCACAGAATCACAGAATCACAGAATCACAGAATGAACTAGGTTGGAAAAGGCCTTTGAGATCATCAAGTCCAACCTCCTCATCAACTAGACCATGGCACTGGGTGCCATATCCAGTCTTTTTAAAACATGTCCAGGGATGGTGACTCCACCACCTCCCTGGGCAGCCCACTCCAGTGCCCAATCACTCTTTCAGTGAAGAATTTTTTTCTGACGTTTAACCTAAACTTCCCTTGGCACAGCTTAAGACTATGTCCTCTCAGTCTGTAAGTGCAAGAAGAGACCGACCCCCATCTTTGCACATAACTAAATATATAAAAATCACGTGTAATATGGACAATAAGAAAAAGGTTGAGAAGGTTTCCACAAAAGACCACACAAACCAGAAGAACCAGCCAATGGTTCATGAGGCAGAAAATGTAATTCCAGTTATATTATGGACATAAAGGGCGAGTGGCATGGAGCTCCAATCACCCACAGTATGGGGAGAGTACTGCTGCCTGTGGGACCAAAGAAACACAGGGTCATCAAGGTTGGAAGAGACCTTCAAGATCATATGCTTCATCCATCAACCTACCAGCACTACAATCACCCCTAACCCATATCCCCAGGCCACACACTGACACCTCTTGAACACCTCTAGAGACACTGACTCCACCACCTCCTCTTGGTCACTTACCCCAATGCCTAACCACGCTTGCCACAATTTCACTGATTCTTTTTATTTAAATATCTAGTCTGAACCTTCCCTGGCACTACTCAAGGCCATTTCCTCTCATTCTTTTGCCATGGCAGAAGGGACAGATCCCCACCTCAATAAAACCTCCTTTTCCATAGTTGTAGAGACAGTGGGGCAGTGTAGCCTGGGAATGTGTATTCTTCCTTCACCTTAGTGAAAGGCTATGTAGAAAGGAGCAGATATCTGTCTGAGTGACACTAGAGGGATGGAATGAGACCAAAACCTTGTTTTTCACCTGTCCTTCTGTGGACTTATGGCTCTAAACAGCAGAATAACACACTATTGGTCAATATCCCTTCATCACCTTAGGCAAAACCCTGCCCAAGGTTGTGCCAGACTCTAGTCAAGGCTGTCAGTCCCACATCTTTCTGTCAGCCAGCAACACAAGTCCCAGAGTGTCACAGGCCTTTGGCCCCCTGTGATAGGGCACATCACGGGGCTGAAGCCAAGAGCTGGTGTCAATTTTGATTCTGTCACTTTGAATCTGCAGCGCAGAAGGGATCTAATCTCTGGCTGTGCAGCTGAGGACAAGAGCCTGTCATTCTATGGTCCTGTCCCTGCCTGGATCTGCAGCTGTGAAAGGCAATGTATGTCAACAAACTTCAGATATACTAGACATTCTAGAGCAAAATCCTTAGGCCTGTCCCAAAGGCCACTTCAAGACCTTCTGTAGTTTCTGTGTCCTACAGAGCAGCTCTATGTGGATGTCTTGGGGAATCTGCAGTGTGGCTCTACATAAACATTTATACTTTTTCTTTTAACCAGAAGAGTTAATAAGTGGCAGTTTTCCTCCTGTAAGAGAACAGATGCTTTGGTGTCCAGGTCAGCATCAGTCCTTAGCTGGAAGGATTTTCAAATAAGATAGATATCCCCTTTCTTGTGGCAATCTAGTGCCTCAAGAAATGGGTGTTTTCATTCTGTATATACTTTGAAGTTGAAGATAAAGTATATCATAAAAGAAGGGCCAATGGGAAACCTGCCCTAGGAGACCAGTTAAATGCAATGTTTAATCTATGCTCTGTCATCTATGAAAAAAAAAGAATAGATCTTCTTGAGAATAGATCCTTCTATTAGAATAATAATTAGAATAATCCTTGAAGTCCACTGCAGACCATACATGCCTATGTGGTTGTTGTGGGAAGTGTTAAGGTGTGATGAAACACAGGAAAAGGAGTATGGGAGAATGCAATATCTATCTTTCTCCTGTTAGATAACTGCCAAGTATCCTGTATTGTACTCAGGAGGAACATGCTGGTCCCACCTTGAATGTCACCACATCATTCAGAGATTATGCTGCCTAAATAAAAATCCATTTTAAAAGAAATTTCTCTCCTGTCAAAGATGAAAGTATGATTTCACCACCTTTATAAATTTAGAATTATACAAAACATTTTAGCTCAACTTCTTTGTCTTTTCCTTCTTTCCAAATATGCGGTAAGACTGTGGAGTCATTATTTTCTATTCTGCTTTCTTGTCTAAGTCACATTAATTTGACATTTATTGTTTCACTTCTGTGTGGCTGGTTTGCATTGGAAAGTGATTCTGCATTTCTGGCTAAGTTTTTTCCAAACATGATAGAGCTGAATCAAGGTTTATATCTGTGAATGTCTCCAAGTTTCTTTATCTGTCCAAGGCAGCAGGTTTCTTATCTGATAGCCTTATAATTATGGAATTAGCTGCATATTAATGATTTGGTGCTTACATAAACAACTGGCCTCAGAGAAATCTAATGAACTAACTTGCAGGATTTGATTTTGCCTAATTAAATGTAAATAATGTTTAATGTTGTATGTGACAGGATTTCTCCAGAAACTTAGGGAGGTTTTTATGCAACCAAAGTGCTATTATGAATGCAGAGTGAGTGCCATACTGAACATCATGAAATTGCATGTCATGTTTTGTTTTCAGTAGTTATCCATCTATGTCTTTAAATAGAAAACAAATATATTTAAGATCTGGTGCAGCCTATGATATTTCGTATCAGAAGATGCTTGTGCTGTGCATAACTACATGCTGCTCTGAACTGCTTCATCTCTCCCAAAGCATGCTATTAGCCTGAGAAAAATTTCAATCAATTAGGATCATTCTGGTATCCATCAAAGCACATTTTTTTAATGCTTATTTTTTTATTCCTTTCTACAGTGTTATGTATAAGCAATTTGAAATGTTTTTGTTCATTAGATATAAACTAGGTAGGGCTGAATCATCAGATGCTGTGTCTGTTTCATTGCATGGGAACATTTTGTAAATGAAATCTAGAGTAAAATAGACTTACAGCTTTTCATAAGTGTGTGTATGATTTTGTTTGTCCTATGGTTAAGAATCCAAGAAGAATGGACCTACTTACCTTTCGGAAAAGACTACAGCAGCTATTTTATTTCACTCTGCATTTCTCCATCTTGTGTCTGTGTAATTCAGGTAACTAAATCATTACAGTCCTGCCAGGCTGCCTATGAATATATGCACACCTCAATATCCTGATTTCTACAAGTACCTTAGAGGTAGAGAGGACTTAAAATTTTTGCTGAGATCAGTGCTCTGAAGAGGGCTACTTGTTATTCAGACACCTGAATGAGCTGTCAATAATTGAATAATGACATTACCTGAGGAAGACACCTTGGATAACGTAATGTGAAACACCACACGTGGTGGTGGACATTATCCTTTATTGATGAAATGCCACCACACCTCAACAGCCCATCTTTTCACTCTTCAGGAATCTTGATAGAGAACCATGCAATAAAACCATGGTAAGATACTAAGTGGGAGACCAGACATAGGCAGGCAGAAAACAAAAAGATAAGATTTGTAGTGTGCTACTCGTGCTTCTATGGGACATGAATACATTTATCCTAAGTTTTTGTCTTACATATTCTGATAAATAAAAAATGGATTTGAATATATTATTTTACAACTGTAAAATTGTCAGTATTTTCCTTACATGGGTAAGTCCTCATATAACTGTACCTGAGGGCAGATAAATAAAAAATGGGCTGTTATTCCATGGACAATCTTTAAGAGATTAAATCAAGCAAAAAGTCTTTGCTTTGCTGTCATACAGAACTTAGATAATAACAAGTTTTCAGACTTTCTTCATGAATATAACTATTAGGAGAAAAACATTTTCTATTTCAAAGCATGCTGCTTCTCAGCCAGGTCCAATGAAGAATGGGTACTCTAAATTTTGGTCCTGTGTTCTGCCATTTGCCAGTGCAAACCAAACATATACTTTTAAATGGATGCGGATTTCATTTGCAATGTGTTTACAACTGAGTTTGGATTGACACAGATTCTATGGTACTGATACACATATATGAGACCAAAGACAGGCTCCAATACATCTTTGTTTGGCTGACGTGTTCTCTCAGATGGAGTTTCTTAGGCATGACTGTTGAGGCTGGGGATGGTACTGCTGGCATTTTTTTGTCTTTCAGCTGTTGTGGCTCCTGCAACATTTGCTTGTTTCTGTTCTTTCCATCCACCTTGTGTTCCTGAAGGCATATCTGAGTGACCCCGCACTCAGTAGAAAACTTATGACTAAATGATACTAAAGAGAAAATATTAATGAATTTTATATTAATATATATTCTTTCAATAAACAAAACTGCCAAAAAATGTGGGGTGTGTTCATCTCCCATCATTTTTTCTCTGTATCTTTTTTTTATTATTATTTCACTGGTTATTTCTATCATCCAATTTTTAAAATTTATATTGTTTATACATACATTTCTATATAGACTTTCAAAATGAGATAAAGAGCTGAGGTCTATTTTGACCTAGTTTTGGTGATTTGGCTTTATTTATTTTTATGTTTTCCTCCTCATTCCCACTTGACTACACTGAGTTTCCATTAACTTTCCATTTTAAGTGAAAGTGCTGATGAGTATATGAGTAAGATTGAGCTACAGATTCAATGATGTGGAAAGCTGAATTAGATCTTCAGTAACACCCTGAAACATGCACATGTATATGCAGTGAGACACATTTACTTTGGCTGTGGGTACAAAGCAGGAAAAGTCACAGAGAACTGTAATTCCCTTTTCCCCCCCCCCCTTTTCTTTCTTTTTTATTTTTAAGCAAAACAAAATTTCAGTCTTTTTCTGGTTTGTGTTTATCTGCCCTGTCCTGCTGAGAATTCATTTCAGTGAAAAAAGGATTTGTTTGCATTTATAATGTATGTATAAATATCATTGTATAATTATGATTCAAGGACTTGTAAGTGACACTTGAGACAGGGCAAATACTGTAGGCCAATGAGCTGGTTAGAAACTGTCAAAGTATCTAGGATACTAGGTCTAGATATTCCTTTAGTTTTCAAGGTGTTATTTGCTGTATTGCACTTCAAAAATATGTTTAAGTATAAAAATATATGCCTTCCAGAGCAAAGGTATTTTAAAACCTATGACTTTTATGTGCTTTCCAGTATTTCTGGCATGCACTATAACATTTTTATCTTTCTTACCAGCCATATTCAGAGATTTTTTAATCAAATTTTTCATGGTTTAGTTTTCGAGTCACAAGAACACACTGCAATTTTAACATCTACAGACATAAATAAAACCCACAGCACAATGCATAATAATGTCTCACATTTGGTGGAATTCAGTAAATACTCTATAAGGGACTTCTGGTATGAAATAGCTATTCCATGTGAGTCCACATTGAGACACACAACAGAGTACTGCTCAGATACTGCAAGTCATTTCAAATCAGTTTAGACCTCCCTCAAAACCCTTAAATAGTAATGAAATTGAACATGCATGCAAGGCACCGTGCTTTGCCCTACGGCAACTGTAGTCACAGGTCTGCTTCTTGCCATTTGTTCCCCATTTAACCAGAATAAAATGTTGCTGGTGAACATGTATGTGAACATGCTGGTAATAAAAGCCCTGGAAGAAGTAGCTGCTTCAATTTGAGGCAGTTGTCCCAACACCCCAGGTTCTTCAGCCCCATGTCATTGTGAGAGTTTTTGGCTGAAATTCAGATCGGGATAAGGATTTGAAGTTGGACTCTTAATAAGTACGGTTATATGCAGTTTAACTAGATGAGATTGGAAAGAAAAATTGAAGGTACTAGTTTTGGAAAAGTAATTATTTATTTCTTGTGTCCAGTGCATTGGATTCTTAATTTCTTTTCTCTTTTAGTTAAAACTTTGTAGCCCAAACAATATAAAGAACTGGTTCATTATAATGAACTGGTTCCAATATAATGAACTAATCAAAGCAACCAGTATAAATCCATAGTCAGGTCACTTGCTTCAGCAAAATTATCCCTGATTTACACCTGTGTTGGTAAGAACAGAGGCTGTCCAGTTAAGACAATTAATAAAAATAACTTTGTTTCAGTTTTCTACTGATTGAGTGGTTAACATGTTTTCATTGTGTTGATATCGCCTATTCTCACTTTGCAATGCATATCTACTCAGGGTAGAAATGGTTAAATATGAAGAAGCCAGGTTATTACGCATTTCAATTCCAGAGTCAAATATAAAAATTTCTATTATAGGGACAATTAATTACATCTCAAAATGGCAAATGTGCATCCTTGTCAGGTAGAGTGTACTCTGATGGCCTTTCCTCAAACACTGAATGTGGAGATTTGATCTCTTCTAATGGTGCTGAGAAAAGGGTAATTACGCTATGGTCAAAGCTAATTTGCTTTCTGCCAGATGAACTGTTGTATTTTATTGTACGCTGACATTTTAAAGTAATTACGGCACTGTTGACCTTAGACAATTCCAGTTGTATCGCTGTCTACAGCTGCAGCGTTCTACCTTTGGCTGGCAGACAGCGGCTGTAACGAGGTAATGACACGGACAAAGAGCACCATATGGGGCTCCTTTGAGATACACAAAGCCCAGTGAAAGGAAACAAGAAAATTTTAACATCATCATTTCAGTCACCCATTTCTACAGCCATAAAAGATCCCATCCCCCTGTACACAAAATGCCCAGAATACTTGGCCATATACTGTATATCTGTGTGTTTTCCTTCTGTAAATGGCAGTGTGCATTAAGAAGAAAGAGGTCAGGTAGAACTGAATGTGACGGACTGGTCTTTCTCTGACATGAGTTCAAAGGCTAAAGACTATTGATTGAGATAAAAGCCTAGGTTCTTATCTAATGTTAAAGACACTCCTTGTTGTCTGAAAGCTGTGCACATAATTAGGCTGAAAGAAAAGCACTTCATCCAGAAAATCACTATAAACTGAGCTTCATTAAACATAGATATTAGTTAATTTAAAGGAAGACGTTATTTTTCACTGATATATTTTAATGGTTGTCTCTTCTAAGCTAAGAAATATAATCATGTGCAGAGAGCTTCCTGGTTAATGTATTCCTGCTAGGACAGAAAAACAGATTGCTATCGCTCACAGAGAGTAATGCTTTATTCTCTCAGAGAAAAAAATGTAAGATATTGAAGACAAAAATTTATTGTTTCAAAGAGCTGATAGAAAACTGAAATTTACTGTTGCATTAAATATTTTCCTACTGTTTTGTGGCATGGGCAATAGAAATGTTCACTAGTTCAAAGCAGGCAAGAGGATTTTACCTGTGTCATGCTCTACAACTTACATGATAAATGTAAAGAGATAGTGGAAATGATTCTATGATTGTAAATCAGTTAATCTCCATTGGAGTTAGTTTTCCACAACAAGGTCTTGTTAGAAACAGTAAGAAAAAGGAGATTACAGTTGGCATGTGTCAGAAAAATTACATCTGAAGAAACAGGTTAGTCCCAGCATTCAGTGTTGCTCTTGGCTCTGAACTGATAATATCATTTCTTAGAAATCTAGTTTTCAATTTTGCACAGCTCATCCAGTTGTGGCTGAATATTGCATGGAGGAATAACCTATGCATCCTAAAAGTGTGTGTTTTCAGAATACCATCTCTTTATGAGAGATTATGGAATGGGAATGGTGTTTTAAAAGTTAAACGACAATTCAGTATCGAATTCTGTAACTCTGGCTACTTATTGAAGTTAGTCTTCTTGCCCAGAATTTACATGTGAGATGCATATGTTTCTAATAATTGCCCAGCCTTATGTTTCAGTTCTGGCCTCTGGTTATATTTTTGGGGCAGGGGGAGAAATACTGTGAAAGCAATTTTCTTGTTTTGTTTTTCCTTTTTAATACTTCTGTTATCCCATACAAAAACAGATGCTCTGGTGGTGAATGAAACAAGGGCCATCACTCTGTGCCTGTGTTGTCAACCACCCAGAAAAACATCATCTCTGTGCCTGAAAGACAGTGACAAAGGCATAAGCCATGCCAGCTGCTTTATGGCCATGCTTTCTGTAGTGATACTTTGCAAGAGGGCATAAAGAGAAGCTAAAAAGGAAAAGATTATAAACAACCTGGAATTAAAGAAAAAAGTCTTCTGTAGCATTGTGGCATAACACTGTAGAGTTATGTAGAGTTGTAAGAGTGAGATAGAGAGGTGCAATATATTTTAATAGAAGACAAACACATGCCCTTAACACACCGCAAAGGTGATACAAAGGAGAAATAAATTGTGTTCCAGATGTTCATATTCACACTGCTAGCCTGAAAGCAGAGTTTCAGGGAAGTGTGATGGCACAGATGATCTTTTTCTTGACAGAATGCAGAACAAAAGCAAAGCATATGACAGGTCTCACTCAATGTAATCTTACAATAAAGTTGTTAGTCTCTGGTATCTACTCATCAACAGTGGTGACAAAAAATATCTGTATGGCAAAAGAACAATTTATCGCAAGATGTATAAACATATACATATTTCCCCTAAGAATAAGGTTGGATAGCATCAAGGAAAATGCATTGTCTATATTCTGTTTTCAAATTTGTCCTGTGGCTGTGTTCCAAAGCAGATGGAATTTGAGGCTAAAACATCTCTGTTATAATATGAAGTTAGATGCTGCCGCTATTTTTTTATCACAACATGCATGCTTGCTCTCCATCCTGTACATCTTTGTGTTTGCTCTGTATGCTGCAACAGCCAAAGCTCAAAATAGGACTCTGCTTCATCTATAGGCAGCAGCTTGAGTCAGTTGAGCCAGAATGGGTTTATCTTCCTAGCAAAGCTAAGCTTATCTCAGCTGGAAATTGCACGTTACATGTTGGATAGTTCACAGGTAAAGAATTACAAATTGCGCCCTATTATTCTTGTTTTATGCAGATTCCATATGGGACATGCAGGGATTGCTATTCATGCAGCTTCACGGAAAAATGGCTTGGAATGGGGCAAGAGTAATTTGTGATCTTTTAAATTAGAAATGGGAATACATTTTTCTGAACTATTAGCACAGTCATTATTTGTATGTTGAAATTGTTGATGTAGCCACCTACATTCCTTTATGGAGGTCATGATGTGGAGGACGAGATCCACTATTGATCTTTGTGGAGCTGTATTTTCCCTCTTCAAATTGGCTTCCTACTTTAATGTGAATTCTTACGAAGGCTAACTGAGGGATAGAGAGTTACATTTCCTAATGGAAAATTAGATTTTGGGAATAAGCAAAATATGACAGGAGAGAGAGTGTTTAAAAGAAAGGAATTCGGAGGATGAAGACAAATAACCTAGAAAAGAAAACAAGATCTTGAAATAGAAAACTGACAACTGGTATCAAAGATGAGAAAGAGGGGAGTTTTGAGAAATTCATAAACCAGGGACATGGTAGGTGATGAAGTACTCATTTAAAACAATTGAGAAGATAGGGTGGTATAAAAAGGAAAAAAATCTGAGAAGAAAAAGAAGCAAAGTAGTAGAATGGAGATTTCAGGCTAAATTAATCCAGACATTTTGCTTTAATATTTTGTGACATAGGGTTTCTTCAAGGATTTCATATTTGGATACATTCTTTGTCTTTTGCAATATTTATATTTAGTCTTCCTCTTTGCATACTGGAAGATACTGGACGCAGTTCACAAGAAATTTTTAAAATTTTTGAAAATTTCCTGAAGTTACTTTCTTTTAGAACAGAATGGCTCTCTTAACACTGTTTGAAATGAACTAGCTTTCCATGCAAAGCTATTTAGTGCCATAAAAGATAGTAACTTTAATCAAATATATAGACTCATTAAGGGCCATACTAGATCTGTGTCAAATATATGACCCTCCGATCTGTATGGAGTTAGCTGTGGCCGTACTATCTCCTCATTACTATCTTGGATTGATTGCCCATGAAATAGTCTGTTGACTGCTTTTCTATCAAAACAAATGTAAAGACACATATCTGGCACATAAAATATAACTCAGAATACTGACATTGAGACTTTTTGAGATATAATGAAGCAAAAATATATTGTCTAAAAAACATTGCTTTCTTTTATTCTGATTTAAATATTCATTTCCAATATCAACAGTTTATTTCTAATTAAATTTATTTAATTTTAAAGTTAAAACTTTCCTGTGGACAGTAGAATGGTTTCTTAGCATTCCCTCAAAAGTAATAAAATTTGAACTGTGGTAGCAATAACAAATTCAAATGGAAATTTTAAAAAGGGAAACCTTAATTTATTTCCTAGGTTACAGGTTATTGTAGGCTATTTGATTACACAGCAGACATGCCCACATTATCTGTTTTGAATATAGCCCTGCTCCTTCAGAGAAGTTTCTTTCAACATCAAAATCAATAAAGACGTAATGACAATTTCATTGGAGAGGAGTATACATATATATATACTTCAAAGTGAATGTTACTCACTTTACTTATAATTCCTATATCAGTTTATTGTGGTTTGTTGGTTTTTATTATGTTGATTTTTTTAAGAGGATAGTAGTAGCATTTTTTCTATACAGAGATCTAAAAGGCATCATTTGCCTTCCAGAATTTTAGAAGGAACTTTGGTCTGCATAGCCAAACTTTTAGTCTTAGTTCCGGATTAAAAAAAGAGCAATAGAATTCATTTTAAAAACTTGACTTTCGCAGTTAAATATTCATTTGCTAAAGAGGTACTTGGCTTTTTCTTTCTTTAGGGAAAGTCCCAACTTGTTCTTTCTAAGTCCCTTGTAAAAGAGTCTTTCAGCAGGTCTGGCTCAGCCCTTGGTCACAGACTGTTCATGTTCAGAGTGACTAGTGGGTCCCTTCCTCACCTTCCAGGAGTACCACAGGTTTTGGGGAAGTGTTACTTCTTTCATAGTCCTTTTGGCAAACCCTCATTTATTGTAAGCCATCATGCCTCTGTTGCTCTCTGTAGCAATCACAAAGTCAGAGGTGGAAAACTATTCCCGTTTTGGAGCTGCAGTTTAAATTTTTTTCTCTTAAATGCATGATTTCAATAGTAATGGAAAAGTCTGGCACTATAAATAACTCCCCATTTATAATATTTTAAAATATTCTGCTTTGTAGTCTTCACTGCAACGTAATCTGGAAATTCTGCAGTGTTTCTCTTGTGCCCTAGCTCTCCTTTTGTTTCTATACTATTCATTTTAATTGACCTAATTAAAGAATTGTTGTCTACCTATAATTCTAAATAGAACAGCTTGAAATGCAAAGTTCAGATTATATCAGAATTTAGGAGTTTCATAGGTGATGTGAACTTTCTGTGGCACTTAACCCCATTTGGCATAAATTGTTGTATTTATTTTAGCAAAAGTCTATTACTAATGTCATCAAGCAGAGTGCAATCACCTCTGAGTTACTTGTAACTCAGTTCATGTCATTTCAGGATCTCAAGGGCACAGGTCTTCACATGTTAAGGTGGCTGAAATATATGGTTTTTAACTAATCGTTATTCTCTCATTGAGTTAAATATGGTTCTCTTTCAATGAGCTAGAATAAAACTTTCTTTAAGGCTTATGGCCAGGAAAGTTTGCTACACTCTATTCTTTAGGGACCCTACTGCAGGGTACTGAACTCATTGATCATGAAAATAGGACATTAAAGGAACAGTGCTTTTAAAAGGTGTTCTCTTGAGGTGTGTTAGTCTCTGGGTAGAGTGGTCATGCCCATTTTCAGAGTGAGATCATTCACAGCACTGCACTGCCTTTCCAGGTCCATACATGACAGCAAACTGATGAAAATGCATCTATAATATATTTCTATACATCTTTCAGATGTTTGACATAGGCAAAAATTAAAAATATTGTGTATTCTTAGCTAACTGTGTACTAGTTAGCGGGTTTTTATGTTCTAAAGATTTAAACTCGTATTTCCAGACTAGCTGTAGAGGAGACAGTAGTGTTATCACGTGGTTAATTCATTTTTTTGTCTCTGAGAGAGTACAGTTATTCTTCAGTGTGAAGTAACTAACACCTTTACAGAGGTTGTCCTGCCTGCTGGGTGAAACTGAGGTTTATTTGTTTTTGGAAAGGTTTAAGAGAGAGGTCAGTAAAAGAGGAGGACAGGACCTCAGACAAATAACAAGTGTTAAAGTTTCACAGAGAGATAGAAAAAAGTGAACAAACATTGCCTATGTAGAACAGCAATTCTGGTTGGTTAGTTTGTAGGAAAAATAAAATGGGTGAAATTTCAGGCAGTGTATATTTGAGCTGTTCTGTATTTTCCTCCTTAATTTTCATAACTTTTGCCTTCTCTTATGCTTTTTTATAGTACTTGAAATATTTTGGATGACATTGGAACTTTATAAAGGTGGTCCTGTAAACTTTCTCACCCTTCGCTGTGTTGCGAGTGAGTACTAGTGTGTATAATTACCTAAAATTTAGGATGAAAACTAAGTCCATTTATTTTTATTTTGCTGTCCATTAACTTCAGGTAGAAGACAGGAAAACTAACCTGAAAAAAGCATGCATCTCAAACTGGCACAGAAGTCTGTTTTTTGCAGATTATGTCTGGTTTAAGAAACCTCTGAACTGTCACGTACCATTTGAATTAATGAGGCCATACAGGGCTAAGGTCTCTAAAAAGGCCTATCTAGGTTAGAATTGATTAATCCTGTAGTGAGCTGCAAAGTATTATTAGAGTGACAACAGATGTAGGTTTTGTGTAAGCATAATTTCATAAAGATCATCAGCTGTTTTCTTTAATTAGTGATAATCACCCATAACTTGACTGTAGTGAAAATTTCTACAAAACCATTAAAACACATTTGCTGAGAAGTAACTTTGTGAAGAAAAATAAAAATAGATGATTTATAAGTAAGAAAATGTGGTCAGAAAAATTCAATGTGGAACACAAGTCCTTTCAAATATTTGAATTTCTGAGATAATTGCTATTTCTATATCACGCATGAGAGTCCACCTTCCTGTTGAAGTCATTACTTTTTCACTTTTACGAATAAAATTAACTGTTAAATCTAGTAGTGACTGAAAGATAATGTAACTACCATATAGATACACCTAAAACCAAAACTGCAGTTTTCAACTCCATTTAGCACTGCAGAACTCAAAAATATTCTGATTCAAATTTGACAGCTGTTGTTTCTGTAATCAGTTAATATAAAGCCTGTGATCCGAATACTAATAAAGATCTATTTCTTTTTAACATAAAAACTGAATGCTTAGCCCAGTGGAGTGTTGAAGACAATGGAAGTTGTAAGATACAAATGTGGAAAAAGAATAAAAACAAGCTTAAGGAATCTTCGTGGTGCGTTAAATATCTCCTGTTCTATAACTCTACAGAAATAATTCCATAGAAGAAATTGATCACTTGCTAAAACACCATCTAAATGGTTTGTCAACTGTTTGCATGGCGTTATTGGTATCATTTAAAAAACTATTCCGTAGAAGAACAAGAGACATTATTCTGATAACAGACCTTTTTATTTTTTGCTTTGTGATGTTGAATTCCAACGTACAATCAATTGAATATCACAAAACCTATTAGGTATCTAGCCTTTAATTTCCGACCCTGCAATATTATATGGTCAAAATAAGTGGTTGTTTTAGAATGATTATCATGACCATAATGAGGCCTGACACTTGTGACACTTCAGACACGCAACCACCAGCAGCTCCATCACAACAAAGGAGCTCCGAGTGCAACACATTGTAGTGGTGGGGAGAGTTGTGAGTTCACGGCTTTGCGCAGCAGATGTGGCTGCACATCTTTGCACCCCTAAACACACATGCTCATCCAATCTGACACATCAGACAATGGCACAAAAAACCCATCGCTGGTGCTTAAACAAAGACTTCATCTCTAAAGAGACAAAGCCGTGTGCTGAATGCGTTGCCACTAGTAAATTTTCCAAATGGAAAGCAATGTATATTTTATTAATGAAAAACAAATAGGAGCAGGGATGACAAATGCATGGGTGTTTTTTTTTAAACATTTTATGAATGTGTATTCTCTTTATTTCTAATATTTACCTTCATATCATAATGCAAATGATTTTGTTAATTAGTTGTATATGCTTCACACAACAAATGCAAGGAAGCTAGGGGTAAGGAATCTAGGGGACTACACTAAGAGAGTAGTAAAATTTCATCAATCAAGTGAAATATGATTGTGCAGTCTTTAGTGTATAAATAGCATTTTTTCTTTAATACCTATTTAGACAAAAAAATAAATGTATGAACTAGAGTCTTTAAAGTCAACTCTACACGGATAATTGAAAAATTTATTTTTAAAGAAGGAAACAGAAATCCCAATTTTCTATTCAACTTAACAGCAACAGAGCATTAAAAAGTGAAGCTAGATATGTGCATATTTACCATAAGGGAGTGAACTGGGCATTAATGGGCTCTGGAGGCTTATTTGGAGACAGCTGCACTTATCATGAATCAGGAAAGTAAAATAGCAGCCCTGGTGTGCTGTAGGTCAGTCACAAATGTCGACTTCAGAGAGCTATAAATCTCCAGCATTACTTCAGCTGCCGAATCTCAGAACAACCTTCTAGCATTTTCCTATAATTTAAAGATTATGTAAGGTGTATAGTGAGAGTGTTAGATGAAAATATTAATTTAGAGATAAATCCTCTAAATGCTCTAAAGCAGCAGCTTCTGCTGAGCAGGATCATCTTCTGGTACACTTCAAATAGGAATTGCTGCTAGTTTTGTGAACAGTAGGAGGTCATGGATGACTGCCAAACAAAATAAGGATTTTTTCAGTAAAATGCTTTCAGTTCTAGGTAGTCACAGAATATCTTCCTGTGCCATTTTATTAGTGATATTTATACTTTGATATATTGTTTTATACTGACAATTCCTTGACAGAAATCTTAATTGTGAAACGAGCTGGAGTAAAAAGCAATTAATCACAGTTAACTCCTTCTGGCATGTCCAAAAAAGATATTTTGTTGTCACTTCTGAATTTTTTAAAGGTATTATCCAGGCTCACAGATTTTGTATCCTTCTGTGAGGCTGTTGTCTTCAAAATCTGATATTTACATGTTGAAATCCAAAGCTTTTAAGAAAAGTGGTAAAATTTCTTAGCAAATTAACATTTTCATTACTGTGAAACAGAAAAGGGGGTTGTATTGTTTTAACTTCATCAGCATGAGCTATAGGAACAAACCTTTTAGCTCTTGATAATAGAAACTTGTAGTTAGGTATGCAGATTTTTTGGTTTCCGTTGGTAAAAAGAATTTTTGTAAAATATCAGGACAATGAGAGAAGAGTTAAGTCAAAATTCCAGAAGGTTATTTTCCAAGGTAAAGTGAAAACAATAAGTGGCATGGTTACCTGTGTTAACACAAGCTCAACTTACAAAATTCCAAGTTCTGTATTCTGGTTTTAACAGCAATTTGGCAGCCTACAGATTATGCAATAGATCTACAATTAATCAATATCAGTACACATAAGCTACATAGGCAATATCCATTAGCTGATTTTAGCTGACCAGCTGAGTGTTTTAATGAACGAATTAGAGTGTCAGACACTACTGTATTTCTTAAGTTCCCAAATATGAAGTTGATGATGAAACTTTGTTAATTCTGATTATGAAGTATAGTAGGACTGAAAAGTTATCTCTTATTGCCTGGAAAATGACCATAGGGCTTTACATGCAAAAGGGTCACAACTCTTGTATCTGATGTGCTCAGCTAATACAGTCTACTTTGAATTTCATATCACAGTGGACTTTGAGACATATGTATTAACAAATGTGACATATTTTTGTGTGTAACTTGTTCAGGATCTCTTTTATCATTCTGGTTGAGTAGGATTCAGTCTCTGTCAAGTTCAAAAAGTGATCATCTCACCTTTGTGAAAATTTGACAAGTGCTTAAATATATTTCTTTAATGTTTTTTTTCCGTTTTTTAGCTTTGGAGATATAGGAGGAATGCTTTCTAAACAGTTGTCTAGTTATGATATATTTTCCATGGCAGTATGGCATTTCAGTATATGAAAGCTTGATTTATAATTTCAGTTTTCTGTTCTTTCTTTTAAACTGTTGTCTAAGGGATTGGTCTAAGGATGTGCAAATATACTGCGTGATATAGATTATTTTTTCTGTTCTTAGTCCACTGTAAATCTTTAACAACCTTGAAAAAACTTTTCATGTTTTATTTTTGTCAGCAAAGTGTACAGTGATACTGAGACCACCCTGAGCAAGTTTTCTGGTGACACCAAGCTGTGTGTTGCAGTTGACACGCTGGAGGGAAGCAGTGCCATCCAGAGGGACCTTGACACGCTTGAGACGTGGGCCCGTGCAAACCTCATGGAGTTCAACAAAGCAAAGTGCAAGGTCCTACACTTGGGTCGTGGCAATCCCAAACACAGCCAAACACAGGTTGGGCAGAGCAGTGACTGAGAGCAGCCCTGAGGAGAAAGACTTGGTGGTGATGGTTGATGAAAAACTCAACAGGAGCTGGCAGTGTGCGCTCACAGCCCAGCGAGCCAAACGTGTTCTGGGCTGCACCCGAAGGAGCTTGGCCAGCAGGGCAAAGGAGGTGCTTCTGCCCCTCTGCTCTGCTCTCGTGGGACCCCATCTGGAGTGCTGTGTACAGTTCTGGTCTCCCAACAGAAGGAGGAGGTGGAACTGTTGGAGCAAGCTCAGAGGAGGGCCAAGAAGTTGATAAGAGCACCAAACCACCTCCCCCATAAAGACAGGTTGAGAAAGTTGTGGCTGTTCAGCCTAGGGAAGGGAAGGTTGAGTGGAAAACTCCTAGTAACCTTCCAGTATCTGAAGGGGGCCCACTGGAAAGTTGGAGAAGGACTCTTCATCAGGAACTGTAGTGAAAGGACAAGGAGCAATGGCTACAAATTGAAAGGGAAGAAATTTAGGCTGGATTTTAGAAAGAAATTCTTTACTGTGAGGATGGTGAGGTACTGGAACAGGTTGCTCAGGGAGGCTGTGGATGCCCCAACCCTGGAAGTGTTCAAGGCCAGGTTGAGCAAACAGGTCTAGTGGGAGGTGTCCCTGCCAATGGCTGGGGGATTTGCGATTAGATGATGTTTAATATTCTATGATTTTTCTTTTCTGTTTATTTCATTCAACCACTTAAAGACAGAGAAGGGCTATTGTTTCATTCCTTCCCTGTATCAGTTACCAATAACATCTCAATATTTTGCATCCTAGCTTTGTATCTGAGATACAAAGGCATAGTACTCATCTAACTTCTCTCCTCCCTGTGCTGAAGACATAAAGGAATCTGAATTTAACACAGATATGACCTCAGAAATCTTTTATAAGCTTAATTCACCCTGGTTCCATAAAAAAATGCATTGTCCTCAGATCAAGCTAGTGTAACACACATATTATAGTATTAAATACAGAGCTGTATCACAGAGGGGAGACCATACTCCTGTGATGGGACCTAGATATTTTGTCTACCAAGGGAGTTGGAAGGCTCTGTGACACACTGAAGTAAGCTTTTTTTTTTGTTGATGACCGTCAGCTGTCTATACAGTCTGGCTGCCTGTGGTGTTCAACACTTCTCCCTCCATTCCTGTTGTACCAGTGTATCTCCTTTAGACCACAGCTTTTCTCAGTAGGAATTAAAACTAACATAAGCTGGCTTTCAGACCTAAAATCTCTGCAAATTCCTCCAGAGCAGTAGGTTTTCCTATCCAAACCAGCCCTTGGCCAGGTAACTACCACCTGGAATTACTCCCCAGGAGTCTGACATTACATATGCCAGTTTCCTGTGAACAATGAAGGAAGACTTCACAGCCCATATTTCACATTAAGAACACTGATAAAAGACAACAAATTACACTTCAGGTGGGAAAGTTGTGAAGTCAACGCACTTGACCTACAGATTACCTGCTGCAGAACACATGATTTTAATCAGAACCAAGAATAACCTGTTTGCCATTTTAGAGAGAGGTGTAACCACACGACAAAAATACTTTGGGAATTATCCTGTTCTGTTCCCCATGCTCTGAGTGTCCATTGTCTAGTTTTCAATGGATAGAGATCAGGATTTTGTAAAATGTAACTGTATCTCAGAGATACGTAAAATACGTAGACAGAACACCACTAAAAAAATGCAAAAATATAATAGCTTTCATGAGGCTAGTCTTAACTGCAAAAGTAAACATTGTTTCTGGAAAATGTACAGTTAATTTTGATAACTTTTAAAATAAATATAAAAGATTTTTTTAAATTATATGCATGCAGAAAATTGTTTTGCATGTTACTTCAGTAAAAACCTGAAATAACTGGCAAGTAACATCTCATGTAATTTTTCTCTCCTATTTTCAGTCATTTTGTGAAATGACTGGTTTCACAATCTGACTAGAGCATAAATTTAGATCTCTGTGATACTCAGCTTTTTTCTATGTTCACTGCCTGGTTTTTATTTTTGATACAAAAATTACAGGGTATTTGTTCTCTCTGTACCAGGATAGATATGTGATTTTCAAGCATATGTTGACATCAGTTATTCATAGGCAGTGTCTACAGTGTTTTCAGTAAATTCACCATTATTGCTGGGAGAGGGTGCAAAAAGTCCTTTTATTTCTTTATGCAAAGATAAGGAGATAAGGGAAAGGGAACCCGTGAAGTTCCTTCAGGGTTTTATCATTAAGTGTGAACAATGCTGTCATCTCCTGGATAATCCATGAGTCTAAGTATGGATACTGCAAATTCCTTTAAGTATCTCTTTCTAGTTTTAACAAAATATTGCCCAGTAATATTAGACTATTGAAATAACGTGGTAGCTATTCACTCTGGTTTTATTTCAGGATTTCTGTGTTATAANTTTTTTTTTTGTTTTGTTTTTCTGGAAACTGTTAGAGGTAGACTATCTTACTTTTTTTACTAAGAGAAATCAGGAACTGCAAATCTTAAGCATTCAGCTTTGTGTCCTTCCTACTGCTTTCCAGCTAAATCAGTAGTGTGGGCAAAACCAGTTTGAGGTTTTGAGGAGAAAATTCCACCACAGCTGAGCTGTTTCTACTTCTTCAGTTTAGATGATATTAATAAAAGTACCTTTCTGATATTTTCTGTTTGGCATAAATGTTTACCAACTTCATAGTTAATTTACCAACTTCACCATAGAAAGAAGATTAATTCTTTCTGCAAAACATTTTGCAAAAGCAATGCTTTACCAAAGCACCTCTCTTGGCAGAGGCTTCTGAGACAAACAGGCCATGGCTGGAGCAGCAAATATTTCAGAAGAAGCCCTTAGGACAGATGAGCTCAAATGGGTAATGGGGGAAAACTGTAACATGCTTTATGGTCTCAGTGCTCTTCTGAAGCAGTATCTGACCCACAAATCTGAAAAATAAGGCTGTTATCTTCCACATGGGACAAGCCCAAGGCAGTTGTTGTAACATGTCCTGCCTTTGGTTGTATTGAATACCTTTTGAGGTCAAGGATCGTAGTTGGTGCAGGAAGGGCTAACCTGCTCATATAAATCTTATTAAAAGAGCTTCAAACCTGTATGGAAGAATTTTTGTTATCTGTTACCTCTACACAGCATGTGGAGTCTTTATTGCTACTATGTGCAGGTAGCACCAGGCCAGGGTTTCTTTGGAGTATTTAGTAGATTACAAAAAACATGGTGAGAGAAGAGGCCATGACAGCTTCATGAGATTTGTTTTGCAAAGATCATTTGTAATAAAGTATGGAGTAGTGTTTGCAAAACTGAAATCTGACTCTTGGTCAGGCATCCAAACAAATTTCTGAGACTTCTGGAGAGGAAGCTCTTTAACTTGTTTAGAAAATGTAATTTTTATTATATTAATAAGTCTCCTTACTAATATTAATTTGTTTTGATTAATGTGTTTTTACAGTCAGGAATATATATAAAATAATGATCCTTACTACCAGTATTTTTCTTTGGTACAGGATTTTTAATGACTTTATTGTCTTAATATATTGTTGCAGTTTGAACTGGTATGCGTAACTCATAACTAATGCTGTAATCACAATAGTTAGAGGACTATTTCTCACACAGAATGCTGTTTTATCTTTTCCTCCATGACTTGCATACCTTTAAGTTTATATGTTCAATATTATTGACATAGATGTCTTTAAAACATACAAAGAAAAAAAAAAGTAGCATGTCTTCTCTACTTCCAAATATTTCATGACAAAATAATTTGGAACAGCACAGTCAGTAACTGTAGCTGCATAAAGAAAGCAATTTCGAAACGTAATCAATGTCCCATATTTTTCAGTGCCTTTAAATTATTCTGATTTATGGTAGACAGTTGGAGGTGCTTTACAAATGATAAAGTTTTTTGAGTTCTGTTCAACAAAATTTTGGCAATAGGAAGCTTTCTGGATATGCCTTTCAGAGGACAAAAATTAAAGATTCTAAAATTCATACTTTGATATCTCTTGAGCAATAGAGGAGAGGAACTCCTAGTCTAAATGAATAATCTGCTTAGAAGATCAAAGAAGTGTTATGTACAGACACACAGAAATTTTTAGGAGTGTTTGTATTAAGCTAGATATGTGCTCTTGGCAATTCAAAAGACTAGATGACCCAATAGGAGAGGCATCGGCTCTAGTGTGGGTGTAGAAGTTCTCTCTATCCATTACTTATGAATTTGTGCTTGCTGTGTCAGGTGTGTGGATATACTCTTTCTGGTGTAGTTTCATGGCTTTTCATGCTCAGTGTCTGAGGTCAAATGAGATGTACTTTGTCAGTGACAAAGTTTCTGAGGCATTTCATCTGTAAGTCTGCAGTACTGATTTGTTTCTTCTGCCTAAGAATGTAAAAAGCCTGTAATAAAACGAAGAGTTAAATTAAATGAGCTTGAAGTCTCTTCACTCTAGAATTGTTCAAACATGTTAATTTATTTCCATTCAATAATAAGTTAAACTGGGCTTTTTGTGTCTTATAGGTGTAATTTAAAAAAAAGTACAGATCATTAAAATGAAACCTCTGAGGAGTAGTGGGGAGGAGAAAGGAAAAACACAGAAAGTTGAATATAAAAATTTTCTCAGACTCCAAGAGCATTTTATGATCAAAATCAGGATTGTTGGCTGATGGTCTCTACATTCATTGGACAACATGGAAGACAAGCTTGAAATTCATGCCTCAGTGATTCAAAGTGGATCTGGGCCTAAATCTCAGCAGTTGTGGCCATTATAATTTCAGAAATTAATAATTATGAATTAAGCTTTATCACCATCTCCTTGTGCTGTGTGCTTTTTGCTTTGTGCTTGTGCTTTTCAAGTATTCTAACTGCCACAACACAATTGTTTCAGCAGAGTAGAACACTGGAAAGTGAAAACTGATAGTTCAAGAGTAAAACCCAAATCTTCTTTTTCCTATGAGCTCAGTGAGCTGTCTGTTATCCTGGTTTCAGTCCCTTTTTCTTTTCCCTTTCTTCCCCTTTTCCTTCTAGGAGAAAGAATCAACCAAACTCTTCCTTCTATGCTGCTGTGCAATGAAAATTTGAAGAAAATCTTGTAGACCCATGTCAGACAAGAAAATAATTTATTGTTTCCTCTGCATTTTCAAAGTTAGATAAAAATACTCTGGAGGTATTTTACCTCTGTACGTAACAATTTCCCAGGAATTTGTTAAGTTGTATGTTCCTTCCATGTAAATCAGTGTGGCAGAAAATTAAGGTTTCTTCATCTCCTTTATGGAGATGAAGATCACATCTGATATTTTTCTAACAGAAATAAATTAAAACCATAACTAAATCAAACAAAGCCTTTAATCTGAAAATGCAGAAAGAGTGATTTTCACACTTAAACTCTTGCCTGAATTATGAGTCTGATGTGTCCATCATGTTCTTTTGATTTCTTGTTTTACATGCAACTTTTCCTTGCATGATCTTTTTTTTTTTCTTTCCTTATCAGCTTAGTTGGTAGTCCTGGTTGATTCTCCAGTGGGCGAGTCAAAATAAACTGTCCTTCCTGTCAATACACATTTTGGCAATTTTCATTCATTTCAGGATGGCACTACTTTATGAAAGAAGTCAATGGCTAGATATTGTCTGAGACAAAGTCAATCACTGCAGCCTGCAAATTGATAGAAACATCACAGAGTTACAAAACCACCTTTTTGAAGATACAAGATGAAAGAAACACAGGTAACAGAAGCCTGTAGAGATGCAGGTTTAGCAGACTTTATGCAGCAAAATTAGGTGACTGGAGTTTTCTGCTCGTGAAGCTGGTGGTGTATGCACTCATTGCATAGGTACTGAAGTGTTACAGTGATTGATCAAACACCTTCCTGTAGTCATGTAATATTATCATGTAATGCCTACTTTGTTTTCAAAGGTCATTATCTAATATAAAGGTCATGGTATACAGTAGAAAGACGTTTTTAAAAGCATGTATGTAGTTTTTAGATATCTAATCCTGGATATCCTAGCCCCACATAACATTTTTTCATGTGTTAATCAGAAACTTACAATAAGAATGATTTTGTGATTACTTTTCTTTCAACGTGCTGGCTTATGATATTTCAATTGAGATTCCAGATAAGAGAAAAAAATATAGCTATTAATTTTATTCTGAAAATTCAACAGGTGTTTATTTTAAAGCATCCATATGAGCTGTTTAACTATTTCAACATTTCAATGCATAATACTACAAATATAATGTTGGCATATAGGGGTTTTTTTGTTGAGTCTATGATGATTTCTTTTTATCATTTGCTAGAACTTGAGAAGTTTCACACTGATTAGATAAAATATTGCAATTTTCCCTTTTCACTTTAATATATGTTATATTTCTTTTAAATAAGCTCCATAATTCAATTATATATATACATATGAAAGTTAAAATTTTAAAACAAGAATTGAGTCTCTGCTGCCTTTAAACTAAAAACCAAGAAGCAACACAACAGGATAAGCTGGTGAATGCATAAAAGAAAGAGTTAAAAATAATGAGCACATTTTTTTAATTCCTGTACGTATTAGCTAGCCCTAAAGAAACTGTAGAGATCTGTCTAAATCTAACTGACAACACTGCATTTTACAGCTGGACTAACTTGAAAAGTGTTCCTTCACATTGCTTTTATATGACACCAAATATTATGTGTACTGGAGCTGATTGTGAAACATATTTTTTTGGTTAAAAGTATTGCATTAAATGATTGTCTTCCATAAATTTTCAAACAGGAATCAATCAAAGATTGTGTGGTAATGTGCAAATTTTCACTCAATTTGAACTGATTTGGCTTTTCAGAAGGTTAAGGTAGTTTAATGGTTGAAAGCACATTGCTGTGCAGCAAGCTGCAAAAGTCAAAGGGTTAGGGGATTAGGATTTCATTTCCTTTAAGCCATGGCCATGTCTGTTTTCTGTCTAAACTACTTCTTGTTCCCATTTAACCCATGCTTTTAAAGACAAAAGGGGTTAGAACTTGCGGGCCTCAGGCTTCATTTTAACAAGATGTCTCTAGCACTTTTGTGCGTAATTTGTCATAAATGTCATAGGTCAGGGAATGTTAGAAACCTACAGCCAACAGATGGTCATTATGACAGCAGTTAAGTTTCAGAAGCAAAAGACGCTTTGTGATATTTACTCTGGCATGTGAATGTTACACCTCTGAAGAATATTTTCAAGTTCACTCTTAGAATGGACTCATCCTTTTTATCACTCACTTCTTAACTAGAGCTCATAGAAGCCCCTGAGCCAAATCTTCTTCCCACTGCTCAGAGGGTTCAGTGGGGTTCCTTCCAGCAGCAAGATATATCTGTAGAACAGTCCATTGCATACACAAAGACTAGTAATTTTCCAGAATTACTAGATGTAGACAAACTGTTTGCTGTTATGTTAAAGCAGGAAGAATTTATTTTTTATTTTCATGCTATTTTCTGCTCTGTTATTTTTTCAAATATACCGGAAATGAAGGCTTCATATAATCATGAAATGGGCTTTTCCTGACAACACAACATTTTCAGTTGAAATCTGTAATATTTTCATTCACATGAAACGAGACCTAAAAAACTTTACCTAAATGATACATTATGACAGCCAATACATAACATTTAATATTTCAAAGAGGAGGAGAAGGGGGGAACTGTTAGGAGCAATCTCAGCCACAAAAATCCTGCAGCCCAAAGTCTTATTTAAAAAAAAAAAAAAAATCTCTTCAATATACATATGTAGTTCACTATGCTCAGATCTGCATGGGAATTTCTTTACAGAAAAAGAAAGAGCTGTCTATTCCTTCAAGAGAACTGGTGAGTAGTTGGGTGATCTCTTATAAGCTTTATGACAAATATTAATCTTGAAGAAAGAACAAGGTAGTCTTTTTTTACAAAACAGCACTATGAAAGCATTTAGTGTATAAGGGCTGTAGATTCAGGTAAGTGCATGGATATAGATGTAAACTTGTGTGTGACATGCTGACAGGCAGGCAAATGGGTTTAATATCGCTCAGAAGTGAAGGAAGTGGGTGAGCAAAAGGTAAAAGACAAGCCTCTTTTTCCAAGATAACTATTTAAGTCAAAAAAACCTCTGCTATATTTAGTAGGAAGAAGCTATGTTCTGCAGATATGGTTGAAGCATCATTCAACAGGTAATCATTCAGAATGAGAGAATTAATTTTCCTGCTAGACACTGAAGAACATGTTTTACTATGTCTCATCCAAGTCACTTCACTGAACTTTGTGAAGGTCACTAACTGACATGTTTTATGCATGTGAGGAAATAACTACAGCAACAGAAGGTGGAATTTGAAGACGTAACCCAGTTTCCAGGAAAATATGGCTGTGTCATCCATCTGTGTGCCTGGTAGTTCACCTTCAGTAATTTTTGACCAGCTCTCCAGTTTCAACAGGTTTCAGAGAAATTTCAGATAAAAGATTTAAAAATAACTCAGTTCTTATAGGTCTCCTGAAAATTAGTGGGTAAAAAAAAGAGACCCAGCTTATTTATGTAGAACAAGTCTATCAGTAAGCAGTGCTCTCAGACTTTCAGTGCAGGATCAGCACTTCCATTACACAAAATCCACCAAGATGTTCTTGTTGCCAAATGAGTAGGTGGTAGGTGAGAATTAGTTCCTAAAGTCATCATCTCAGTATGGGAATAGGAGGGGTGCAGTGATAATTACTGCTGTAAGAAACCCTTTCAAACTCCTCAAGAAACCACATTCAATTTGTTCCACTGTTCATGGGACAATTTGTCTTCTCTTTGCAAAGTTGCAGTATAACTACCTACAACAGAAAAGGTTTCTTCCTCCTCCAATCTCAGGACCTCATGTTCCCAAAAATATGTACTTTATGTGTGCTTCATGCTTGTTCACAGTGATAAGAAGTTTCTCGTGGTGATGAGGGTTTTCTCAAAGCTTAGAGTGTGAAGGGTAGAATCTGTGGTTCTTGGCACCCTCAATGTTTCCAAATTTTGTATAAAGAGCTGCCAGCTACCAGCTTGTGAACCTTGCAGTTTGTTTCTTCTTGTTTTCCCTTCCAGGATAAAAAGTCAAACACATAGGATGCTTCTACTTCCTGAAGGTCATGAGAGAATTGTGAGGCGATCATTTCTCCAGGGCCACCACAAATGAAATATGCAATTTTTAATTCCCAAAGGCTTCAGATTAGAGAGATGAAAACCTAAAAGATATTACCTTTCACAACCTGAATTCTATTTTATGCCCTTGCAACGTAGTAGCCTCCAGAGTCCTGATGACCCCAATAGCTGTCTGTGAGTGAGTAGACTACAATTCCTATCAGTCATTACGACAGATTTGATCAGCAACTAACTTTATTTAAACACTTTATAATTAAAGCCTGTCCTAGTGATTGATAAGTATTGGATCCAGCTCTCTCTCAAATAGTTTAGCTATTCCTAGTCTCTGGATTTTCCAGGTCCTGATAGTAACAAGAAAGGAACTTAGGCAGCTAAGAGAAGGACATCACAGATAGTACAGATCTTCCTGCAGAGGATGACTATTTTATTATTATTATTTGAGGAAATAAAAGCAATACTGAAGAAAATTCTGAAATTCATACAGAAGATAATAAGTGATGCTTCAGACACTATTAAAAAGATACTAGGCCTTTCTAGTGATGGAGCATTATTGAAATGTTCTCTAATTTCAGACATACCAGAAACTATAAATTTCACTTGGAAAGTTCTTCTCCTATAGTTTTACATAACTTTTAGAAGGACATCCAATTTGGCACAATATGAACACATTTTATGAAGCAAATTTTGGTAAACCCTTCTTTCGTTTTACTCCTCCATTTAGAATTGAATATTGCTTGATACTAATCTTCAAACTAGTAAAATCACCTATGTTTTTACACAAATATGTTATATCACCTTAGCCAGTGCTTAATAACTGACAAGTATGTATGTAGTGTCTTCATTTGATTACCATTTATTTGCTGCTTTAATTTCCTGCAGTTCCTAATTTAGTAATTTGAGAATGGTGGAAAAGGGAAACCAGTCAACAGAAAGTTAAAATTAAGAATTGTTCTGAATGTTTCCAACATTAATAAGTACTAAGTGAGAAATATTTAAATACGTCACTGAGGAATGCAGATCAAGTGATCATTTTATTTTCCTCAAAACGCTCTCAGGTGGAATAAAGACATTACTCGATGTAGATATAAAATACTTATGTAGAAGTACAGAAGGTGATCATTAGCACTTTTCTATTAAATTTATGAAACAAAGCAGTTTCTTCTCTCATCTTAAAAATGCCATTTCACACATACCCAGCATTTACCAATTTGTAGGATGCTTCAGAGACAGAACCTTCAAACATATAACAATGTGAGTACACTGCATCACAGAAAAGAAAGTATTTAACTTAGTACTTTTGCAGCAAATCCGCATCTCTGTGTGCTTCACACTGAGCAATTTTGCTTACAACTACAGAGCTGTATGCTGATCTTGCAGGGTGGTTATCACGACCTTTCTTGAAGTGTAGCTGCTGTATAGAGAGGAGAGAGAGGATTTATTGATGTATGACACTTGGGATCTTTCTATCCTTAATAAAAGTACAAACAAAAAAGAAATGTCTAAAAGTGAAGGCTTCCATGAAGTGAAAACTTCCCCACATCCTTTTAACCTATCTCTTATTTTTTTAAGGTATGATTTTTAGTGGTGAGATTTCCCCCAGAGTTATGAGGGTATTATGGTAGAAGAGAACATCTATTAACAAAATCACTTCACCATAGTAATAAGCAAGTCAGGAAACTACACCTTGGCAAAAGAAAACATTGTGACATTTTAAAATGTAATCAAGTTTTTCCAAGGGAGTTTTTGGTGTGTGATTTGCTTTAACTATAACACTAGGTTTTCATTGGCTTATTTCTTTTCTTTTATTGATGCACATGCTATAGCTTCAAAATATTAAGAAGTAGTTTAAGCTTATGCAATCAAGGAAGATTTGTAGGTGTGAAACCTCTGTTTAGATCCCATAGGTATATAGATTACATTAAAAGTGATTTAATGAAAGCTATTCCTGATATTATTTTCAATCCTCAAAATTTAGTGATGCGATGGTTACACAATATGTATTTCTTTGCACAAACTGCTTCAAACACATCCAAGCAACTAACTACCAGTAACTATCTACTCTCTAAAGCCTCACATCTCTTCTTCTCTTTTCCATTTTTATTTTCCCTATTTATGTTCTATGCATGTCAAGTAATACCAAATTTATGATAAAAAATAGCTTTGTGGGAAACCTAAATGAAAAAGCCAATTAAAATATTTCTAACCATACAGGTAGGGAATCTGAAAGTGTGGTTCTAAATTATTGCTGTGTTGTAAATACGACAAATAACTGTTGTAATGTTATTTTCCCTCAATCACTTCTGAGTGGCAGAGCATGCACAGAACAGCTTCAGGAGTGGTGCTCAGTAGCCTAACAAGCAATTAGTACAATCCATAAATTTAAAAAAAAAAAANTAGTTTTTTTAAAAAAATAAAATCCCTAGGTCTTTAAAGTCGAGGTGGCCACTAATAGTTAAAATTGAGTCATAAATAGCTATAAATATTTAAGCTTTATAGTCGATTTGTTTGTAGAGGTATCTATTAGCCTGCTTGTGAGATGGTAAATTCCTGCCTAGTACAATGCAGCACAACAGGCAGCTCCAGTGTGCATGCAGACAAAGAGCCCCAGGCAGCCCCACCCTCGCCTATTTTGCTTTCCGACAACACCCCTTGTTCACGAAGCCCCTTTCAATTATAGTCTTTGTTGGTAATGTTTACTTTATTCTTTCAAATCTCTCCTTCCTTCAGTCTCGGTCTTCCACACAACCAGCTCGCTGGAGCCAGCTCAGGGAGGCAGAGAAAGAGAAAATGAAATCCAGCAGATGTCTACCGTGGTAAAAAACACTGCCAAATCCAGCCAAAAAATCATCCCGAGGAGTGGGGGCAAAGAAATCACATTATTAATGTTGCCGTTGTTGTTGTTATTTTAGTAATAGTAATAGTAGCTGTTGTTATTATTGTTATCATTATTGTTGTTGTTATTATTGTTGCTGTTGTGATGATGATGATGATGATGATGATGATTACTATTATTATTAAATACATTTTGTAATTCTCCTTGAATTATTACCAAAAACTGTCTCTCCCCTCTTACTGAGGATGTGAGTTGGTCATGTGCATTCACAATAACAAGAATGCTGCTTTAATGTGCTCAGTGAATATCTTTCAACTTGTATTCTTCCTTTTTTTCCTCAGATGGTAAAAATGTTATTTATTAAGGAATAACACTTTTCCTTCTTAGGCAAAAATGGCACAAATGAGAATACATTGTGTGATAATGTGCAGAGCTTTTCCTTGGTGCTTTTAGTTTTTTGCTCTTGTTATTTTTATTTCCTCCCTAGCTTGTGGAGGTTTTTGCTTCTGGACATGGGGGTTTTGTTTATTTTGATTTGGTTTTTTTTAAAAAAATAGTTATTTGCTTTCATGCCTGAAATGCACCGTAAAGTGGGTTTTGGAGTATATTACAAAATGCGGCAATCCTGCCTATACACGACAGAATGTAACAAAAGGATAAAGCTGTAAAACACTTTTCACATAAAGATGTCTTGATACTGGCTTTGCAACTTGGTAAGGTGGAATATAAAACAAATAAAAAGCAGTAGTTTAAAATGCCTTTTTTTTTTCTTTTTCTATATCATTGCATCAGATTAATTAAGACCAAAAGATGAATACTTTGATCAGGAGATGGCAGCTGTCACTCCAGCATCTGTAACCTGCATTTCTGGAAGCATATTCTTCCTGTGCTTTCTACTCCACTGATAGAGACATGTCATGATTCATCTCAACAACTTCGGTATTATAGACTGATTTCTACAATGTCTCAAAAGTATACATGTATGCGTACATGTATGTGTATACATAAACACAAATGTTCATCATTAGAGAACATATTTCTATGTTGTCCTTCTCAAATTCCAGCTAAAAAGGGTTAGCATATAAATATTGCATTTAATAAAGAAATATTGCTCCTTTTGTTGCATGTTTTGTCTGCACTTAAGAGACAAAAATAAATGATAGATGAAAAAGTCAAAGATATCCTCTCCAGACAAGGGACGAAAGCATAGCTCTAGAGGTTAGTAACACCTGAAATTTTAGTAAAATGCTGAAGTCATGTTGTTTCAAGAAGCTTAGTCAGCTCAATGTTAAGTAACATAAATGATGAGAACATTCTATTTTTCCTTCTTAAAAGCCAAATTTTTGTTTCCCAATTTATGAGATTAAAGGGATCATTATATCTGATATAAATCCAGGTTATATATGGACATATCTAATGTTATATATGGATATATATAATTCAACATATATTTACATTTTCAATGGGCTTTACCATGTTCTTATGACTCCAAACAGTGTTTAACTAAGATATGAATATTTTTCCTAGCCCTTTTTTTAAGCAATAATCAAAATAGAGGTACTCATTCTTTTCTTCTGCCTCAAAATTTATGTCACTTTTTATTAACAAAAATAATCATCTGGGTTGATCATCGAGCCACACAAACCCATGTACCCTCCACAAGGAACACCTGTATTCAAGCTCTTTCGGACATTAAAACCAGCCATAAATCCAGTTCCCTGTAAATGAAAAGGTTTCATGGATGACTTAATTTTCTGCGGGAAGCCAAGTTCCCTGTAGCCTCCCCATTTCTCAGCCCGTGACTTTCAGCAGTGTCTGCCTGCTGAAAACTATGTTTGATTTCTGGACTGGCAAGTTGCCTCTCAGCAACAAAACGGTGACATAAGGGGAGTGAAGAAATTTCTATCTCTCTTTCATGATTAAGGGGGTTCCCCTATGTCGAGGGGAATGAAAAGTGTGATTTAATGTGGAAAATAAAAACCCAAGAATTCAAAAAAGGCTGAAAAATTTGCCTAGTGGGCCATTGCAGTTCTTGTGACAAGTGAGATGTCCCTAAGGAATTCACCACAGGCTGGACTGAAAAGAAGGGGATTAAGGACGTTTAAAGGGAGGAAATGTAACAAAAGGAGCACTTTTATGATGTAGCAACGTAAAATAAGGGACTGCTTTGTGTAGCTGATTGCCAAAGGTCTCCAAGTGAAGCAGCCAGTGCTGCAGGCCCCACTCCCCCTGGAGTGAGCAGCTCCCTCTAAAGCCTGTGCCTACACTGGAATAAGAGCACAGCTCTCATTTAGAAATAAATAAGAGATTATTGGTTTGTTTCTATGTACCTTTTTTTTTTTTTTTAAATTTTCCACACCTACCAAAAAGTGGCCTGTAGGGAGATTATACTCTAGTGAAAGTTGCTGCTAATTAAAACAAGTAATTAGTGTTCCTCCAGGCTTTGCGATTTCACTCACTTTTGCCCGCCAGACAACATTAGTTTAAAAGCAATCCAATTTCTAGCAATAACAGACCGTAAAAAAGTCACTTAACAAGTATATAAGTGTAAGGTTACAGTTCAGGCTTTGATTTATCTCTCCTGGGCTATTTAGAGAGCCATAGCAAAGTTGGTGGATGGGGAATGGGGAAGTTTAACAGTTTTTAATTCAGGTTTAGTTTCGTTGGGGTTTTTTGAAAAGTTGTGTCACGGCATTCACAAAGACAAGGCAGAGGAGCTTCAGGTGACAGCTTTTCAAGCCACATTAAAAATAAGAATTGGATTTAAGGCAGTTTTCCAAGAGAATCCTCTCTTAGCATTTTGTAAACAGATAATTTCATTAGGACCTTTTGTTTCCACTCCTGCTTCTGACAAAATGAGAACTTTTTATTGACTATCTCTGGATGAATAAGAGTTTAAATGTATTGTTGTTTCATGTTAGTACAGACAAAAGTGATTATATACATATTTTGTTGTCCTACAAGAAACTTAAAGAGATTAGTATAAAGTTTCAAACATGATGATGTATCAATTGACAAAAAATATAATTGTAACATTGCTCCTGTCTTTGATTGGTTTCCAATGTTCCCATCATCACAAAACTGACAGCTGGATCATCTTATTTGATGTTGACATGTGTTAGATTATGCTTTCTCTAAGGAGATTCCATCTTTTTGTGCAAGGGAATTTTTATTTATGCATGGTTAACACCTAAACTGCAAATCTACAACAGGACTATATATAGGTGATTTTTTTCCTATGAAAAGAAGGTTCAATTTCCTAACATTCAACCTGAGGACACAGATTTTGTTTTTAGTTTGGCTTGTCTGCTATTTCTGTTGATAATCGAACCAGAAAAAGGAAAATATGATTTTTGATACGTTATAAAAATATTTTACACAGGTAAACAGAATAAGATTGTATAGTAGTCACACCAAAACAGCTGTAATTCAACACTAAACTGTCGTTTTAAATGGGATTTTTTTTAGCTACATACCAAGAAACAAGTCTGTACAGACAAACTGATTTTCTTGTAACGGTAATTACAAAATATACAAAACGTACTGGTTTTCACCAGAAGCAGAAAAGGTGGAAATATCCATCAGTTTTCTTTTTTCCCTTCTGCTAAAATTTTAATAATTCAGTCTGACAAGATCCATCAGGTTCTGCTTATAGATCTTGATAAAATACTTAATCATATTGAATAATAACCGATTTAAAGAAGAGTTCAGACTTTGTTGAATACCAGGATTTTCTTTTACATTTTAAGCATCTTAGAATTTGGAGGTTTTTAAGATTATATTTTCAGTTGATGTCTTCTTCTGTAAGAATAGGCAGAAAGAACAAACCAGATTTTTCTTTTTGTTTTGTGTGTGTGTTTTGTTTGTTTGTTTTACTGACATGGATAAGAACAAATCTCCATCCCTGAACAGACTGTGGGGCACCAGTGGGCAGAATCTTCTATGACTCATGAGGTCATAGTAAACTCCTTGTAGATTAGCATAAAACCATAAGGGCCAGTATAACAGCTCTATTTTTATGTAGTAAGTCATATTTGCACAACAATTCCATTACAATACAAAAACCAATCTTCAGAAATAGTTTAGGAACAGCAATGGTGTTCATGCTGAATTCAAGAAATGGAGAACAATCTTTTCATGCAATCCAGTTTCAATGCCCAGATGTCTTCTGTAAAGTATTTTAATTTACAGAATTATTATAAATTTACAAATTATTTTAAATTTGATTCTAATTTAAATATAAATTTGCCACAAGACTCAAGTCTATCTCATGTCCACTTTCCTTGTATACTTCTGTTTATTTCAAGTTATGATTTTTCTCTTATGTTGACTCCATATTTATAGTTTTTTCTCCTTATGACACTTTTAAGACTAATTTTCAGTTTATTGTCAGTAGTCAATATTGAAGTGAAGAATCTCAACGGCATAATACACAAATCACCTAGTGGAAGACCTAGGAACATCAAGGCAGTAAATAGTTGGAAGAGATCCCTGAAGTCATATTTTATCAATTCATTGAAAATAATAATTTTTCCCTCCCCACAAGTTTAGGAGTCAGCAGTATTCTTCATTTGCTGTCTTTCTTTTTTTTTTGTGTAATGGTAAGTACTGAATAAAATCAACTGTTATAATACTGTTTAGTGAGGTATTCAAGAAAACTAAATTAATCTGGCATAATATTACAGATAATGTGCCTGTCTCTAACCTCATAAACTTTCTGCTCTTTTAGAATTCTAATCAGCAAGTGAATAAGCACGGCAGGGAAGGTAACTTCTCAATTGTATTGCAATATTATCTACAGTATCTTATTGGTCTTTCCACAAAATTCTTAGAAAGAAAATGCAGTAATATGCTTGCTGCAAAGAATTGTCAAGTAAACCTTGCTTTGAAGATGCTGTCATTGATATCCCATCTTGCTTTTTACTCTTCTTTTAATTCATCCTATCAGAATATATCCTTGTCATTCTTGTCAGAGGTCCTAATCTCAAGATTACATAGCATTAGGGTTCAAGATTTCAACCTTGTACTCTTAATGGGAGAAAGATTAGATACACACACACACATGCAAAATGCTGTGTATGCTGGGGGGTCAGTAATACAGATAAATGAGGGATAATAGATGGCTTCCATGCTAAAGTGTTGAACAAGTTTTAGTGGTTCGGTTTTATTTTTTTTTTAAGTTATATTAGACAAAACAATTACAAGTTGATGGAACAAAATAGTAGAATAATTTTGTATATTAGGAATTATAACTTCATAATCTTTTCCATGATTTCTGGTTTGTTTCTGCCTTGGTTTGGAAAGACAGGTTAGGGTAATGAAGGTAGAAATTCCTCTTGAAATGGAAAATATAAACCTCCCTCCCTCTCCAAATTGCTACAATTTAGAAAAATAAAGGGCTCTCGGGCAAAGATATGGGAGCAGGAATAACAGTTCTTTACTAGTTAATAGTAAAATGCAGTAATACAACCAAAACACTGTCAGAGTCAGAATACAACCTGACACCCTGTTAGGGTGTTTGGCAACAGTCAGGTCAGGTGGTGGCTGCAGTCCTGCAGTGACAGATGGTGGCTCGGTTGAAGCAGCAGTCCAGTAGAAAA
>VZRF01010207.1:16247-28581 GCA_013396875.1 Vireo altiloquus | reverse complement strand
TTCAAACACTTTTTCTAAATTTTAAAAAAAAAAAAAAAAAAAAAAGAACCAAACCAAAAAAAAAAAAGGAGGAGTGTTAGCACTGGTAGTATTTATTGTTCTGAAATTGGATGGAAGAATTAATACAGGACCTGAGTCTTGACAAATCTGTGCCAGAATGTTCATATAGTGAAAGCCAAATGCTGACATGCTGACACAGATTTTGAACATCTGATTTGTTTCTTCTTTGTCCTGATTTTAAAAGTCATTTGTACCCACAGCTTGATATTTTCAGATATTGTAAACTTTGAGAAGCAAAACATTTCAAGTACATGACACAAAACCAAGATGTCCACTATCAAAAGCACCTTCTTAAAATATGGACTGAAAATACATTTTAAAACCTTTCAAAAACAGGAGATTTAAGGTGTTCCTGGAAATTCATTTTAAGGATAAGATCTTGTATACATGAGCAGCATGATAACCATCTTATGTCTTCAAGGTTTTGGAGGTTGCTCCAGAATCTTCTAAACTTTCTGTGAGCAGGAAAAGAAAATAAGCCTTCCTGGTTCCAAGCACATGGGGAAAAGGCTATGGTGGCTACTGTATGGAGAAAGAGATAGGTACAACTTGGAGAAAGATATGTGCCTCTTATGCTGTGTTTCAAAACATATTGTAAAGGACATCCCCTTTTTGCTCCAAGTCTTGAGAGGTTAAATTAGAGCAAAGCATCTCTGCTGTTTCATGCCATTTGCTTGTGTTAGTGTGCCTCCTTCATACAGTACAACTTGTTATAACCAATGTTATGCCCTGAAAGTCTAGCCTTCTGCTATGTCTGAGGCTGGTTCAAAGCAGACTTATTCTCATCTGGTTTTACCAAACTGTCTCTGCACGTGAAAATCACAAGTAATCTTTTGTTACTTGCAGGATGCAGGATTCTGGGTAGTTTTATACTCTGGATGGGTAAGACTGCATGTGGTGTAAATCAGCATGAATGTAATCAAATTAAAATGCTGCCTGCAGAATGTCATCTCAGTCTCTAGAGAGGCACAACCTAACGCTGTACCTGTTCAAGTGCTGGTGTAAAAGTTTTCTTGATCAGAAGACTAAAATGTATGGTGTGCAAAGTTTTCTAAGGAGGTCACTTTTTTATACGTAGGATTAGGTGTCAAAGTCAGAAAAACCATCTCAGTTTATTTCAGTGTAGAATCTAATTTCAAATTTTATAATTATCTACTATGCAAGGCTGTGTGATATGCATCACTGTTAGATGGAGTGAAAATTATCAAAAATCTTTAAACATGCATGTGACATAGGAAGATATGTAGGAGGAAGACATAGGAAGACATAGTAAACATTGTTTTGCTGTCCTTGTGCTATGTGCAATATTTTTAACACTAGTGGTAGATTCAGTCTCCTCCTGAGTTAGATGCTAAGCATTTTGGTGATTTTGAGAGTCACTATATAACAGCATTAATTTTGTGGCATTGTTAGAATATATTTGGTTTGTCACACTGTGAAGCCAAGTCAATATTTTTTTTCTGGTGATTATTGAGTGTTCTAATATTTTTTGAGAAAAAAAAATCATAAAATTTGTGCACAGATTTAGATAAACGTCACAGTTGCCTCTTCTACATTCATTATTTAGCTTTCTTAAATGGAAGATATTTTTATGATTTTCATTATAGTCTTAAAGATCTCCACATTTGCTATATTTGCCTTTCATTTTGGACATGTAGCTGCGTAAGAAGGGTTGGACAATATTATTACTTCTTAGGTGACTGATCTGTTCTGAAAAAGCTCAGGATATTAAAAGTATACTGAGGATTACTTTTCTTGGTTGCTTCATTAACAAGAATTTAGAAGAATATGGGATACTATGGAAAAGCTTAAAAAAAAACAGCTTCTGCATTTCACCTCTATGCACTTAATCACATCTTTTCTTAGATTATGAAAACTATTCAATATTTCTGGACTTTTTGTTCCTCTCCAATTTTGACAAGTACCAGGGTATTTAATTTCAGGTAAAAGACTTTGTACTCACACTATTACTTCTGCCACTTCCTACAAGTCCTATACTTGGCATATGTGAATTACTGAGAAACATTATGGGTGTTTTGTTGCATTGTCCAAACTTCAGCTGGCCTCTTCACAGCAAATATAATATGGACAAGTGTTTAGAGTGCTGTAGCTTACTCCTAGCATAAGGCAAACCTGTCCAATATCAGAAAAAACATCAGATTAACTTAATGATACTTTAACTCCTGGCCATAAATGAGTTATACTGTACATTCTTCAGTTGTCTCTGAGAATCAGAATCTGTAGGAATATCCATTTCAAAAATTATCCATTTAAATCATGAGAAACATTACTTTTGGATTCATTCAGTATATTAAGTAAGATCACACTCAAACTACACACTGAAGCACAGCTATCATATTCAGTTGACTAAAGTCATGGCACTTCATTAGTGGTGGTCCATAATCAACAGGAAATATGGTTGTCTCTGCATTTTTCAGAGTACCCAGTAAAGTCACTCTCACTTTGAAAATAAGTTTTAAGTACCAAATGGGTGTAGAGGATACACTTCCATTTTCAGATGTGGATCATCTTAAGGTTAAAATCTATCCAAAAAATTGATATAAGACAACTTTCACTTCTGCTGCCTGTAATACTGAACAGTATTACAGTGGTGGCCAATCCAGTACTTTTAACAGACGCAAAATATAGGTGTTTTAAATTTAGAAGTAATGTGGAACAAATCTAGAAGGCAATTTCTTCAGTATGTGTGGTTGGAAAACACATTCTCTGAGCATCCATGTTTTTGTCAGCCTTATTTATTAACTCTTTAATGGGATGGGTAACAAAAAGGTCAAAACAAAGAAAAAAAGGAAGACCCATGAAACAATTCATATCCATTAATGGAATTTTTTAAAAAAATTGTCTCCAAATTGCAGTACATTTAAGTTAGGAACATATGCACTGGTATACATACATTTTGCTCTTTAGCAGATTTGGAGCAATGTTCTTTGCATGTAAGAAATACCAGAACTAATTTTGGAGATGCATAGGTTTTCAAATCTTGCATACCTGTCACTACTTTCATAAGCAGAAGACTGCATAAGGAATTATACAAAAATTCTAAATCTCGCATCTCTTTGCCCATCAAATTCTTTCTTCTGATAATGATATGCCTTAACTGCATATAGCCCAATAAAAGTAATGATCATTAGGTTTTAGAAAACTGAAAAATTTTACTCTTCTTAGCAGAGTCAGCCTAGAAAAAGTCAGACACAAGTAAAAGTTATACTTTTTTGAGACCATTCCCTTCAATTCACTTAACCCAAAGGCTGAAGAGGGCCAGTAGAGGGTTCATCATCCCAGTTCTTCTCCATCATCTTCCTCTGGGTGTCAGGCACCCTTGCAAAGCAGAAAAAGCTATTTTTCCTTTCAACATTACAAAAAAAAAGAAGCTGTCCTTTGTCCTTTTTTGAAAACTGCCCTTTCTACACTATTCATCTGAGGTACAGCTTGAATCTGATAGAGTGGAGTCTGAAGAATTTTTTCTCTAAATAGCCATGGTGCTATGGAAAGGTGTAGAAAATGTGGTATCTCTGTACAGTTTAATTTTTCCAACTGTTGCTATGTATGTCAAGGTAGAGAAGGTCTTTTAAAGGCAGGCCTGATACCAGAAATTAGATAATAGTGAGACTCATTATAGGAATTGGTATCACAGATATCCATGTATTTGTCCTCTGAAGAATCTGGCAATCTCTCTGTGGTAATCAGAAGCAAAACATGTTGTTAAAGAAACGTAAATGCATGCTTTGGGATTCTGTAGTATGTAACAGGCCTTGTCAGGCATAAGAAATTGATTGATTGATTTGCACTAGGAGAAGTAGTTTTGATTGATTCTCTGAAGAATTATATGGGTAAGAGTCACCAGGAGAAGGAAAAAAAAAAAAAACAAAAAAAAAAACAGAAAAGGTGAACTTCTAGAGAAAGAGCTGTTAAAATGATAGCATTGTTTGCTGCGAGAGTACTTAGGTTAAGGAAAATTGGATAGCCTTGGTGCTTATGTGTAGTGGTTTGATCTGCCTTTACTGCTATGAATATTAAAGAGGAAGAAAAATATAACACAGTATTATTGCTGCTCATTATATCTAAGAATGAAAAATGCCATGAAGAAGCACCAGCTAGTAACTCAGGGAGGGTGGGAATCAGTGTATAGGGCCCTCAAAGAAGGTCTGTCAAACAATTTGCTTAGTAGTCAGTGCCATTTTTACTGCTCTCCCTTTCATATTGCACTGATGGAAGTGTCTGGTTCAAGGTCTGTGATCCACTGCCCAGATCCCTCCAAGGGTTTGATCCTTGATATCCAAGAGATCAGCTTTTCTTCCCTGACCTCTCATGACAGCAGTTCAGTACAACTGTTGACTAACAGGAGGGATGCTTAGTTACCCACTTCACAGGCTAAACCTTGACTATGGAATTAACTCTCACAAGAAATGAGAAAGAACAAAAAACTGACCACAGAGTTAGACTCAGAGATTGTCTCCTGAGAAATAATTCCTTCCCATACATATATAACAAACATGCACATGCATAACCCCTCACCAAATTAAACAAACAAACAGAAAACCTATCAGCAAATCAAGCTATTTCCCTTACATTCTCCAAGGAAGGAAATAAACAAAAGTATTAAGAAATTGCTTCTGTTATGTAGTCTTAATGACCTTTTCAAAAAGTAGTAGAAGACAGATGGATACATAGTAATGAAGCAATATCCTAAGTCATATTTTAAATAGGTAGGAAGAGAGTTCAAAGAATTTGAGTATTCTGTCCCACCACTGTCATAAAAAAGCCAGAAATACTTTTGATTTAATTGAAGTTACCAGAGGGTGTTTTATTACTAATTTTACAACAATATAATGCAGTTATATAAGCTACACTTGAGATATTAGTGAAAAAAATATTTTCTGGATACCAAATGAACCTATATACAAACTTCAGATACAGCAGGTTTCACATTTTTACAGCCCTATAAAGGTTATAGACAGATATCTGTATCATATAATAATTCCAGGTGGTAAAGGAAAAAATAATTTAAGAGAACTAAAGCTTATTCAAATATTTAGCAGGTTTTACTCATTGAAAGGCAAGAGTGTTGACCAATCACATATAATTTATTTGGGTAATGATTTAATGAATTTACGAAGTTCAAGTGTTCTCCAAGTAGATGAAAGTCACAGAGGCAGCATAGAAAACAAAGTTCTGATCTATATTCAGTGTCTACATTGTTTCCATAATATTCAAATATCTCCTGCAGGATACCTTGCAAACATGGTGAATTAAGAGAAGAATTGTTCTAATCTTGTGTAGGACTTATAACTGCAATCTTATTATTATCTATAGTGTTGGGAGGTTGTTTTGTTTGGTTTTTCTCTTTAATTCAGAAGTATTTTAAATTGCCAGTTTAAACATATTTAAGGCATAATATCATTCAAGAGAAGTGTGATTTATTAATAAGACACATGCATTTTTATAAAGAATTTCTTATCAGTTCTATTGTTATCCCCTTTTTAATTTTTTTTAAGAATTTTCTTTGTCCAGAAAAATAATAGACAAAATTTCTTTCTTTCTTTATTTTTAATCTTTCTCTTATTCATTTTATGTCTGCTACAGTCAATATCATTTTTTTAATACATATTTTGAAGTCCATGCCATCTTTTATTCTTAGATGTCTGAAATTATATCTCTTTATTATGACTTTTATTGTTGAAGGAACCAGATTTCAGGAGCAAATATTCTGATAAAGTGTTGTGCCTGTTACTCTGTTCTGACTCCTCCATGAGGGGAATTTTGTGTGATGGGTAAAATATCTGTGTCTTTATTTTTCCTTCTTCCTGAATGTCTTCTCTGCACCCTGCTCCTCTTCACACAGCAACTGATTTCTTGCCAGAGGAACAATTTAGAAACTGATTAAGATTCTGAGTTATAGTTTGAGCCCTATTTACATACTGCGTTTGGTTGTGTTTCTCATTTGACTTATCTCCTTGCTCTGTGAATCAGGCCATCCCTACTGCAACACAAATGATCATCTGCCCATTTTTGGGAACAAATTGACACCAGACAACCTCCTCAGCCTCAATGGCATGTTATTCTCCAGGATGTACCCTGGAGGACAGCAGGACAGGATGGGTACTGCTATTGTAGCACTGAGGAACTGAAGTGTGTATTATTTAGGTACTTGCTTTTGCATGCAATATTAAGTGGTCTACACATAAGGAAGACATCAGACTTTGCTTTATGGATGATTTAATGCCTCATTAGTCAATTCGCATTATATTTTAGCTCTCTGTCCAATAGTACCCTGTACCCAGAATAAATGGTATTAAAGATGATCCTTCATATTTTCATATTAACGCCTCTCTTTCTTCCAAAATAATCAATCCATGCCCTAGCTGTGTGCTTCATACAGCTTATTTCTACACTGCTTTAGAAACTGCACTTCTGTAAAGAGATTGCCCTAAATGAATTTCTATAGTTCTGTCCACTTCAGCTAGAAATTCCTCAGCACAGATATAATCCACATGTACTTGCAACTCACAGATCTAACCAGTCTAAAAATATTCTGATCACAGAGCTATGATGCACACTAGCAAAATAAACAACTTTAAGAAGCTTGCAAAATTTGCAGTTCTATTTTCTGAAACTTTTTTTTTTATTGTAAGTACCAAAAGTTTGCTAATGTGTATACCTTGCCAAAGGATGCAGAGGGCCGAATTGTCCACTACAGCAGGGAGTTTAAGTTTTCAATGTGACTTGGAATGAAAAATCCAGATATTGAAATGTTCATAAAATAATATAGTGAGAAAAATTAGGAATACTAAATCCATTAAAGTGTCTGATTTTGTTCACATAAGTTTTACATTTTTACTTCAAATTTTACATGCTGCAATATTTAATATTGAGGGGGAAAAAAGAATAAAAGTCACATTGAAAAGGCAAAGTTAAATAGGCCATCTAGAAGTTAGCAAACAGGGTATGATTTCCATTTTTCTTTTGAAAGAAATTTTTACCACGATGAACATAATATTCGAGAACAATTTTTGCTAGAGAGTTATCAGAATGGTGGGAATTGCTCCATCAGAATTTTGCTTGGAGATCATTTAATAGATGTTATCATATCTAAAACAAAACTAGTGGGTTTTCAGTTAACATATGTTTAACTTTCCTTTTTTTTTATTTCTGTGTAGTTTAACAATGGCTTCTACAAAAGAAGTATTGCATATATCGATCACAGGTAGAGATACCAGTTAAGAAAAATTATCCAGGCTAATAAAAACCAAAATATTTTCTGTCACAGATCATCATTTGTGCTTTGAATTTTTAATATTATTTTGTTTCTTTTGGGGTTTTTTAATGTTCTGGATTTGCAAAGAGGGACTTGAAGGGAAGGGCTGCTTTTACATTTCTCACTTAAACACCATGCATTTAAAGTGAAATCAAATCAGATTTACAGATGATATGGTGACATACTCTCATTTGAAAACCCAGGGTTTATTTTTTCAGTGTCTCACAGTACAATAAATTCTGGGTTGTGTCTAGATTTGGATCCTAGGCTGTGTTTAACAAAGGCACTGAACTTTTAACCTTTTGGGTTTCCAGATTTTGATTATTATAACTAACTCATTTTCATTTAGATTTTGTTTCATGAAAATAAATCAAAATCATCAATGTGCATGCATATATATGAATATGCTGACCTGCAAGCAAAAAGGGATATATTTTGCAGATCACTAGAAAGACTTAGTAAGGAAAGAGATATGTGAAAAACAGCTTCCTGTATTTGATTAGTAATGAGCATTTAAATTAAGATTTCTCACACCTGATTTACAGTTATTAACTTACCTATGAACAAAAGGATACTTTCCCAGGGATAATGATATGCTATCTTTTGCCTTCAAACCCTGACTGTTTCAGATATTCTGCATGCCACTAGATGGTTTTTTTTTGTTTTTTTGGTTTTTTTTTAAGATTAGGCATTGTTTTACACTAATTTCAGACTAGAATCTTCATGGGTATTTTCCGTTTGTTCTCACAAAATTAGCTGAGAGAAGCCAAATAAAAACACATTTAAAGGTTTCTGCTTACACTTTCCCACTACTACCATTAAAGTCTTAAGCTATAAATGAGTAGAAGCCATCTCTGTGAGAAGTATGAAGTGACATGTCTCTTCCCTTCTTGGAGGAATGTGATGAGCAGTGAACACTAGAGGGGGAGCTTAACCGTTCAGGAAACTTAAATCTCCAGACCCTCTGGGAGAGGATCAGAGTGATATGATAGCTGCTGACTTAAACAAGCAAAGTTAAGGCATGGACAGCCAGAGTTCAAAAGTCAAGAGGTCAAGAATAGTAGAGAGCCAATTTATTGTCATTTTCCAAAAAGGCAGCAAATCATAAGTGAAATTGAGAAGTTTAGGGCTCTGCTCCTACCATGATGCAGTGTGCTTTAAAAAACTCTCTAGAGGCAGTTTAACATGAAGAGTAGGATTACAGGGATTTTTTTTTTCCCAATGACTGGCTGTCATTTAAATGTCTGAGGAATGATGGAATGAATTATCATAAAATTTTGACAAATGTGATGGCTCTACCAAAGGGGGAAAACAGACCTTCCACTTATTGGGTTCTAATAAGACATGACATTTAAATTGAGTTTACATGGCAGTTAGACCTTTGCTTTTCCTTCTTTTTTTTTCTTTTTTTTCTTTATTTGACTCAGAAACATTTGTGTTTGGGGAGAAGTGATTTATAACTGATACTTGTCTAAAAATGGAAAGCATGCTTCTTTTAATCCTTGCTTGTTATGTTTTAATAACTTGGTGTCTGTTTAATGTATTGTGCTTCATATATGCTTAAGTTTGGGTCTTGCTTGCTCTTGTAGGATGTTTGTTCATCCTTTATTGCATTAATGAAATGAGAATTCATGGTATAATTTCACTAGCTTTGTTATAATAGCATCACAAAAATTGGTTTTCATTTTAAAATGTTGCAGGTTTTTATTTCTACTTGTTGAAATCAAAATATTTTAATAATTCTTTTTTTGTTTATATTAGATATCTCTTCTTATGGAGTATTGAAAGGTCCAGTCTGTCTGCTGCTTACACAAGTGTACAAGTATTTGGGTAATGTAGCATTTGTGACACATGATTTATTATGTACTTTGATGGTGTGGAAAAGAGTTTTGGGGATACCATACTATATGCTGTATTACTATATGTTGTATTACTGTAGGCAGATGTTACTGCAATTGCACTGAGTGTCCTCATAAGTTGCTTCACTTGAGAAAGGAAGTGATTGGATTCAAATCAGAAGCAGGTCCACAGATTACACACCACACAGATCCTGCCAGCTTTTAAGGGCACATTTTTTGCCCCCTTTTAAGGGCATAATCGGCACAACGATTTTCAATAAGCTTCACTGCTGATATTAATAGGGGAATTTGACCCTATGTTTGCAAGCATGCTAATTTCTCTTTAGACAAGACCTTTTTAATACTCTTGTATCCTTTTTTATTTCATCCATACATTTATTATTTCCGCCTGATGCTTGAGGACAGAACATGTATAGCAGTAAATACAATTTAGGAAGAGGAAGAAGACAAATAGGAGGTCAGTAACTGTGGAATAAGAGCTCTTTTAAAATCAATATCTGTCCATGTCTCACCAGGTTTCACCTTTTCTTCTCTCTGATCTTTTATTTTCCATTTACTAATATATGTAACTGAAGTCACCAGCAACAGGCTTTTCAAAACTATAGGTCCATTTTGAACTGCCCTAAACACATGTTTTTGCTAATATTGTTTGCCATAGGACATTTTTTTGATGTAACATGAGACTAATTTTTAAACAAATAATATGTGAGTATAGGAGGTGGAACTGATGTTAGAAAAATTGTATGAAAGATAAAAAACTATATTAGATAACAAACATGCACAAGATGCTGGGTTTTGTATATTGAGATTTATATTTATGGCAACTCTGAGTGAACTAAGGTTCTAACTAGGGCACTTTATGGATGAGATCTGGCTAGAGAAGATATAAAAACTGGAAATTCACCAAGGAATCAAGAAAGCCCTAAGGTAGTTTTAAAAAGGAGAAGGAGTGGGGAGATGACTGTTTCCAAAGGAAAACATTAAACAAGTATCAGCTTTCTAAACAAAAAGAACATCATAATTAATTTTTCCTGTTTAGTATAATTCCAAATAACTGAAACATGATCTGATATTTTCTGAAATGTTTTGGTTTCTCAGGCAAATAAGTAAAAGAATGGTTTTATGTGGGTGTTGAGCAGAGGTAACTATTCCTTTTTTGCCCCAAATTTCCACAGTACAGCTCTCCCAGGGCAGAGATATGTGCAGCAATTCTTATTCTTGACATGAGAAGGGAAATTTGGGAGGAAGCTTAATGCAGTTGATGTTTCTCTAAGCAAATGGCAGTAGGCTGATTTCCATGATGATATGAGTAGTGCAGGAGATACCCTCCTTAAGAATAAGCTAATCTAAATGAGTCAATTACAGTGTTTATAGAATGACAGAATATCCTGGATTTGAAGGAACCCATAAGGATCATTATAAAAAAAGGTTTCCTTTATTTCCAGAATCAAAGTAGCACATCCCTGATCTCAATAGTTGCAGACTTCCTGGATGAAAGAAGTTTTTTCCTCATAATACAGCTGATTTGGATTTTATCCTCTAGTTTAAACTTTGTCTATCCCTAAGCAAAGTCCTCAAATATGTTACTCACTGAAGACTCAGCCACATTGCAACTGGATGATAGAACTGCCTCATTTTAGGGAATTTTTGCATTGCATCTGGAGATTGCTATCCACAACTGAAATTCAGCATCTGCCCTTAGGAAATATAATGCAGCATCTTGAACACTCTGCAAAGGACTTAAAAATGAGAATGCCATATCTGTCTTAGGTCAGGTGGACAGTAAATTATGTTCTAGGTAAAAACATTTACCTTCTTCAGTGTTGAGGCCCTTGAGATAGCAAAGATTATAGGATGCTGTTTTTCATACTGAGCTGTAAGGTGTGAAGAAAAAAGTGCCAGGTGTTTCTAGGAATACTGCAATTAGGGGGAAGGTAAGTTGCCTTCAAAAGATAAACACTGTAATTGAAATAAGGGATATTATCTAGAGAGAAAGAATTAAAGCAGAAGATATGAAAGAACTCATTGTCTTTTAATACCCATAGAATGATTCATAACAGATTGCTGCTTTCAGCTCTGAGTAAGTGGTTAGCAGTTAGGTGTATTCAGTAAAAGTTTTCTGTAGTTGTATGTGAAAAGTAGCAGAAAAGAAGCTTACTGAGAATGAAAATAAATAGCGATCCTAACAGCCTGGCATTTGATATCAAAATCAGTGCTAACAGGTAAAGACTTTCAAATTCTGGTAGCGAAATTGAAATGTACTGTTTTAGTCTTGTAAATCTGTCAGTTTGAAGGAATTCACTAGTTTATTTAAGGCTCTTGATTCATTTTAGAGTTAAGTACTTTTCCCATTACAAGCTGGATTTCTAAATCTACATTTCTAAATTGCCCCACACAGAAGTCTCTTCATAGCTTACATGATACATCTTTATCAAAAGCTGTGTTTTGAAGAGAAATATGGAGTAAGCCAGAGAAGTCATTCTAAATTTAGGGCAGATTACACGTTTTCTTTTTCTTTTCAATTTTTTACTTGTTATTTAGCTACATTGCTATGAAATCCACTCTCTGCTGTTATGAAGAAATACTTTTTAGTACATTTCCATGGGAGGATAATGTGTCCCAGGGATGATATGCAAGTGCAGTAGCTTGTGATGTCCGGCCCTAGAGCGCAGTTCAGAGGAGACAGGAGTTCAGCTTTGTTTGCTGTAAGGGCACAGCTAACACAGTGTGGATAACAGCACGTGGATGAGATGCAATTGCTGTGGATTAAACAATAAAGAGGGCAATATAGAAAGCAAATATAGTAATGCAGGGATGACATGGGAGCAGGATGAGAAAATGTGTGAAAATTTCAGTGTTTCAAATGATTTTTCAAGGTTAATATAATGTGCATTTATTTTTCTTCCATTTCCTTTGTGGTCTACTATCCCATGTAAAAAATTTCTCCTTTTCTTTTCTTTTCTTTTCTTTTCTTTTCTTTTCTTTTCTTTTCTTTTCTTTTCTTTTCTTTTCTTTTCTTTTCTTTTCTTTTCTTTTCCTTTCCTTTCCTTTCCTTTCCTTTCCTTTCCTTTCCTTTCCTTTCCTTTCCTTTCCTTTCCTTTCCTTTCCTTTCCTTTCCTTTCCTTTCCTTTCCTTTCCT
>VZRF01010205.1:1338124-1348956 GCA_013396875.1 Vireo altiloquus | reverse complement strand
CCACAAAAACAAAGCGATCGCAGTTGATGTTGCTGCTGCAAGCTGGACTTCCAAAAACTACGGCGAGACCGACCGCTCTCCGCGCCGAGAAGAGTCTCCTCCGCTGTGCGTGTTTTTTTCCTCTGTGTGTGTAATCTTTAACCTTTTATTCATTNTGGCTGACTGCGAGCTTCCCTGGACCTGGCCCCCAGACACCCGCCTCTCCTCCTTCAACTACTCTGCTGCAGATCAGCTCTAAGAGAGAGAGAGGGAGATCTTTGAAGAGATTTTTTTTTTTTTCTCCTCTCTCTCTCTCTCTCTCTCCCCCTCTCTCTCCCTCTTTAATTCATCTCTTTTTTTCTGTCTTCCCTTTCACCCCACTCCTTTATCCAAACCATACTGTTGCATGCTATCCAGTAGGCCAGGGAATAACATACCAATTTCCATGCCAAGTGTGTAATTTATTTATAAAACTGAGTTTTGCAGTTTTTGTGTATATTTAATAANAAGGCAAAACAACAAAAGAGAGAGGGGGAAAGAGAGAGAGAGAGAGAGAGGGGAGGACAAAAAATAAAAAGACTGCTGCAAAGCTGATCTGAAAAGCAAAGCAAACAAACTTTGAAAATAAAGGGGGAACAGGAAGTTTGGCAACGGTGTCCAATAGATATGGCAATGGTAGTCGGTGCGTGGCGAGACCCCCAGGACGATGTGCCCGGAGCTCAGGGAACGCAGCCTTCGCAAGCCCCGCCGGTGCAGGGACCCCCGGCCGGGGCCCCGCACACCCCACAGACCCCGGGGCCCGGGGGCCCTCCCAGTACGCCAGCCCAGACCAACCCGCCGAGCCAGCAGAACCAAGGAGACAAGCAGCAGCAGCAGCAGCACATTGAATGTGTGGTTTGTGGGGACAAGTCTAGTGGCAAACATTATGGCCAGTTTACCTGCGAGGGTTGCAAGAGTTTCTTCAAGCGGAGTGTAAGGAGGAATCTCAGCTACACTTGTCGTGCCAACAGGAACTGTCCCATTGACCAGCACCACCGCAATCAGTGTCAGTACTGCCGCCTCAAAAAATGCCTCAAAGTTGGCATGAGACGGGAAGGTATTGGGATTTCATTTGTTTTGCAAATTTTTTTTCACTCGCTGCGTTTTGGGGTTTGTTTGGTTTTCCTTTTTTTATTATTTTTAAATAATATATATAATTACTCTTAGTATTTTTAACCTCCCTCTCCAAACCCCAAACCCAACCAGAACCTTTCCTCCCCCCCACCCACCCCCCTCGAATAAACCAGCCAGAAACTTTCTCGTAATGAAAGAAAGCGGTGTTGGGAAGGGTGGGCAGGGAGGCAGGGGCTCTCGCATGCTTTCTCCTGCACTCGTAATTGATTTGTGTTTGTTTTGATTTTGCTGATGGAGGTTTATTGAAAGTGGATTTTTAGTTTCACGCTGCTTAGGAGCGAGATGATGATTCTGACGTGTGGTTACTTTTCCTTCGTGTTTCCTCCTGCATGCTCAGCCTTAGCCCCCGTCCCCCGAGCAGCCCTGTGTGTATGTGTCTGTGTGTACACACACACACACGGAGCCTCCCGAGATGCACACACACACACATACACACACACGTATATATATATCCTCCAGCACCCTGCCTTAGATTGCAATTTTACACAGGCGGTTCAAATTACTATTACAATGGGACTCACCCTACCGAGGCTCTACAGCACTCCACTGTGGATTCCCAGCCGGATTTTTCCTCCTTTAAAAATATATATACACACACACACATCTCCACGCGTGTGTGTGTGTATATACACACTGCCGTGTGCCTGTCTTTCCTGGTTATTATTACCTCACTTTTCTCTTCTTCCTCTTATTTTCTTGTTCCTCCGGGAGAGGCAGGAGGGGGTAGAAGGGATGGGGTGGGGGGTGCAAGGAGCAGTCCAGAAGTAAGTGTGGGGTGCTCGGATCTCTGCAAGTGGAGTCTTTGTGATATAAAATTAGACGGGAAATGTGAGCCTGCAGTTTTCCAGTGCGTGCTCTGTGTCTGGACGCTGCTATGTAGGTTAAGGGTGAGGGGGCTTGGGACTCGCCGGGCTCCTCTCTTTGTGTTTCTGCAAGAGTAACTAACCTTGGAATACAAGCGATAACAAATATAAATCAAGCACATTTTTAGGCGTTCTCCCTTCTTGTCGTCTCTCTGCCTCTGAGCCCTTTTTCTGTCCTTTTTCTCTCGCTGTCACCGTGTAAATTTATTAACAAAATGAAAGGCCCACTTTCCATGGGCAGCGGGGGAAGGTGCCTTTGGATAATGCCCTCAGCCTCACCAGGGGACCTGCCGGGGATGTTGTGGGGTGATTTCGCCTCCTTTGGTATTTTTTACGAGAGGGGGGGATATATAATACCAGCAGCAACAATGTATTCAGTGGGCGAGAAACGCGTGTGGGACCAGAGCCGGGGATTTCGAACTGAAGTGTTTCTTCCTTCTCCCCTCCTCCCTCCCCATCCCGCTCCCCCAGCCTCAAATCAATGAGCTGTTTTAGGTGTAATGGAGAAAAAACACACAAAGACGTATCCTGCACCTCTTGAAGGAGGGGGTGGCGGTGGAGGGGAGGGGGGGAATAACTGGACTGTGGTGTGTTTTGGGAAGTGAGGAGCTGAGCTCCCGCAGCAGCCCTGGCCGAGCTCACAGCGTCCCTCAGCTTTTATTGTTGCTTTGACTTGACCCGAGAACTGCGGAGCCTTAGAGCGGGGCTGGGGCTGAACTCTGGCTGGGAAAATGCATGTTCCCCCTGAAGCTGGCCGGGTCCGGGGTCACACAGGCACGCACAAGCACACAAAGCAGGCTGTATTTGAACCGATGGTCGCAATTCAGATATTAATAGCTGTAGTTTCTTCTTTATTTACTGCAGCGGTCCAGAGGGGCAGAATGCCACCCACACAGCCAACTCATGGTCAGTTCGCCTTGACAAATGGGGACCCTCTCAACTGCCATTCCTACCTATCCGGATATATCTCCCTTCTTCTGAGAGCAGAGCCCTACCCCACCTCCCGCTTTGGCAGTCAGTGCATGCAACCCAACAACATCATGGGCATCGAGAACATTTGTGAACTGGCAGCTAGGATGCTCTTCAGCGCGGTGGAGTGGGCCAGGAATATCCCCTTCTTCCCAGACCTCCAGATCACAGACCAGGTGGCCCTCCTGAGGCTGACCTGGAGCGAGTTATTTGTCCTCAACGCTGCCCAGTGCTCCATGCCCCTCCACGTAGCTCCGCTCCTGGCAGCTGCTGGCCTCCACGCTTCGCCAATGTCTGCTGACCGAGTGGTCGCCTTTATGGACCACATACGAATCTTCCAAGAGCAAGTAGAAAAACTGAAAGCATTGCATGTCGACTCTGCAGAATATAGCTGTTTAAAGGCCATAGTCCTCTTCACCTCAGGTAGGCAGCATTTCTTTGCTCCTTTTTTTTTTCCTTCCCCGGGCCCCCCTTGAGAACTGTTTGCTCTTGCAAAGTGTTATTGCCTGCACCCCATCCCTGCTCCCTGCCCCTCGAGAACCAGCATGGTCTCTTTTCCTTTTAGGAAGCAGTGCACTGTGCTCTCCCCTTCAGGGCCTCGGATCCGAGCATCCCATCTTCCAGGGAGTGCAAATCAGAAAAATAAAATAAAAATAAAACACACACACACACATTTATTTTTTTTTTTTAAGTAAAAAACAGACAGCCAAAATACACCCCAAACCTAGCTTGAATAATGCTGGGAACTGGGAAAGAAGGGGGCCCGAGAAGAGGCACCCATTCGCCACGAGAGACTGCACTCTTCCCATTGAAAATAATATTTTATTTAACAGTATAGCTCTGGGTTGTTGCATTTAATGACACGCATCCGAACAGCAGCAAAATCTGTTTGATGTTGTTAAATACAAGTCGTCCTATCAGTGAAACCACTTTAAAAAGAGGATCATTTTATGGGCAGCCAGGAAGGGAAAAAAGCCCTGCAGGATTAAAAATTGAATTAAAAAAAAAAAAAAAAAGTTAAATGCGCAAAGCTGAGTTTAAAATATGTTCCCTGCCATCCCATAAAATAAAATAAATCAACTTTGCAAAGAGCTGTCTCTGATTTAAACAGAATGTGGCAGTGAGCAGTTCTGTGTCATTTAAGCTAAGGGGAAAAGTTTGCATTTGTACCCAGCAGGAACTGCATAGTCCAAAGCGAGTAGCGGGTGCGAAAAGATCATTACCATAAGTAGACAGGGATAGTGTGGAAAAGTAAGAGGAGGCTGAAGCTGCCGCTCCGCAGTGTAATTCCGGGGTGGCACAACCATGACTCTCCCGAGGAAAAGACCTCGAGGTGTTTCTTAGATAATCAAAGAGGGGAGGGGGGGGGAAATATGTGTCAACTTTTGCTGCCTAGAAATAGTGCATGAGTTATAAAGCAATAATTGAGTGCGTTGTGAAATCTAATTAGCTTGCACTAGAGTTTAACCTGAGTGAGTAATAATCCTGATATTAACTCTGGAGGCTAAATTTTTTTTTTTTTTTCTTCTGAGGGGGAAAAAAAAATCTGCTCGCTAATTTGTGCAATACGTTATCTTAGATCACTAACTTTGAGGCTGCACCGGCAACCCAGTGTGCTGGAGCCCTCGAAGTTTGGGGATTAAATTTAAAAATATATATATTTCGTCTATAACTCATTTGGACGCTTGGGAAAGTGGCCACGCGATAAACATATGAATGGAAGCAGGACCTGCAAAATAATTACTCATCAGAGTTTTTTAAAGCCTGATATCAGGAAACAGGAAAAAAATGTGGTTTATGTGGGAAAAGAAGGGCTCACAATCCGTTCCTTGTTGTGTTAAAGGGGGTCTGGGGAACGAAGTCATTTTCTGGACTTTGTCCAGGTTCTGGGTCGTGACCTAAACTTCCTTTTATATATTATTGCTTTACACATAAAAAACTTCTCCTTTTTTTTTTCCTCCCCCCCAAATTACTCGTGCTAAATCCTAAAGTGATCAATGAGCAGGGTGCATCTAGCCACAGGGAACAGGGATCCCAAGTGGAGAGGGGTGTCCATGGGGTGCTTATTTTATTTTTCTATCGTTTTTCTAGGATGCATTTTCCTCTCCCTCGCTCAGCCGCTCAGCGAGGATCCCACACACGCTCACATCCCTCCCCAGCCCCTGCCCAGCTCACACCCACACCAAGGAGTTTATTTCCAATCCTGCCTTTTCTCCCAAATCACTTTTTTTTTTTTTTTTTTTAAGCCTTCTGAGAAAACAATCGTCCGATCCTGTCGTAACTGTTTAATTTATGACTATTTTCAAAATGTGAGGCCTGGCGTGTAAATTGCCTCCCAACTAGATAAACGTTTCTTGTTATCTGATTCTGGGGAAGACAGCCACATGCAAAAAAATATAGGGTGATGCTTGCAGCTTCTGCAGCACCCCAATAACCCTCCCTGATGTAAAGCAGACGCACATAGATGCATATAATGTTTGCTGCAGCCTCTTTTAAGAGGGAGGGGGGAAAAATCTGGGTTCTAATGACTCGCAGAATATGCATGTGTTAGCCCTGTGCCTAGGAAAGCCACAGGGAGGTCAGGTCACAACCTGTGCTCTTTCAGCACAGACGTCTCTGATTTAAAGGGAACTTATTGTATTTTAGCGTATCAGGAAAAAAAAAAAAAAGAAAAAAATGTCCAGACCCTATCAGGGAGTTTTCTTCTTGTAAGGGCCTTTAGGTTTAAAAAGAAGAAGAAGAGGAAAAAAAAAGAGGGGGGAGTGGAGGGGGGGGAAGAAAGAAAGAGAAAAGAAAAGAGGGGGGAAAAGAAACAGCTCAAATGAACAGAGAGATCACAGTTTGCATGGCTGCCTCTGAATAGGCTAAACTGACAAGATCAGTTTTAAAGGGCCACTTAAATCAGTTTCAAAGACTGAAGAAAAACGCGTTGTCTTCTTTGGGGGAGAATCTGTTGCTGGATCCGGGGCGCCATTATCTTTGGCTGGGCCAGTTTTTTATTATTATTATGATTTCTATGACTATGAGTAGTATTCCTTCTCATTGCAGGGTTAGGCTCTCCCCAGTTATTTTCTGAGGAGGGGGGGTGTGGAGAAATAGTGGCTCCCTTTCCCCCCTTTTGACTCAAGCCTTCCCTGCCCCCCCAGCCTTTCCCCCAAAAAATACAGATATATGAAATTAAGCTTGGCCAGCACCTCCTTGCCAACCCCTCAGGTCTGCTGTGCCTTTGGAAATCTCGGCTCTGGGAGCTGTGCTCAGTCCTAAAGGAGACCCTCTAGAAGAGAGAGAAATACAAACACACACACACACATGCACAGAGAGATTGTCCCTTTTGGTAAAACCCACTTAAACTCTGGGGGGCGAGGTGATGGCGCACGAAAGATTCCTAAACCTAGAAATTTAAAAAAAAAAAAAAAAATAAAATTAAAAATTAAAAAAAAAAAAACCCCCAAAACCTTTTTAATTCTGTGATTTTTTTTTTTTTTTTTTTTCCTTTTCTTTTTTTTTTTTTTTTTTTTAATACACTTTCTTCTAGATGCCTGTGGTCTCTCTGATGTAGCCCATGTTGAAAGTTTACAGGAGAAGTCACAGTGTGCTTTGGAAGAGTATGTTAGGAGCCAGTATCCCAACCAGCCAACACGATTCGGGAAGCTATTACTACGTCTCCCCTCCCTTCGCACTGTCTCCTCTTCTGTCATAGAGCAATTGTTTTTCGTCCGTTTGGTAGGTAAAACCCCCATAGAAACCCTAATCAGGGATATGTTACTGTCTGGCAGCAGTTTTAACTGGCCTTACATGTCCATTCAATAAAACATTCGAGAGAGAAAAGAAAAAAAAAAAAAACTAAACAAAAATTTAAAAAAAAAAATTTCAAAATTGAGAAGGGAGATGAGAGTGAAAGGAAAGCAAATGACATTTGGGTTCTGGTTGTTTCTTAAATTTCCTTCTGCTAAGAAAGGATGTAAAAGGATGTTACAAGTTTGCTAAGAGAAGACAGGAAAAAATTAATGGACTGTGAATTAAAAAAAAGAGACTGTCAAATGAACTTTTACAGAATGCATTTAAAACTCCCGTGTCGTTCAGAAAAAAAAACTTGCTACTTATCATTTTTTTTGTAAAAAATAAAAAAGAGGGAAAGAAAAAAAGAAAGAAGAAGAAAAGAAATGATGGTGGGCTTTTTCTTTTTTTCTTTTTTCTTTTTTTTTTTCTTTTTTTTGGGGTAAACTTTTTAAAAAATCTCGCTTAAAGTGCATTTAAAGGAAATTTGGAGAAAATTAGCAGAACGGAAGAAAGTAAGTCTTTTTTTTCCAAATTATTAATTGTCCTATGTGTCTATGTACCTATAGCTGTTCTTTTTTGTATTTTTCTGGTTTCAAACCAGTTTATTCTGTGGTTCTATAATAATTTTTGATATAACCTTGGCTTCTTTAAAAAAAAATAAACTGTGTATCCTTAAAATATATGTTCTGAAAGAATTAAAACTGAGTCCACGAAAGTATCATAGGAAGAAAGGAAAAGAGAAAAAAAACCCCTCAACAACACAATGATGGAAGCGCACTTAAGGTGGTGACCCAAAATCTAGCTTGAAGCTGAGAGAGCTATAATTATATAGACCCGAATGAACCACACGTGTCATATAACTCCCCCCAAATCTAGGTTTTTTGATATTTCGGACAGAAAATGAACTGTGGGGATTTATTATAGGTAGAAGGATTTTGTGTCCAAGACACACTACGGTTTTGATTTAAAAAAAAACAAGCAAACAAGCAAAGTGAACTTTTGTAATTTGAATTGGGTTCCACATAGTTCATCATGAATTGTTATTAAACTCCTCTATCTGTTTGTATATTTGCAAGCCCTTTGTATTATAATAATTGTTGATATTTTCCCTTTTTAAAAAATACCATTGAAATCAGCATGACAAAATAACACTGTTGGCACTTATAGATAACGTGATTGATTCAGTATCTTAGAGTTTACAGTTTTGTGTTTAAAAAAACTGAAGGTTTTTTTTTTTTTTAAGTGCAACATTTCTGTATACTGTAAAAGTTATAATAACTGAACTGTTTGGTCGAGTCTTTGTGTGTTATATTCCAAGGAAAATTGAAAGTATTCAGAAATTAAAATATTATTTGATATCTGAAACTTGTTTGGCTGTCATAAATGTCTTTCAGAAACCACATTACTTCTCTATAGTTTGCAGTCATTTAAGTCCATAGGCGACTGATTTGTTTACTTGTCACAGTAAGTTTGTAGCAGATGTATTGTAGTGTATTTACCTGTTTAATTCCGGGATGGGGGTGGAGGACTTAAGTTCGTGGTTTATCTCTGGTTTTAGGAAGTACTATGCTGAAATGGTAAACCATCAACCCCCATTCATCTAATCCTTCTGTTAATTAAAAATGGATTTTCTGAAAAAAAAAAAAAAAAAAGGCCCTTATTTTTGTCACACTTAAGTGCCTGCTTAGGAAAGGTATTGTTGTGAAAAAGTATTAGAAATCTGGAGATCAGTATCTATTTTATGATCAGAATGGGGCGAAAAATTTTTTGTAAATGTCTGACATACGCGCACAAGATCATTCAAGCAAGGTAATAGCAGTATTGTAAATATAGGTCAGTTGTTTGCAATGAGTTTTCTTTAAGTATGTGTGATTTTTTATAATACTCCGTAGTTGCCATCTATCGTTGTCATTGAGAGGTCTTCAAATGGAGTGGCTTTAGCTTCTAGCACTGAGGAGTCGGTTTTTAATGTATATATACTCTCAAGTGGATTTTTTTTTTTTATTTTTTTTTTTTTTAACCTTAGACTGTGAAAGCATGACCACAGGTCATCTCTCTCTTTTTACATATGGGCTATATGTCTGTGTGTATCCTGGCACACAGACACGCGTGGGCGTCCATGGATGTCCCCTGTGTAGGCACAGGGCCCTCTCCTGCAGCCCTGGCACAGGCACAGCTCCCACCGGGAGTGGGACCTGCCTGGGCGGGTGGCATAGGACCGGACACACCACTGGGGAATTGAGTGCTATCCCGAGCAGGCAAAAAAAAAAAAAAAAATTAAAAAAATAACCCAACCCAAACCTGAAGGAAGGCAAGATGATGTGGTTTTGCGAGGGGTTGATATTTTATTTCGTGTGTATGCGTGTCATTTTTTTTTTTTTCTTTCTCTCTCCCCCCGCCCGCCCTCCCCTTGGTCTATAGCAGATGCTTTGTATGTGAAAGCTTGCAATTTTGTTCTTGTCTGAGGCTTCCCCCTCTCCCTTTTTACCACACGTAACTACACCATGTTGTGGTTTCACAAAAAGAGAGAGAGGGAGGGAGAGAGATCATTCTGTAAAGTCGATTAAACCCTGATCTTTAGTGTGTTCCAGTTAGACACATCTGTACTGGGGGCTGAGGGGCGTATGACTGTGAATTTGAGCAGAGTTTTGAACATCTGAATCATGGCTCCTTTTCTATAAATATATAAATATATATAAATATATAAATATACTATTATTGCAGGGGAATTGCTGACCTCTAGATTTAGCTTTTTCTATTGCAAGTGCTATCCATGTGAGTGTGTGTGTGTGAAGTTTTTATGCTTACTAAGAACACAGGATCTTGACTTGTTTGTTTTGTGTTAGTTTATTGTAAACAACCATTTGTTGTAAATTGTTATTGGCATTAAATTATAATTTATGATTTTCAAATCCAAAACATTCTCTGCTTTTTATGTTTTAAAGCCTGTAAGCTATCTCTGTATTTATAAGTTTCTTGCAGCGAGCTTTGGTTCACAGAGAATAATAGTAAACAGAAAATGCACCAGGGTTAAATAAAAACACACACACACACACACACGCACGCACACACACACACACACAAGCCCCGTGTATATATGTTTGGAATGCTCAGAGGAGGATTTGTTTAGGGACTTCAGTTAGTTTTAAGTTTATAGCATTTAAAGAAAGTTTTTCTTTTCATGCTGAGTTAGAACAAAAGATCTATCCAAAGATTGAATTGGACAAAAGAGGAGGGTTGGGATCGAGAAGCTTGTTCTATGTTGAATTGAGGAGATCTTTTTTTTTTTTTTTTCCCCTAAAAAAAGGAAAAAAAAAAAAAAAAGCTGTTAAACATGGCGACTCTTTCCCTTTAAGTCTTTAATTTATTTTTTTTCCTTGCGGTTCCCCCCTTTCCCAACCCTCCTTTTTATTATATTTTCTGCTTTAATCTGATCTTAGCTCGCTCTCTTCCTTCCCCCCCAACCCCTGCCACCGGGACTGGCGGGGAAAGACCCAAAGGCGACCCGGAACGACAGCGAGAGCTGCGGAGCCGCCCGCGGTGCAACCCACAGCTCGGGAAAGGTCTTCTTCACCCCCCCCTTCCCCTTCCTCCTCCTCCTCTCCTCTGCCCTCCCCTCCCCGCCGCCGCTCTCCCGAACCTCCCGCGGCCTGCCCGGGGGGGCGGCGGCCCCGCGGGGCGCGGAGGGGGCGCGGGAGGAGGCGGCTCCCCAAGTTCAGACAAAAGCGGGGGCTGGGGCCGGAGGAGGCGCCGGGCGGGCGGTGCCAGCCCGCGCCTGCGAGCGTGTGTGTGTGTCTGTATGTGTGTGTGTGTGTGTGTGTGTGCCTGCGTGTGTGTGAGAGAGTGTGTGTGCGAGCGTCTCCGCCTGTGTGCGTGTGTGCCCGCGCGGGTGCGGGGCCGTGCGCGGGGCTCGCCCGTGGGGGCCGCGCTGCCGGCGGCCGGGCCGGGCCGGTGGGAGGTGTGGAGGTTTGGAGGTTTGGAGGTTTGGAGGAGGAGCGGGGGGTACGCGGCTGTGCGCGGCCGTGCGCGGGGGAGACGCGTGGGAAAGTCCGCGGCGGCGGGTCCGAT
>VZRF01010205.1:968324-1317360 GCA_013396875.1 Vireo altiloquus | reverse complement strand
GGGAGCTTTCAGTCTGTTCCTTTTTGATGAACCATCTATATTAGGCCACTGTGCAATTCTTAATCATGTTTAGTGGTTTATACCCTTTCTCTCTCCCCACCGGTCCTCTGAACTTTATAACTATATGTAAACACGTTGTCAGTTTGAAAATAATCTTCTCTGGGTTCTTGTTAGAAGAAATTTCAATCTTCTTGAGTTCTAGATTAGGCAGTCTAGTTTTCTCTATCAGTGAATGGACTGGGTTTCTTGGACAATAATGTGCCAATTGTTGATGGTTTGTGACCCATAAAATGTGAGGGTGACTATTCTGGCTTTGGTATGTAATTATGCAAAACACTTTCTATAAAGGCTTGCCATCTGATCTAATGACAGTCCCTGCGGTCTATTTCAAAAAGGGAGGGTCTCTATATACAGCTCCTCAGAGAAAGAAAAGTAACATTTTGTTTTAATACAAGTTTTATGGGAAAAATGGATAAACACAGAAACAGCTGAACACATAGGCAAAGCGTTTTCGGGGCAAATTAAACCAAGGAGGAGATATTTTCATAAATTCAGCAGAGCAACACCACGGGTCTACAGCATCGGGGTAGGGACAAATGATGTGAAATCCCCATAGAAAAAAAATTATCTTCAACTCCTAAGCACCTTGGAAGAGATGGGAGGTCGCCGGGGAGGAGGTGAACGCCGGGGATCCCGCACCAGCCTCCCACCTCTGCGGGCTTTTGCCATCCCACAAGAGTAATTTATTTACCCCTTTTTTAAGCTGCAGAGCAAGGCGGGGTCCTACCTTAGCCAGCCTGTGAAAACGAGCTGGGCACTTGGAATGACACCTACCATGCTATTCAATGGACGGCTGTTCCACCTGAAAAATTAACGACAACAACGTAAAATGTAATAAAAATAACCAGGATCGGCATCACCAGCTCCATCTCCCCCTCCAAAGAGCCTGGACAGAAGAGAGTTTCTTTAAACAGGTGAACAGGAGGGTAGGAAGGGGACATAAATCTTCCCTTAAAGAAAATGAGGAAAGTTAGAGACGTTTGGAGATTTTTAATACATTATTTTTATTTTTCCCATTCCTCCCCCGCCCCCCCCCTTTTTGCTTTCTTGAAAGGAGGGACGCTAAAGGGCTTCGGCTGCTTTGGTTGCTATCAAATGACATTGCTGCTACGTCACGGGACAAAACATAAACACTGCTGCCAATTTAAATTGATGTATAAAGATTAATGGGAGATGAAGCATACTAACAACCTGGATTATAATGGCAGGAATAGTTATTATTTCTGCAGAGCACATCCATATATACAGAGAGCCATAGGGAGCACACACTCATCGCTAGAATTTTATCTCTCTACATAGGCATGATGTGTGTCCACCGTGACATGTTTAATTCCCCCGTGGACTAAACTAATACGATTAAGGAAAAAAAAAAAAAGAAAAAAAAAAAAAAAAAAAAAAGAAGAAAGTAAGCAAGAAAGGCTGATTAAAAGGGAGAATCAACAAAATATCAACATGCCACAGAGAGGAAGAAGGAATAGATAATTAGAAGCAAAAGAGGAGCAGGTAATTATGATCTGAAATTAAACATGATGTTTAAGACGTCTCCTTTGTACTGCAGTGAAGATTTCAGATTCATACACATAATAAACACTCAGGTTGTCATCTGGAGGTGCAAATCTGAAAGATATTCCAACAAATGAAGTGCTGGCAGAGAGAGGTATAAAGAGATCTCTGCCTGTCAGGGGTCAGACAGCCTGAGATTGCTTCTAGAGATCTTTTGAAAATTTCACACGATTGAAGGCTTAGGGGCTTTGCTGTGTTCGCATTTCAAACTCAGATCAGCGGGATCACAATCAAAAATAGAGGTCTGGAAAATTTTGATGCAAAGATGGCCACAGGCTCCACCGGTTTTTTTTTTTTCCCTTCTTCTTCTTCTTCTTCTCCCAGACAGACACTCTGACATGACTATGATCCCGGGGATGACAGAGTTGTCAGAAAAGAAAGGGAAAATAGCATCTTGTCTTGTAACTTCCTATCAGTCAAAAGGAATTTAGGATCCTCTTTCCAATAAAAGAGAGGGAGAAGGAGCAAGAGGGGGAGAGGGGGAAGACGAGGCTTTCTTACTGAGCAAAGAAAAGTGAAGAGAGTTCTGTGTTTCATAATTAATATTCCACACCTAAACGTTTCTGATCTCTTCCTTTTACAGTCCTCCCGCCCCATCACCTTCTTCTTCTCTACAATTTCAATTTTAGATCAATCCATGTCCTCTGAAACAGTGTGCACAAGTGATAAAATACTGGCTACATGTATATTCGTGTCTAATACTGTATCATTCATCCGATATGCTTCCATGAGATATATTACATTTTTTACTCGAATTTAGTGTAACCATATGATTTTTGCTACAAATATCTCATACCGTTATTTTTTTATTAAAAACATTACATAGTTCTAATAAAATATATATAAAGTCTGAAAAATAAGTCGTAAAAATGAAAAGAAATAGAAAATTTAGAAGTGCCCTAAGAGCCGAAGGACAGCAAAAGAAGGATTAAAGCAACGGGAATTGTGTTAAAACATATATTCAGTATATTCTATTTATAACCTTTTTGGCAAGGTCAGGTACAATAGGAAGTGTTTTATCATCTCAGCTATTTCAAATTAATTGCTATTGATTTGTTGACCAGGAGGAAGAGTAGTTAACTCAGCTCAGGTCTAATTATTGTGGTTTCTAAAAGAAATGATGCCGGTAACTTTCCAAAGGAAACGAGCTGGGTTTGGAAATCGGACCTTGCCGGGATGCTCTGTCCTAATTAGCTGCGAGGCGAGTGCTTGGGACCTTGAACCACCCAAAAGTTTCCCTGTCTGCGTTTTACTCCTGGATGCTCTGCTAGCCAGGTTCTAAGCATTAGTAAAAATTCCCCCATACTGCACATCATACATGGATTTTTATTGGATTGATTTTTTTATACTAACTCCTGTGGCGCCGTGTGCGCTTCCTCAGTTAAAGAGACGACACAGAAGGAGCGAAAATAGACTTTTGGTAATTGACCATATATATATTTATATAATTTTTTTTTCTGTGTGAAAGAAAAAAATAACAAGAAAGATTAATATCTTTTTCCCCTTGGAAAGGATGAAAAAGGATTCGGACTCCACTGAGTAACCGAAGTTTCACAATCTCTTCAGAAATAAAACATAGCCGCACTTGCCATGCTGGGAAGCAGAAAATAACTTCTGCAAAATGCCTAAAATGATGAGATTTGCATTGCTAAAGTTATGATAAGAAAGTCTGTATTTGAAACCAGCAAAGTTTCCCGTTCCCCCGCTCCTCCCCGAATGTGACAGTGGTAACTCTGGCAAATGACATCTCAATAATGAACAAAACATCCTCTTTTTTTTTAACCTTGCCATCTGAAGCAACCAGTTAATTAACAAATAACCCCCACATTTTTCGTGGACCCCACCTTTTCTAAATGAAGGATGAGAACTTTAAGAGGAGAAATTAACAACGAACTTAAGGATGTGAAGAAAAAAAACTTTTGAGGGATGTGTTTGGGGTGTATTTTCCTCTACTGGGAATATTTCAGGGTTATGTCACAAAAATAAACTTAAGCGGTAGTGGAGACAATTTCCTGAAGATAATAAACAAGGCTAAAGAATTTAAAATAAAATCATTCGAACAGGCAGAAACGGGTTGTTTTAAAGGATTATTAGAAATATCTTTTGCGGGGAGATTTTGGTTTTTTCTCCCCAGAAAAGATAAACCAGAATTAGAAGGATTGAGGGTTTTGTGCTCTTCTGCCTGTACCTGGATGGTGACATGTTTACAATCCAGACTTTCGGGTGCAACCTTAGAAATAAGGAAATAAAGACAGAAAATCGGGGAAACAGAATTACAAAGGCACAAGATTAAAGGCATTCTGCGGAGAATGGGGAGAAACAGAAATAAGTGAATTTTTAAGAACTATTTCCCTCCTTGGGGAAAAAAAAATCCAAGAATTTTTCCACATGTACAACACAAATTCTAGCTTCTGCCGAATTTCCCGCTTTCAGCTGAACAAACTGTATTCGCGGAGAAAAAAAAAAAAAAAGCCGAAAAATATATGCAAGTCCTAACTTTGCCATCGAGCTGCCCTGTAAACCAGCACGTTTGTGCTCGCAACGCGTGGATATTTTTTAATCTCTGGAAAGGTCCCGTCCCGCTGCGGGGAGTTCGTACCTGGTCAGACAGGAGGGAGGGGAGGAAAAGCAGCAAACGAACTTGGCAGGAGGGAATCGTTGCCATTCTGGGCAAGGACGTGGGGCAGGAGTTTAACTCTCAAACTTTTACTTGGGAAGAGTAGAAAAACTGAAATATTAACGAGCCGGCTTGGGGGAGGGCGGTGGGTGAAGGATTGAAGTGGTGATGCCACCTCCTGCGGGCTGAGAGAGAGGAGGGGGGAAATTTCTATTCCTTTCACCCTAGAGATGGACAAGATTGTCCTGACAACTGCAAAACGCGGGGGTTCAGACCTTTGTTCTGGGGCTGGCGATTGCAATTTGGAGGTGGCAACTTGTGTTTTCTCATTTTTTAAAGAAAAAGGGATGGTCCGTGGATGGAGATTTTTTTCTGAATAAAGTTTTCACAGACCGAGAGTGGATTTTTGGGGGGTTGTTTCCTTTTATTTTCTTTGTTTTTCTTTCTTTTTTTTTTTTTTTCTTTTGTTTTGAAGCGTGGCCAGCAGCTCGCTATGAAACGTGGAAATTAATGGGAACTCTCCCGGTGACTCCAGCCCGCTCGCTTGAAAGCGTCCCTAAATCGGGACAGGAGCTGGCGGACGGGCCCGATCCTGTCTCCCTTCCTCAGGGAAATCCTCCTGGTCTCTGTAATTTCGGGAGGGAGCGGCAGGTGTGTCAGTTTCGATTCCCCAAACCGAGATGCCCCATCCCACCTTCCTCCCCGCCCCGCCTCCACCATCCACCTCCCCCGCCCGCTGCCCCTCTGCCACGCAGGACGAGCTCAGTGCAGGCAGCGGGATCAACTCCCAGCCGGCTCCGGGTGCCGGATGAGATTCCCGGGCCCTATCCCGGCCCCTCTCTGGGGGTACAGCTTGTTCCTCCCCCCTCGTGTCCCCCCCTCTTTGGTCAGCCCGCTGCGGGCGGGGGCCGGGGCACGGCGAGGCGGAAATCACCGCACTCCCACGTGTCGGGCTGACAACACCTCCCACGGCACACAGCACCTTTTCCTATATCCCCGAGTCCATGAAATCCTCCTTAAATCTTCCCAATTGCGACTGGAGACGGCAGCTGATATTGCCGTCAGGGGAAATGGGAAATGCACTTGCCTTACGGGGACTTTTCACTCGGGTTTTTTACGTGGCGGGGTTTAGGGCTCCTCTCGGACCTCGTTTTCTGGGCGCACCTTGCAGCCCTGACGGTGAGACACTCACTGCCTCCTGCACGGGGTTAATCCTGGGCTGGCAGTGAGTGTTTAACCATAGGTAAAACACTCTATAGGTATGGCCTGTGGTGTATATAATGCCCCGCGTGTGTCTCTCATGGAAGCGAGGTTTGCTGAAGGTGTGCGGGGGTGTCTGTGGGAGGCACACACAGCCCCAGACACGGGTGGATGTCCCACTGCGGGATGTCGATGTGTGCCCTGAGGTGTTTGCAGAGGGCTCGGTGCCTCCGGTGGGTTTGGGAGACCGGGAATGGAGGGGCCCGGCCGAGGGACACCGCCAGGATTATTCCCAGGCACCAAAGACTGCTGTGGAGATTTCACATGATCTTCCTAATTCCACGTTTTATATTTTATGATTTCTTGCCAGCATCACAGTGTGTTTCTGTTTAGATATACTAAGCTCCTTGAAATTAATTAACCTGTGGTCAGCAAAAAAAAAAAAAAAAAAAAAAAAGTAATACTGGTTAAGCTATATTCCTTTACAACGTTTGGTCACAGTTAGTTACAGAATTTTCCAGCTGTGAGGATGATGTACACTATTTACTGTAATTGAATTGCTGTTATAACACCTTTCAAGAGGAAAAGTGATACCTGACAAAACTTGAGCTGGCGCAGGGGCCCCCTTTTATCCCCCTCCCGCTTATCTGGAATAAAAACTTCACTGCGGAGAGCCCCCACTCGTGTCCGCCGCGGGGGTGGGTGAGGACCTCGGCCCCGCACAGTGGTGCAGATCCCCTCCGCACCCGCGCTCCGCTGCCAGTCCGCAGCGAGAGGCGTTTCGGCCCCGCAAACTGCGCATCCCGGGGGAATTCCCGGCTGGAATTCCCGGCTGGAACGGGCACCGGGCTCAGCCCCGCGCCTCGGCGCTGCCCGGACGGATCGCTGCGTCAGCCGCAAGCTGGCGGAGGAGGGGAAGGGGGTGCTCGTTTTTAGCCTAAAGGGCCGAAAACAGCCGTTCTCGTGTTTGGGGAGGCAATTGGATTTATTTCCATCCGACCGGTAATAGATTCTCCAGAGCATCTGAGAGATTATTTTATAAAGCAAATTCAAACCGGGCTGTTCGTTAGATCCCATTATTATGAAAAGGGAATGATCAGTTGGGAAAAAATTTTATCTAATTTGGAAGGAAAAGACCACAGATTTTAAACAATTTCTGTAACTTTTGCTACCTTTGGCGGTTTTGGCAAGAGAACAGATAAAAGCCCGGAGGAGTTAGAAGCGTTTTTTCCTCTCTCTCAATTTTTTTCTCTTCTCAGTGCCACACAGCAGCCTTTCCTCCTTCAACTTCAAAGAGGACTGAAAGGACAAACATTCTGATACAGCTAATAATACAGGGAGAGAAAGAATTTGCATTCCTTAGCAAATATAAGTGATCATTAATAGAATCATGTATTTGGCTAAGAACATCTTGCCAGTACAGCTGGGAGATAGAAAGTGGTCGTGTGAGGAGGGTTTGAGGAAGAGTTTTGATTGATGCTGTAGGAGCCACATCACCCCCTCCTTTCCCCCAGTCATCTATATCAGGTCAACGATTACTATTTAAAAAAAATAATAAAAAAAAGTAAAGTAATAATCATAAAGGAACAGATGGGGACAGAGTGCCCTGCGACTTCTGAAAGGCACAGCAAGGACTCGCTGCCTAGAAATTCATCAAGATTATGCTAATTGCACTCTCAGGCCGTGCCGCAACCGCCCTGCTGGGGGTCCTGCATCCGCATCCGCATCCGCGGAGCANGTGCCCACTCCATGCCCGCTCTGTCCCCGCTCCATGCCCGCTCTGTCCCTGCTCCATGCCCGCTCCATGCCCGCTCTGCTCCCGCTCTGTCCCCGCTCTGTGCCCGCTCCGCACCCGCTCCCTTCCCGCTCCCTTCCCGCTGCCCTCCCATCCCGGGGACTGTCCCGTACCCCCGATTCCCTCTGAGCCCGCAGGTCTGACGGGGAGAGGACGGAGCTGTGGCTGCGAGGGTGTGCCCGGAGCTGCTGATGGAGAGCAGCCATCCCTTCCTCCCTCCCCACGGCCGCCGGACTCTTCCCCGCAGGGCTCGGGGCTCTCTCCCTCCCCGGGCTCCCCCTCGCAGGGCATTAACCTGATTTATACCCGACCTGGCCCTGGGGTACAGCCCCGAGGGGGACACCTGCACAGGGAACATGCGATTTTGGCACCGCCGTGGGATGCAGCTTCCCTCAGGGCCATTGCCAGGAGTTCTTTTCCCAGCTAACACTTCCTTAGGCTCTGGTCGAGATGACTCTACCAAGCAGGTGTGGTGGGAACGGATAAACAAAATTAAAGTTGCCTTCTGATTGAAACTTTGCTCGTTTGACTGAGCTGAAGACGATTCTTGTGATTATCCAAAGATTATTTTACCCTTATGAGGACTCTGATTTAGTTCTTATATTCCCTACTGTAAATCTGAACTTACTGTTTCTTGTAGAGAAGTCTTCCCCAAGAGGGAATAAATAAAAATCTGCTTGACGCAGACCCTGGTAAAGTTTACAGACACCCAGGTGTGCAGATCTTTCCCGTTCTCAGCACAATAAATGATATAAAAATGAGAAAATCCTAGAGAAATTTAAAAAATAACTCAGCCTTTTTAGGTGATTATCCTAACTGACACCTACGTTTACTGATTCCCATCTTTCTACAAAGAAAAAGGATAAAAAATCTGGCCAGCACAGACTGAGTAGGTGAGAAGACTCACAGTGAGGAGATGCTGGATTGGAGCTGCAGCTCAGCATCGGGACTATAATTTGGTCTCCTGGATTCCCAGTTTTAAAAGTGTCATAATTACTAGGATTTTAAAGGTGAACAATATATTTCAAACTGTTATTTTGAAGGCCCCGTGAGTTTATTTTTCACTTTGGTCTTGAATGTCAGGTTTGGATATCTTCGTAGAAAGTACCCCTTAATTCAGGTGCAAGGTTGAGAACTTGATGTAAACACAGGGTAAGGCTACAGCCTTCTGCTGAGAGTCCTAATCAAACTTTGCTGCTAAGAATTTCTTGCTAGGTTTTAACTCTTTCAAGCTAATTTATAGAAGTTACCTTTACCTGTGAGTTTCTTTAGTTTTAGTTAATTTGGAAGCAGCTTTTTATGCATTATGAGAATGTATTTTTATTACTCCAACACAGCTGAACATAGCTTGGCTTTGACTTCAGCAGAATTTATTTCATTGGAGATGCACATGGATGTCAGAGGAATGCACTGGGAATGCATCACATGTGGTTCTCCAGGATGGTTTGTGTATGTCAAGAGCAGAAACGTGCATTGGCTTCAAAGAAATCTTGTATTTTATCAAGATAATCTGTAGAAATTATCAGTCAGGGGCCTGCTGTTGGTTTAGGTGCGGTGCTCATTGGTCTAACAACCTTCTGACTGAGATTGGTATTAAAAAGTCAAAAAATCTGTGGTTCATTCAGCAAGTGGGACCCTCCATCTGAGCACACTGATGTCTGCAGTGACTCTTTGTTCTGTCCCAGTGGTCCCCAGCCCACGCTGGCCCTGGGATAATAACATCAAGCAAGGAATGAACTGTCTTTTTTTCCCCCCATCTCTCCCCATCCTTTTTAACTCCTATGGCTGTGAGCAGCTTCAGAGGGTCCATAAGGTTAACAAATTGGGAATTTCAAACCCCTTTGTTTCAGCCTCGCCTGAAACACGCCTGTTGGCTTTGCTGCAGGGCCTTGAACCCAGGAATCCCTCCTGACCCACAGCCCCAAGGCCCCTGAGCTCTCAGGGACAGCCCCAGCAGGGGACTGCCCCAGGGTGAGGAGCCCAGATCTGTGGGGATGAAACAAAATGTTTCAGCTGTGATGAAGTGGACATCTGTTTCATCAGAGGGAAAAAAAGGAAAAATTCATCAGCTCTAATGAGAGATGCAAAGATATTTTGGTATGTTGATAGGCTGCCTCCTGCTCCTCACAGCTGGAACAAACATGCTTCCTAATCTATTGGCCCCTAGGAACGATTTTTTTTCCCTGGGTAGTGTCTTTTCTTCCCATCAGATCACTGGAGTATCAGTAGCATGCACTCGATGCTTTGCATTGCGCTCTTCAGCAGTTTTGGGTCACTGCCAGCCTCCAATTTACCTGCAAGTTCCCTTCTCTCTGGGGTGTGGATCCATTCCGTACTGGATTTCTTAAACATGATCCTGTCTTCCTCTGCAAGCTTTTTTTTTTTATTTAGCAGCTCTACAAGGGCTAAAAGCATTTTGATTCTCTGCTAACATGGTCAGGGCATCCGCTTTTACCCCGAATTTATCCTGTAGGATTCACCTCCTCCAAATGCTTCCCTACCCTCTAAATGTGGTGAACAGGCACGAGGGACATGTTTTTCCTCTCTCTCAGTGTCACCCATGCCCTGCAGTGGTCCGTAGCTCAGTGCTGATGGACACTCCTATGTGCTGTCAGCTGTATCAAGGGATTGGTAAAACTCCCTTGAGGTTTTTATTGGCAGCTTTGTGTGGATATTGGATGGTGTTACAGCATGTCCCTGGACCTGATCACCTTTTCCCCTTTGGACATGTGCTGGTTTTGTGCACAGATTCATTTCTTGCAAGTGGAACTCTTCAGCTCTTTGCGCAAAATTATTTTTCCAGTAAGTACAATATTATTGATGGAGCTTTCTCTGGAAAGTATTTCCTCTCCAACTCTTATTTACTCCATTCCCAGGTACAGTGTTATTCTAGGTGTGGGTCTTTTGCTTTCATTTGTACTTTCCTCCTTGCAAGAGATGGCAGGAGGCCAAGCTCTGCCTGGGTCATCTTGCACACCACGGGCTGAACGATGCCGTGAAGGATGTCTCTGCTTCTAACCCCAAGTGTGTGCTGCTTGTCGGAAAGGCTGTGACCAGAGATGGTGCAAGCTCAGCTGGGATTTTAGCCAGGCACTAGCAGACTGAGTTTTACAGCAGGGCCTGAGAGGGGCCGAGCAGACATCTGCCTTTTCCTGGACATCCTTGCAGCTGCCCCAGCAGTGGCCTGTTTCCAAAGTGCTGTCACCCACGTTTATTCAATACTTGACTTAGTAGAGGCTCTTCAGGAAGCTTCAGGATCCTGTCTGAAGCTCCTGATAACAGCTTGTTGTGCTGTTGACACGGTTGCAGATCCTGTGACTCCCCATATTTCTTTTTTTAGAAGTAGCATTCCAGCTCTCTCTGTTTTTTTTTTTTTTTTTTTAAGCCTCCCTCTCACTAAATTGTGCTGATGACACAGAAAATTGTCAGCTGTCCATTCTTTCCCTAGACAGGGAATATATCTGTATGTATATATATGTATATATGTATGTATAATCAAGGCAAGGAGAGGAAAGGGTCAGGTGTTGCTATGGAAAGAGACTATTAATCTGTGACAGAACTGGTGCTATGGGAGGTGAGAGCCTTCCCCTGCACAAAATAAGCCTTTAAAGGGAAGCTCACCAGCCTTTCTCCAGGGGACACCCGACCCAAGTTTGCTGATTTGGTAATTTGCTCCCCTTATTGCTCAGCTTTGATGATGGCTTTTCATCCAGATTTTCACTGATCTAAATGTAGCTCAGTCTCAACTAGTCTGGATTAAATTAGAAAGAAGATTTGTATGAGGTATTGCCTTGAATGCCTTACAAAGATCTTGACGGCCAGGTCCTGGAGATTATCATAAATTTCTCAAAAATCCTGTGATGGTTTATGCCAGCCAAACACCTACTTACATGCATCAGACATCTTTCACTTTTAATAGATACATCTGAAAAGAAAGAAGTGGAAATTGAAGAGAGATGAGAGATTAATCCCTCTCTCATCTATTCTGTTAAAATTACGTCCCTTGCAGACCACACCTGGGTATCACTCTGGTCCATCCTGAGCATGGTTTCACCAGGGACTGTCAAGACCACCAGCCTGCAGCAAAATGGAACCAGCTCTGCTTTTATTCACTGACTCAGTCACTGACCAGGAGAATGGAGCAGAAGGAATCTTCCATTTGAGGTGCCTTTGCAGAACTGGTTTCTCTTTGCTCCATGCATGGACATCCAAGCACACTCAAGTGGCTTCATCTTCCCAAGGCTCCCAGTGAGGAGGGAGTTGAAGCAACCACTCCTGACCCACAAATTGATTTTCATCTGAGGGCCCCACAAAGTATGTGAATGAGCAGGACAAGCCTCTCTTGGGTTCATTGGCCTGGTAGGAAGCTCACACACACCAATGTACCACAAGCGACATTTTATTTTTGTTCTGCCTAGAAGTCTCAGTTTCTACTCTTCAAAATTTTTCCTTTGCCACAGGAAGAGTTGGAAGACTGTGCATTTAGCACTATATGCAATAAGAAGAGTTGGTTTAAATATTGAAGTATTAACATTTCCCTGGGTGTCCCTTGTCTCTGACATTTTCGAGTTTTCTTCAGCAGTTATTTGATTGATTCTGAGATTTTTTTGTGCTGCTTTGGACCTTTAAATCCTGGTAAGAAACCACTGTGTATGGTTTTTAAGTCTTTGCAATCTGAATATTTCTCCTCACAGGCACAGGTGTGTGTGTGTGTGCATACATGTGTGTACATGCTAGAATGGGGTTATGTGCCTCACTGGAAATCAAACCTGGGAAAAGGAGGGTAGCTCTTTCCTCTACAGCACTTAGAAATACTCCATGACTGTCTTCTGCCTTTTGCAGAGTAGATTTTGCTGCAAAACCAGCATTCAGAGAAGGGCTGTGGCCTCAGCATTGCCTTTCCCATCCAGTTCAGCAGTAATGTTTTCAGTCAAGAATGGTGATGGACACAGGGTACCAGCCACAGGCACTCTCACAAACTTCCGAATAATAAAACAGGTAAAGTTCTGTGATCCAACCAACACTGCTCAAGTAATTTGAGCATCAAGGCACACTGAGCTGATGATCAGCTGCTGCATGATACTACCAGGTCAAATAATGGGAGGATAAATTAGAAAAAAACCCACCTGGCCTGCTCAGAACTTTGTCATGCAATTCAAGATGCTGTCTGAGGTGATAATCAGCGGTCACTGGTGACAAGGTGGATGGTGAGAAGAGGAAGGAAGCAAGAGCTCATGGTGTTGTTGGGGGCAGACAAAAGAAAAGTCAGGAATAAACAAAGAATACTTTCCAGAGCAAAGAGATTACTGAGAGAGAAGGGCTGTTTTTGCAGCAAAAAGCAGGTTTTCTTCACAAATGGGCCTGAATTGCACCATTGTAGAGATGGAGGTGCATTTCTTCTCTTGGGAATCCATGGCTTGTTTGCTAGTGAGGGAAGTGGATGCAATCTCCTCGCTCCTACCAGTAAATCGATCCCAAATAAAAGCAAATCTGAGTAAATTGGGTGAGGGTTTTGTTTGCCTCTGTGGGGTTGTTTTGTATGGAAACATGTGCCTTGTTAGGTGGTGTCCATCCACATCTCTGCAAGTGATCCTTGAATCCAAAAGCATTTACAGGTAAATTCCAAACGAAGAAAAACTCCCAGCGTCCATTTTAAATTAACAACTTGTGGGACAGATTTTCTCCTACATTTGATCTATCTACTGCAGTCTCGACAATTTTTTTTAAAACTGTCACCTAGTGCTATTTCTTAAGTGACAGGAAAGAGGGACTATCCACTCATGTAAAAGGAGTGCCACAAAGAGAGGATTGGGGGAATGGAGGAAAAGAAGCAGTTGTACAAGTTGTGGCTAAACAGATGATCCAAGCTGGCACCACCGATGAAAAAGAAACTGAGATACAGTAAGAAAGAATGAAGTATGTAAAAGAAGAAAGAATATGGGCATCCGGGAAGCGAGGTTAAGAAGTATGACCTTGCTGAAGGATGGGAAAAAAAAATCAGCGTAAAGAATATCTGGAGGATAGGCACAGGATGGTGGGAAAAGTGATTTGTCAGTTGGTTTTTGGGATGGGCAGACAGACGGGAGGAGGCTGTGGTGAGGGAGAAGACACAGAAAGGGGTGCCCAGCAGACCAGGCTGGCCCTCAGAAGGGAGGTGGGGGGAAGGTGACAGGCGGTGCAGGTTGGGGGGAGGCGGGGATGGCTGCCAGCCCGTGGTGATGGGGTGGCATTGTCAGTGCTGGTACTGTCAGGGATGGCAGATGACAGGAGTAGGATACGGGGAATACCGGGGAAGGAAAGCGCTCTCAGCCCCCACCACTGACACGGGAGGGGTGAGTTCAGCTTCCATCTCTCAGTGTAGTTCCTCAAAATCTGGGGCCATCTGGACAGAGTCCTGTCCCTCCTACAAGCTGTCAGCAGCACCGAGGGATTGCTCTGGCAGCCAGGACTCCCTGGCACATGCGAGAGCCTCCGTGCTCGTGGCCAGAAGGGCAGATGGCACCGGATCCACTACAGTGGCTCTGCACCACCTGGTGTCCCCTGTTCGGGGGAGTCCTGCAGAGCCAGGTGAGCCTGGCCCCGGGCACGGTGCTGTCACTCAGACGGTGCTGCAGAGCCACAGCGCCGTGAGGGGACACCTAAATGCCTTGGAGGATGTGAGGCGCGGTGTGAACATTCGGGATGGCCACGTTTGGATCTGGCTGGCTGTGTTGTGGCAGGCATCACTAGAGCAACAGCCTGAGATGGGTGGCAAAGCAGGAGAGTGAGAACTTGGCTGACACCATGTCTGCAAAGGAACAGATATTTGCAGTGATCGGTGTCTTCAACCCCATCTTCTCAGCACTTCCTCTGCCCATAAATTAAAATTTGGGCTGGTGTTTTTGAGTTGCTCCTGCAATGGGTATGAGTAAGAGTTGCTGAAAGTACTGGCCATTCCTGCTTGTGCTCATCTGTACATCAGGGATTATTTTATTCCAGAAATATTTCACTAACCCTCAACCTTCCCAAGAACAGCACTGGTTTATTACAGCAAATCTGATAAGGAGGATCTGCACAGTGAGTGCTTTGGGGTAAGAAAGTGATACGTGTTTTTTTACTTAGAGCTGCAGAAAATAATGTCGAGGATTGCAGCTCTTCATTTTACAAAAAACCAAACCAAAACAAACCCAACGAACAAACACGCAAAGTTAAAAATCACGTCAAAAATCAAGGCTTGTAACAAAGACAGTATAAAATTTTGTATTAGAGGAAATGACATGGGAAGGAAGTGGTGACTGGGAATTGGTTAAAGGGTCAGTTCTCCCTGGCTGAGGGGGGCTGACTGTTTCTCCTGTCACCCCAGGCATTGCCTCCTCATAGAGGTTGTTCCTGGGAGAGGGAAGAGGTTGTGGCTGACTTGTCCAACCCTCAGCCCTAACAAACTCTTCTGGCAGAGGAGACCCTGAGACTTCTATTTTGAATCCCATATGTGCATGTATTTCTTCCACTGGAAAATAAAAATGCTTTAAAATGAATGACATCTATTTCTGTTAAATTGTAAGACTTCTCCAATCCAGGAATGACATTCTGACCAAAACTTTTGAGGCAGAGATCCTCCCAGAAGAAAAATAAGTTGACTCACAGAGTGAAACAGAAAGATAAATAGAAAGTTTTGAACACAAGTTTTCTCTGTATGATAAAAGGGTTCCCCAAGCATTGATTTATTAGTCATTCAGTAAAGCTGAGGAGAAAAAAAGAGAATAAAAAAAGTTCAGGATTGATAAATTTGCAAATGTTTTAAATTTATTTTATCAAATAACATGAAAATACATGCAATGAATTCATATATAAACAAATAATGAAATATCTCTAAACACAGAGATAAGTGTGCACACATAGTGCACTTGTAGAAAGCAGAGCCCAGTTTCAAAATCTGATCTCAGACCCCTGTAGACTGCCCAGCCTTACACAGGGCCAGCAGTCACTGTGTGATTACACACCCTGCTTTGGGGCTGCACTAATGTGACAATTTGGGAAGTACACATAAATCTGAGCGATCTGAAGTGTGTGACACCAGCCCCTGTGATGGCCCACCCTGAATTCCCCTTTTAGATGGGGTGAAAATATGAAAGCAGTAGCACTGTAGCCTTGCACAGGTGCTTGATAGAACACGCTAAGTGTGGTGGATGTGGTTCAGGGGAGGGACACTTTAGCTGCAAATATCATTAAAGCAGCTACCAATTTAAAAATGCATAAAATGCAGAAGAAAGGGAGCCATGGCAAAACCTGTTAGTGATAAAATTGGAAAGAGAAGCATTGTGTGCCCAGCTGGTTACATCACGATGGAGGGCAAAATCAAGTGAAGAATAAACACCAGATTTAGAAGCACACTTGATATATCTGGCAGACTGCAGGAGCTGGTGCCACTAAGGAAGAGATGTCTATAACCACATCAAAACTGCCCAGTTCTGTTCAGACCTACACATAATATTTGCAGACTCTCAGCCACCTCCACTGGAGCAGTGAGTGAGCAGTGACCCAGCTCTACCCTTGCTGTCCCTGCTGGGGGACAGAGAGGGCTGGACTCAGGCTCTCAGAACAGATTCATCTTCATAGAATCATGGAGCCATAGAACCCTGGAATGGTTTGGGTTAGGAGGGACCATAAAGATCATTTCTTTGCAAGTCCTCTGCCATGGGTAGGGACAGTTTTCACTATCACAGGTTGCTCCAAGCCTCATCCAACCTGGTCTTGAACACTTTCAGAGAAGGGGCAGCCACAACTTCTCTATGCCAGGGCCCAATCATCCTCACAATGAAGAATTTCTTTCCAATATCTAATTAAAATCTACCCTCTTTCAGCTTAAAACCATTGCCATTCATCCTATCACTATACTCCCTTATGTCTTGAACATCTATCATATTCCCTCTAAGGATCTAGAGGCAGTTTTGCAATCAACAGAAAAAATTTCAGGAGAATGGTGTTTACACCTATTAGGTGACTTCAGCGCTCAACATCCATTGATTTCAACACAGGAGAAGTTTTTAAAACTTCTTTTATTTTCCTGATTAGCTCCTATGAACACAGCTTCTGGGCGTCCAAGCTCTTATGAAAAATCAAAGGAAGTCTGCATGCAAAGCAAAAACACAGTTGTCACTTTAGTTTACTCATGCTTGTCCCAGAAAATTAAAAGAGTGGCTTTTTCTCACTTTGTTTTTCTTTTTTTTTTTAATGCACTCGTGCGACACAATTGTGTTTGGAGTTAAACTTCTTATTGTCAAGTTGGAAACCCAAACTGTGAATGCAAATCTTCCTATGGCTTAGTACCAGACCCCTGAGTCTCATTGCAGAGACATCTTTGAAAATTTAGCCTCCTTTTGTAGTGACAAAGTGACAGATTCCTCTAGTAAGGAAATTGTGGTGAGCAGAGTGCCTGGAGGTTTGGCTAATTTTCTGGGATTACAATTTGGGTTTTAATGACAGTAGCTGAGTTTTCCCTCAAACCAGCCATCAAAATAGAGCCCTGATTTTAGAGAAAACCAAATCCACAGAAATACAAAAGTAGAGTTATCCCACCCGGCTGGTGTTGCAGCTAAGCCTGTGTTCCCCTTGTCACATTTCCTCTGCTAGAACTGGGTCTGGTTTTTAATGTTCTTGCATTGCTTTGAGCAGCCAGGATTCTTGGGAAACTCACTTCCACCCTGTTTGCTTCAGAAATTAATTGTGATTTCTCTCCCACGCCGATCCCAAGCATATACTTTATCTTATCCTTTTAGGCTCTCATTTAAGGCCCTGGTGAGATGGGTGGGATGGTTCTCCTTCTCCCATCCTGAGCTTGCATTGCTCTGCCACACAAAAGGGACAAAACCTTGTGCCATAATCAAGTCCATCAATTCCTTCACTTTTTGTGACAGAAATTCTTCTCAAGCCCTTGCCAGTTAAGCTCAGTTTAATAACTCTGACTATTTATGTGACATATTTCACCTTGGAAGTGCTAATAAAACCACAAATTGCTGTTCACAGTGCTCCCAAAAGCAGATAATCATTATCACATTCTCACTCCTTTGATAGGGAAACTGAGGCTATGTGTTTTTAGGACAACAGAGTGGCTTTCCCAAACCACTCAGGTGAGTTTAGTGCTGTGCAGTTTCCCATGTGGGACAAAATCTCCTTCTGCTGGGTTTAATGGGAAGATCTCCTGTTTCTCAGGAAGATGCAAAGGTGGAAAGGGGAAGCCAGGCCATGAAAAGGATATCTGTGTATCTTCCAATTCTCTGCTGGGCATTTGAACTTAAAATGTCAGCAACACTCTTCTCCCTTGCTCTCAAGAGGAAAGCTATATCTGGAGTAGGGCAACGTGCCTTAATTTGAGAAATTTAATGCCTTCGAAGCACTACCAAAGCACAATTAGCAAATAAAAAAAAACCCTCAGAAGTCAAGGCAGGAGACCTGAGTATGTAGTTCAACATCAAAGGAATATTACGTGTGCTTTCATCTCCCTTTCCTCTTGTGAGTCAAAGATACAAAGTATTACTGCATATTTTAAGCATTTTCTATTTTGAAAGTTTAAATGCCAGTGTAATTACCCCAAGAGTAATTTCTGTTGTGCTGTTCCAGGCTGGTACTTCAGCAGAGTCTCCCAGTTTTCACATGATTATTCCATCTCTGCCTTTGATAGCTTTGTGTCCAATTTGCTCTGGACTTGAACTGGTCCACGTTCCTTGAAAATCTGCTTTGAATGCTGTCAAATGAGGTATGGTACTGTCTTTTGTGGGACATTTTTGATGCCCTATTTTCACCTGGTTCCCCCATCCTCCTTCTGAAGTGCAGGATCACCTGCTTGCACCTGGACCCGCAGTTCAGAGCAATCTGTAACGTAACTACCTGCAACAGAACATAACTTTTACCTTTTTCTTTTTTTCTCATCTTTCTTTCTTTAGAATGAACTTTGCAGTTGAGGATTATTGACAAATCTGATTGAAAAATACGCGTGAAGAACATCCTTTATGGTCCATCTTGTGGTAAAACGCAGGTATTTCTTTGCTCATTTGAATGTCAGTGGATTATTTATGCTGGTGCAATGTTTTCAAGAGATAAAATACTCCCCACTGTGCTACATGCAAATCTCTGCAATGTAAACATAAATAGTTGTTGCACATGCATAATCAAAGACATTTTTTTATAATTATTGTTGGATAGTTCAGTCCTCTAATAGCATCATCTGGTGTAAATCAGTGTAGCTCTACTGAAGCCTGCAAAGCCCCTACCGATTTGTACCAGATGGGGCTCAAACTCTTCACTCTAAGTTTAGTCCTTCAAAAAAAAAAAAAAAAAAAAAAGGAGAAAAAAACCTGTTAGTCCTTGAAAATGAAGTCCTTTGTTCTTTCATGGGAAGCTGGTAGACCAAGAGTGGCAGGGACTTCTCTTGATCCATACTCAGCCCTTATCTAGAGAGAACATTTCTGCCATGAGGGAAAGCAGGAGGTTCTGTGCCAAGAGAGTTCTTGGCCCCTCTGCTCAGACTGCTGCAAAGATTTGCCAGATAATGTCATTTATAATGTGAACTCATCTCTGCCGAGATTTGGACCAAGACCACCAGCTCTTTAGCACGGGCCAGCAGACACTGCCAGATGCTAAGAATTTTCAGTCGTTCACAACCTGTGCTGCATTTTTAGACACCTAAAGGTAAAGGACTGGAAATCTGGTTTTCTGTCCCCAGAGCGATCTTGTTTCACTGTCATTCAGCATTATCTTTTCTCCAACATTGTACACAGCACAAAGAACTTTCTAAAGCTGCTTTGACACCTGATTTGACTCCAGCTGAAGAAAACAACCTCAGCCTCATCCTTCTGGTGCTATATAGAAAACTGTGCTCTGAGTTAATATAAAATACAACGATCAGTAGCATCTATTTTCACATATTAATTTAAACTTACATCATCCACACAGGTGCTAGTGGAAGCTGCCCATGTGGATTTCAATGCTATAAGTATACATTTATTTCCAAATCATCAACAATGTATTAACCGCTGTACACAGTGTTTTATCAACAGACACAAAGTTAACTTTGCTTGCATAAAAAGAGGTGGAAAATTAGGAGTTTGCTCCCCCTCTTTTGAATGCTTTTGATAGCAAAAATATCCACTAAATACCAAATATTACCTATTAATAATAGTTTGGAGGAGAGAGTTTTGACAGAAGTGAAGAGTACTCACACAGACACACTACAAATGTACCCACCTTTCAAACAACTAAATCTGCATTACTGTGATCATCTCTTTCAGGTTTACCTGTCAGATTTTTTTCCCCACGTTCTCCATTTTTCAACAAGATCCTCCAAAAGAGTTGCTGTTATTCTTGCATAGACTTGACGTGGACATAAACTTTTTAGCAAGAAGCCTGGGCTACTGTTAGCAGCTCCTGAAGAGCTCCAAGTCCGACATGGGTTTAATTTGTGGTGAGTGCCATGGCAGAACTGTCTAACAATATAAGTCTGTTGGACATGTCGTCTGGGCTGTCACGTTCAATTTGCACATGACCTCCTGGCCAAAAAATGGGAAAGAAGTGGCAGAATGTGGGACTGAAAGCTTATATTATTGCTTTGACAGCTTCACTCATCTAGAAGTAATGCAAAATGCAATTTATATTTATACTCTCTGACCTTCTGTACAGAGAGTGAAACTATCTAATGATGGACCATGGTAGCAGAGAAAGAAACAGATCTCAATACAGCTGGAATTTGTCTACATTTTTTGCTTTTCAACCATTCAATTACAGTCAAGAGATAAATGAAACATGAAGAGTGCCTTGGTTAGGTAGTGACACAATTATTTTATAGTGAGTAGGTTCTGGCTTTGAGCCTTGGCAAAGGTTGCCATGCATGCCTTGTTTCACTAGATACAGATAATCTGCCTGCTCCCGCTGGACAAATCCCCTCTGCTTGGAGGTGTGTCCTTCTGCCCATCACAGGAGGAGAAGAAAGACACCAGCAACTCAGTACCACTCTTCCCCTGCATTTCAATATCCTCCAGAAAGGCTGATGCTCTAATCCTATTAACCACGATAAATCAAGTCAGGCTCGATTGTAAGCGGGACGCGAGGCATTTCTGTGGAAAATAGGCAGAAAGGAAGAATGTGCCACGTTCTTCTCATCTGAGGAGCAGCACATGGGTTTGTGTCCTCCCAGGGAAAAGAAATAAATGCATCAGCCTTTGATTCTGACCATATCCACCAGGTAACACCTGAAGATCCTTAACAACACTTCTCAGAGCTGGTATCGTACTGCCACAGCTCAGCATCCTTCAGAGAGTTCACTACAGCCACGACTGCTCAGAGCAGCACAATTTGGCTCAAAAATTCAGCCTCCAGCTGCATCTGTTTCTCCCTTCTCATCCAAATGAGACCCAGGATTTGAAGGAAAAGTTACTTGCAGGAATGAGCATTAAGAGAAGATAGCAAACACAGAAAGCAGAAAGTGTGGGGTTTATGCAGCTCAGTGTATTTTGGACAACTGCATCAGTTTGAACTCTTCACTTCATTGATCCATACTGCTTTAAATAGGAGTCAATTCAAAGTCCACTGACCTTAGTAGTGAGAGTTTCATAAATGATTGGCAGCTGTGAAACAGGTTTAGAAATTAGGTGTTCATAAAAACCAGTCACTTGTTTTCTTTTCTGTTGTAATTGTTTTGTTCTGGTTTGCCATGTTTTGCTCTTGTACGTTGAATTAATAAAAAAGAATTTTTCATTGGATGAAGATTTCAACTGATATCCAACTTTCTCCATGGAATTCTTTTTTAAAAGGTATGTGTTGATAATAATAAAGCATGAAACTGATGGTCACTACACAGTTAATTTGTCATGAAAGAATAAAAATGTGGAAACAGAGGCTATGAGAAGGTCATGTTTCATAAATAAATACAAAATGATAACTAAGACAAAATAGATCAATGATGAGAGGCTGAGTGAAGATTAATATGTAAATCATCTTTCTTTTGGTTTGTTTCTCAGTAAGAAAGAGCAGTTTGTCCAAACTATTTGTTATCCTACAGGTTAAAAAATTCTTACTTCTGCACCTTTTGGAGCGGGATATGATTATATTTATTAAATTACCAGTAAACTTGGTATCTAGCTGATTGGTGTAGCTTCTTCCCCTGGTCCCTGCAGGGTGGTGCACACTCCTGGCTTTCCAGAGTGTAATGTTTCAGCCCAAGGGGTTAAGCCATGGGCCACACATGAGGACTGGGACCCCTGGGGTGACTCCCTGGGGGCGAGGGGCAGCTCTGAGGATGACCACGGCTGTGTGAGGGGCACTTTGCAGCGTGAACCTCACAGTTGGTGCACACAGTTAAATCAATACCCACCTCCCCAGGGCTCCTCCAGCCACAGAACACTGCAGCCTGACCAGGGGGGGTCTAACCAAGGGATCTGCTTCCCTTTCATTCTTTTTTTCCTAAGTGGACGGCTAGAAATGAAAACATGAGTTAAAACAATTAAAAAACTCACCAGAAAAAAACTCCCCTGGTCCAAAAACTTGTCTAGGTCTAACTTCTGGTGCCACTACAGAAGGGGGAAAGGGATGAGGCCTCTGATTTGGGTGGGAGGGAGAAGAACACCCCCAGGTAATTTCAAGGTTGGTTTGACAACCTCTTGCCCAGCAGCTGGTACAGCAAGCAGTGTCTCCTCTCACACACTCCACAGATCTTTTCCAGCTGAGTCACTAAATCAGGAAAAAATGGAGCAGTTGAGCTGGCATTTTAGAGGACTGATTTGGAGGGGGTGGGAGGAAGAAATCCCCCTCCTTTGTCTGTACCTTTTTTTTTTTTTTTTTTCCACCAAGCTGCTGGAGTGAAGCAGTTAATAGTGATTTTTTTTTCCATCATTTTTAATCCACAACCCTGCCCTGTACCTGCCCTTATAATCCCCTAGCATGTGCTGGTGACATCACACGGCCATCAGCTCCCAGCTCCATCCCTGTGACTGTCATTAACTGTTGCAAGCAAATGAAAAATGACTGGGAGACTCGGTGGCTCCCACCAGTGACCTTGGGTATTATTAGAATGACCTCGCTTTGGCTGGACCATAAAAAAAAAGAAAAACCTTTCTTGATATCATCGCTGGGGCTGACTGAGGCTATTTGCAGGGAGGAGCGGGGAAAGGAGCGAAGAAAACCATTAAAGAAAGCAAAGTAAATGTTATGCAAAGATGCAGTGGCCATAAATACTTGATCAGAGGCTCAGCCCCAGCAGCAGCCCCACAGCCTGACCCCTTGCCAGGACACGCTGGGCAGTGCTGGGGTTACAGAACACCTTGCTGGGAGTGTTTTTTAACCAACCTCCTCTTTGTTATTTGTTTGCTTGGGCTTTAAAGGAAAATCAATCACATGTAACCACTTAAGGGCTTATTGGCCACTCACACCTTATATTCTGACACATTTTTCTGGTCCTACACACAACTCTGTCAGCAGAGGAGGGAACAGACTGGGCAGGATGAACATTTTTCGTGCAGTATAACACAAGGAAAATGTGTTTATATCTCCATGTACATACACCTCCTCTGTATGCAAACACACGTGTACATTAGATGTTTATTAATGTACATATGTATATAAGCATAAATACGTACGCAGCACTTATGGATGTTCATATTTATGGTCGTGCATTATTCTCAATGCACAGGAATGTGGTCGTAAAAGGAAGAAATATTCATTGCACTGAATGCAAATATTGCATTGTCTGATGTTGCCTTCTATATAATATATAATAGTATATATGTCTGAATCATGTAGTGGTCATGTTTCTTCCAGTGCACTCCAGACATACTAGAAATATAGATAAAGAATAAAAATAAGAGTCAGAATTAATAAGAATGAGAATAAATAAGAATAATTCTAATATCTCTGCTGGGCCGTGAGGGTGTTCTGCTGTTTAGTACCCTTCCTGGCAGGGACCTGCAGGCTCCCCGAGGGCAGGGGCTGCCCAGGACCGCCAGCCCTGGTCCCTGTGTGCTGCTGGGTGACCATTCCAGGCTGCAATGCTGCCCGAGGGTGCTGGGTGAGGACTGGCGGCCCTCGGGGTGCCCCGTTGTGAAATAGTTAAAGCCCTGGAGGCACACAAAAGCGATCCTCCCCCCGCTGTCCTGCCTGCCTTCTCCGCTGTCAGCTGGAAATGGATCTGATGCCCTCTGGACTTTTAACTCCCGACGAAAAGGGCATTTTATTACAGGTTATGACAAGTTGCAGAGAGACTTGGAGAACTCAATAAGAAGAAACAGCGAGTGGAAGCAAGGGGCAGGAGCGGGGATGCTGCAGATGTTTGGCAGGCAGAAGGAAGATCAGTTCAGACGGGAGGTGCGGGCAGGGCGCTGATGCCGGAGGTGTGAGCAGGGACGCGGGTGCTGCCGGAGGAGCGCAGCTCATCCCCCGCCCGGCAGGGACTCCGCGGAGCGGGGCGAGGGCTGCCCGTGCTCCGCTACCAGCACCAGCTCCTCAGCCGGGAGCAAGGAGGAGACAGCACCAAACCTCCTCTTTTTTTTTCCTATAATATCGGTGCTTTCTGCGAGTCTAGAGAGCTTCTGTCCCCTTTGCGCGGCGCAGGACATGCTGTGTGCGACTGAGGCGGGAGGCACCGGCTACAGGTGGCTTCCCCACCCAAGTTCTCCTTCTCTGTCCTGTTTCGGGGCCAGGAGGGCATCTCTGCCGGGGTGCAGGGGGCTGGTATCGCCCTGCCGTGCCAGGAGGAGCGGGCAGGGAGCGGCGCTCCGCCGGGCCACGCTCACCCCCCGGCACTCGCATCCCGCTCCTTGGACCTGTCACGTATCTAGAAGGATGCCAAGGACTTTATGGAGTCTGTCAAGCACTCAGTACTTCTGTCTTTAGTGGCATCCTCATAGACAAACTTCGCAGGTGTTAAAAAATATGCCGGAAAATAATAGTATTAATACTAATAAAAAAAAAAACCTCAACAAGCTTAACAGCTGCTCAGGGACACTGCAAACCATCTGATTTTGCAGGATAGGGCTACCATCCTAATTCTCCCTGGCAGCTTTTCAAGTGCGTTTCATCGCTGGTTGCCAATGGAGGATGGCTCTGTCTCTCCCTTCGTGCCCTGCTCAGCGCCTGCCGGGTGTCTCTGGGAGCGGTTTGGCACAGGGAAAATCAACTCCCATCTCTTAAAAAAAAAAATAAAAAGTTTCGAAGTGTCAGACTGTAAATTTAAGAGTTTCAGCCGGGATAATGTTGTGCCTTATGGCAGGTGAGCACTGTGCAGGGAGCCTCTCGCCCTCCTCGGGGCAGGGAGAAACGCGACAATCGCAGACAGCTGGGGGACACTCGTGTGCTTTAAGAGCCCAAGGGTGACCTCTGTGCCAGCCTGTCACCCCTGTGCAAACCATGAGGCACACAGGGTTTCACCGGGAGGGCTGAAGGCAGAAATCACAGCACAAAGCACTTCTGCATCCCTTCCCCAAGGATGCTCCCACAGCCCTCTCCAGCCGGCCGGGTGACTGTCAGCTTGTTATTTCTCCTTGGCTCATGGGTCTTGTTTCGGGTTTATATTTATTTTTGAAGTGTTGAAGCCCCAGTAACACAAGGGGTTTTCTCAGAAGGAAAAACAAACCCCAACGAAATCCCAGAGCAATCTTCACTGCAAAGCAGAGCTGCCTGTTTCTGGAAATGATGCTTGCAGAAAGGGTGAAAGTCATGAGCCTCTAACCAAAAATATTACAAACCCTGGCCAGTACCATAAGGGCAAACTTCCCATGGGCCTCAGGGTTTGCTGTTATTCTTATTTACACTGATAAGTCCTTTTGCTAAATCCCCCAAAGTTGCTTGCTCTTCCCTTTCATGTATAAAGTTACCACAATCTGACAGATAAGACAGATTTACTGTTTCTGGATAAGACTTATGGCCACAAATAAGAGACCACACTGCAAAAGATCAGTTAAAATGTGTTGCTGCTTCAATGAAAGACTGTTGAAAAAAAAGTGGTTTTACTTTAAACGATAGCATGAGGAAAATAATAATATAGTAAGAGGGGAAAAGAGGCAGCTCCCAGAAGAATAAAGACATTTTCTGGTCCGCTGTCACTCGCGTTTTCACCTGTATCTGCACTTTCCAGAGCAGGCAGTGTGGCTCAGGGAACTGCTTTTCTTCTCCTTTTCTTCTATTTTATTTCAAAATGCAGCTGACACCTTCACAGGTACATGACATTATCCGCACTCACACTCGAAGACAGGGCTGGGGAATGTGGTGGAAGGATGTGTCAAGGATGAGGCAGGAAAGTGCAAATTTAGAAAATTTTGGAAGTTTTTCTAAAAGCCGTATGAAAAGACAAATTTGTGGGGATTGTTGGGATTATAACATATAATCTTTGAACTCTTTTCAGAGACCTTCATCATTTAAGGAAGGATGACCAATTTCCTAATAATCAACTATTTGTTTCTTTCCCTTCAGTGACAAGTTTTTGCTTACATTTACAGTCACTGGTGTTTTGCTGCACCACTGCTTTGGGGGATGAGAGCCCAAACCCAATTTCCTCACCTCACTGCTAAATGTCAGCTTTCCTTTGGTTATCCAAAACTGTTTGAATTTGAGCCAGTGAGCCCTGAAACTTTTACCAACCTCAGTAGAGAAATATCCCGTGCAAAACTGTGTGTTAGCGCTCAGGGAGACAAATCACAGCACAGTGGCTAAAATAAAAATTAAAGAAGATAAAGCACAGGTTCTCGCTGAGTTTTATTTGCAATTTATCTGTTTTACATTTTGCTTTTAATTTTCATAGCAGTCAAAGAATCGAAAGGATGAGTGACAGCTTTAAAGGTAAGTAGGAGAGGAGAATGGGGAATCCTAGGAAGAGAAAAGCCAGGCAGGAGTGCGGCTGCTGGAAACCAAGAGTTCCTTTGCTCAAAGTCTAAAAGAGATGGGCAAGCAGACACAACCCTGGAGCCGGGCAGCAGGAATTCCTCTCTGCCAGAGGCAGAGCGGGCATCGCCCTTCCCTGGTTCCCCCCAGCCCTCGGATAATAAACTCAAATGTCTGCCTGTCTCAGCCCTGCCCATCTTCTTCAGCCAACTTGACAAAGTGGAAGAAATATGACATGTGAATTATTAAAGAGGAGGCAGTTGACTCCTAACCTCTGTTGCTTTTTCTCAGAACCCATTACCTGAGAATTTATCTTGCAGGAATTACAGTGTCTGAAAGCTTCGGGAGGAGCAGCGAGGAGGGAGGGGGGCGTTTGAATAAGAGTTTTGAAGAAATACAGCTGAAAAGCACCAGGTTTCACCTTAGCATTTGCACCACTCAAGAGGTGGATAACGTGTTAGAGAAAACAAGCCATTCCTCCTTAGAAGTGGATCAGGTCGCCACAGGGAGCCAGGGAATAAAATCCGGACTGAATTTAAAACGGCTATCACCACTTAAATACCTTTAAAAAGTAGAAAGGGGGAAATGGAGAGCTTTTTCATGCTTAAAGTTTGTCCTTTAGCCCCTTTCTTAAAGTTAAGGAGGGCTCTTGATAAATAATCTCCCCACCTGCCCTGGTGAAGAGGGGCTCTGCAGTGTGTCCTGCTCATCCCCCGGCACCCAGAGAAGGGATTTAATTCCCTGCCAGGGATGCAGAGACTGGAATCTCAGGGAAAAAATCACAAACTCTCAGTACAGACTCCAAAGTTTAGAGGTTCTGCCATAGCCTTCCCTACAAAAGTTTGACACTGCAATGGAACTGGTGGGTAACTCTCAGGCTGAGCAAAGCGTTGGCTGATTTTTCCCCTGGAATTTGTAGCAGAGGGACAGATTTAATGGCATAGACATTGATTTTCCTTTTTTTTTTTCCTCCCCCACCTTTAAAAAAAATTATTTATTTTATTTAGGAAGGGGAAAAACACTTTGGGAAAGAAGAAGATGGGGGTAATTTTTCTGGTCCTTTGGGCATAGATTTGTATCTACCGCTGCCAAGCCTAAGGTAATTATTGAATCTCTCCCAAATCTTGGTGATAGAGCAGTCAGAAATGACTCCATCTGACAGCAGAGCCATGAGGCAAGTGATGGATACTATTGTCCAAGCCTGACCCTCCATTAACACCACCTATCAGCATCTGTATTCTGTCACCAATTCCCATGCTGGAGCCAAGAGGGGTGACTCTAATATTCTGAGCACATTGAAGGCTTCCATGCTGAGTTCAACCCTGCATCAACTAAATGGGTGGAGAGGATGACCTAAACCTTGCTCTCTCTATCTCCACTCGCCTTATTACCCCACTCCAATCCCATTGTTTTGCAGGTGCCTGCAATTTGCTCCTTATCTCCTCACTGTTTATGAGGGCTCCTTTTTATTAATACAAAGGGAGAAATGTTATTAATATTAATTAACAAAATAAAAAATGAAGCAGTTTTGGGAATCCACCAGATGAATAGTCTCATCCCCTAATTGGAGATGAAGTGGTGGTGGGGGGGAGGAGGTGTAAGAGAAACAGATGACCTACTGGGTGACAGGCACAGGTTGGAAGGGTGACATTTTATTGTAAGCCTCCCTATGAAAGGAAGAAAAGGAAAGGACCAGTCAATTTAATGCAGGGACCAAGAGTGCAAGAGTGTTGCTAAGAGACAGAGATGCTGCTAAAGTTCTGTGAGAAGCTGTACCCTGACCTTATGCAAATGGAGGCTTCCAACTCTTTGTGGAAAGGCTGCAAATTCCACCCACTGTGTCACCAATACCTGGCATCGAGCCTTTTATTCAAATGTTCTCTAAAAACACACACGCAGAGGATGTGACAAAGCATGACACATTTAGGGCTGGAAGGGGGGGACGAGAAGGGGGGCAGCAGGGAGGGGGAAGGACGGATCTCATGGTGGAAATGTCACCCATCCATACCTCCAGAGCCTGTCATCTTCCCAAGATGAGAGACTAATCTAAGGATTCCTAAATTACCTTAATCCAGATCTAATAGGTGTCATAAATAGCATCTATTCCTCGTGCGTGGGAAAAGCTTTGGGAAAACAGAGGAGCCACCACGATCTGCTGGCTAACAGATCTCTATACCTACATCTGCAGCACCTATAGCCGGCCAGGGACTTCCTTCTGGATCTGATTACTCCCCATGGTCAAAATAAGACAGAGAAAACCCCTAGGTACCCCTTGGCCAGGGCCTAGAGCTATGGAAAAGTGGTAAATCTGGGGGAGCAGGGAGGTGGAAACACTCCTACTTCAAACACAACCTTCACCAAAGATTCAAGGTGAAGACAGCTACTCTAGAGCTGTTTTTTCTCACTGCAATCAGCAGAGAGTAAATATCCAGGTAAATCAATACAGCTCCCCTCCTGACGGAAAACAAGGCTGCATTTTTTTTTTTAATGGAATCTGAGTTCCAGACGGGCATCAGAGTAATTGAAGTGTTATCTCAGAGAAAAAAGAATCTAAAAACCCAGTTATGCCAACTTTCTTCCTAATATATTAAACACCTGTGGATGCTGCAGGTGGGGCTCCCCAAAGCTCCCAGACTTTTCTCTCCCTGCACCTTCCTCACACAGAAAAGACAAATTTATATTTTGCCATGAATGCACACGTTTGTAATGCAGCGAAAGGAAGGGCTGTTTGTGCTCAGAATGATAAATAATAATAATAAAAAAGAGCAGAATGACCTGGGCATCTCCCTCGAATGGGAGCGAGATAAAGTGCTCCAGGACAAGCTCTGCCAGGCTGAGCTTGCTGTGGTTAAATTCGATACCTCTCTGTTTTCCACAAGATCTGGAAATTATCGGTTTACTTTCATTTCAGTTGATCCTTGGGGCACTTTTGGGACTCTGGCGGCCAATTTTCCTTTCACAGGAGATAGAATTTCCCTGTCCGCCCTGAGCAGCAACTGAAAAGTGACTCAGCTGAGGTCTGCAAAGTAAGGTGATGCCTGATTACTCATCTTTGAGACACTCAGGGTTTGCTTGGGCTTCAAACCGTCTCAGAAAGTCAAGCTGGGAGAATCAGTCAAAACACTTAAAAGCCCTCTGTCACCATCGGATCTACCTGATTCTCCTCGGCCCCATCCCTCGCTGCTTTGGGCATCTCCTGCCCTCAGGATGCCCCAGACCAGATGGAAAACGTGACCCTTCACAAGAAAATGATTCAGCCCCGTGGGTGGAGGTGGTACCGAGAGGGCCACGCTGCTTCCTGCGGTGCCACAAGGGCTCCGGGGCTGCTCCCTGCCCAGCCCCGCTCTGCCCTGCCGTGCCCTGTGCATCCTCCCGCGGGGCCAGGGCTGCAGGTCCCCTCTGCGCCAGGTGGACATAGGAAACGAAGTTACCCGTGCAAATTACCCGGTATATATTTTTTTTTTAATAATAAGAATTTTCATAATGTGCACAATACTATTAATATTTCATATTAGCAGCGCGTGCACGGTGAACTTTGTAATGGGAAATTCAATCGCCGCTGTAAATATTAATAGAATATGAAATGAAGCCACAGCTTCCATGTAGCACTGACAGTAAAACGGAGTGAACATGTGGTGGCCCTGGGGCAAGATAGGCCTTTCCTCTTGTCTCTCTCGCTTTATTACATTAGCCCGAACCTCTCCTTACAGTCCTGGGCTCAGAAGCTGAAGTTCACAGGTCAGCCATGACAAATGTCCCCACGTCTCGCCAAACAAGACCCCCTGGCCTTGCCATTACATCTGCCCAACAAGCCCCTGGAGAGTGCTTAAGGGTGGCTGGTGCAGGTAAAGAGCTCTTTAGCGCGACTTTCCAAACACATCCGAGGCGCGGAGGCACCCGCAGCTCCTCCAGGGCTGGCTGCGGGGATTCTGCCACCCTCCCCGGCTCCGGGCAGAGCCTCCCCCCCGTGACCGAGCCCACCGTGGGTGCTCTGTCCCGAGCTGTGATTTCCCGGCGGTTCTCTCCCCTCCGAGGTGCCCCGGCGGAGCCCGCAAGGCTCGGGGCATCCCCGCGGCTCCCGGCGGCTCTGGGGCTCTCCAGGGGAGAAGGAGATCGCCTTTTCCAGCAAACGGCTTTTTGGCCCCTCAGCCCCATATTTTTGGGCTGACATCAGCCCCGGACAGGCAGCCTACCGGGCTTTTGGGGTTTTTCCAGTCTTTCCCCTATTTCCAGGATTTCTTGTATAAACATCACTTCCAACCGCTTCCTTTTTACAGCGGGCATTAATCTCCATTTGTTAGGGGAAACCTTGTCAGAATTTCCTCCCGCTTTTCCCCACGGAGGTTTGGGCTGCCCAGTGATTTATGCCGTGTCTCCCCGGGGCTCGGTGCTGACTTTTCCCATGCCTTAAGGAGCTTCAGGTGGGAGGAGAGGGCTCTGAACCCCGCACTGCTGCTGCCAGCCCCCCAAGCGGGCTGGAGGCTTTGCAGCCCGCAGGGAAAGCCCTCAGGATCGGGGCCTGTCGAGAAGGGGGGTAGAGGTGGGGAAGTGGGACAAGGCACCGCGGAGAGAATTCAAAAGAGATCTTTAAGTGAGTGGAAAGCGGGAAGTTAACAAATGGGCGATAATCCCAAAGGGTACTCGGGCGACAACTCTTTTTATCTTAGTAGGCAAAACTTCTCATCTGAGAGGGGGAAAACACATTGCACCCCGAAAACCGTATTCCTTCCTACATTAAAAAAAAAAAATCCAACCAAAATACCTGTGATCAGCCCCTACCAACAACTTTTATTTCAACAAATACCCGGGAGAACTGATTTCTATTCGAAAATTCTATTATTTCAGTATTTGTCTGACAAATTCTCTTTAAAAATATCTAAGCACCTCTGTCTCGGTTGCTTCTCCAGCCGCTCCAGCTGTCCGGCAGCTGCGAGAGATGTCGAGCTGGGAGGGTAGAACCCCCGGTCGCTTCCTTCTTGGAGGGGCTTGTCCCTAATTGCATGCCAAGAAGAAACAGTTCTCGGGAGCCTTTTAGCCACCCGGGTTGTGAAATCATGAATGAAAAGGAAATAAACCCTAATGCGCAGCCAGGAACCGACTCCGGCCACTTCTACATTGACTTGTTCTTTTAACAGCTTCTGTATTTTTTCGGCATCGTGGCTCACGTACTTTGCACAGTGTCTGTGGCTTCATTAAAAGCTTTCTATTATATCCCCCAGGAAAATGCAACTGTCACCTCTCCGTGCCTTTCAAGAAGAGTTGCACTTTCAAAGAATATTTTTCTATCCTTTTACTAAAAGAAACAGCATTGAATTCAGGTTTTGTAAGTGTTAAATAACTTTCCCAGCGTGTATTAAAGGAATATTGTATTTTATCAACAGCTGATTGATGCGGCCATGTGATCCTCTCGGTTTGTCTATGGTATCATATTTATTTAACCTGCTGGGGGACTGTGTTCAGGGGCCGCTTGCTCCCGCTGGCAAGAGCACACACATTACACACTACCCCAGGTATTCTGATTGATTGTTCCCACCCCACAGCCTTTGGATCATAATTTAACACAGCAGGTCCTACAGCACAGAGGAGGGTTTCGTGAAATGCAGTGAGGGGTTTCTCTGAGCCAGTACCGCACAGCTACCAGGCTTTTCTGAACTAAAAATTTGATGTACGGGGAGAGGTGGAGGAGCGCTTGCAGAATCGTGATGCGAACGGTGGCACACGCAAATGCCTTTAGCCTCTACATTTAATCCAAGCCCTTCATTTTTAACAAGTTCTTCCTGCAAATGAGCATTTCCTGGGACTTTCGGAGCACCCGGGTGCAGCACTATCACGCACGTCAAACGCTCCATAGCGGCACTCGGTCAATTATATTCGAGCATATTTAAAATGCGGAGAGAGTCAGACGTCAGTTTTCTCCTCACTTTCCTCAAATGAAACAGTTCAGAAAGTCTTTTGGCTGCCAGCTGCTGTTTGGCCCCAGAGAGGTGATAAAAACAAAACACCCATCCCCCCCACCCCCCTCCGGAAAAACCCCCCAAACTCCTCAACCCCCCCAGCCCACATCATGCCCGTTCCGCAAATTGTGTAACAAGCTCTGTGATGAATTAATTTGCGCGGGGAGGTCTGGATCCCGGCGGCTGCTCCAGGCAGAGGGGCTGCTGGTCCCCGCCCGGGCAGCAGCGGGGCCGGAGCGGGGAGTCCCCGGGAGAGGTGCGGGGTGGGGGTCTGGGCTGCCGCCCCTCTCAGCCCCGCTGCGGGGCATCTAGGGCAGGTTTAATTAAGATATTACATTTTTTTCCACGTTTATCCCGCGTGCAGCCGCGTTTTGCTAAGGAAACTAACGTCTTCCAACTGTTTTTTTTTATTTTAAAAATTTATTATTTCTATTTTTAACCCCTTCCTGAAGCCGGGTCAGGTATGCTCTCCGGGATTTGCCCCCCAGCCGTCTCTCTGTGCCCGTGAGGGACCTTTTTTCCCCTCTGGCTTGTCTGTGCCCCTTGGAGAAGTGGGGATCTCGCTCATTTACCCTCTGGAGGCTGCACCCCTGTCCCGCAGGAGGCCCCAAGCCCAGCCTGACCCCCGCGCTGGGTGCGGGCCGGGAGCTCGCCTGGCCCGGGCGGGTACCCCGGGCACAGCCTGGCACCCGGCGGTGTTTACCCATGACTCAGGGCCAGCCGAGGGATGCAGGGGCTCGGCAAGGTGAGGGAGATGGCAAAGGAGGTGCCAGGTAATGGATCGGCTCCAGTCCCGCAGTGCCGCGGGGCAGAGGCGTATTGACAGATCACGTTAATCAGTAATTTCATTTTTTTTTTTTCCTCCGGTGGGTGCCGGTGACAAATAGCTTCACTCTCCGGGCTCGTAACCCTTTTGTGGCCAGGGCCCTTCTCCCTCTCCAACTTCCCGGTACCGATGTGAGCTTGTCCCGCTCACCCCTTGGGAAACACCCCCGGGGGAGGCCAGATGGATTTCCCAGGGCACTTCTCCTTCCCAGGTTAATTTCGCTCTAGGAAAATCCTGTCACTTAGGACCACCTGTGCTGGGACTTCTTCAGGAAATGTGGTTTTGTGGTCTAAATGCCTCTTTCGGAGGACGGCACGGGGAGCGCTTTTACTCTACTAATGCGGAGACTTTCCGCATTTTCAACTCTGTTGACAAAGTAAAGTAAATCCCACTTAAAAACATGATTCCTAGTCTCTGTGAGAATGAAGCATATATGTTTTTAGGGCTTGTTAGTGCCAGGTCATATTGACTGATTCCTGAATAGTTGCCATTGTGCCGCGCTTGCTAAAGGAACCCGAGCAAACACCGCCCGAGAAAGGCTTGTGGTTCCCTTCCACCGCCGGCTGCAGGCTCGCAGCCAGCCTCTCCCTCCCCTGCCTAATCACTTCCTTCTAAATTTGTTTAGGGAAAAAAAAAGGAAGATAATTCCTGGGAAGGTGGGGAGGCAGAACGGATCAAACAGCACGGGGAGGGTCATGCACCTCCGAGGCAGTCCCGGGGCGAGCATCAGCCAGAGGGAGATGGAGCGCGGCCGGGGGTTCCCATCGCTGCTCTTGCCAAGGGGACGATTCTCCCTGCCAGGAGAGGGCTGATGCACCCTCCGTGGGCTGTGGGGCAGAGCAGGGCTGTCGCCTTTGGCAGGGTGCGGGGCAGGCGGCGGCTGCTGCCTGCGGCAGAGTGCGGGGCAGGAGCCGCAGGACCGCGCCCTGCCCGCCCTGCGCTGCGGGAGCGCCGGGGCCGGACCCGCCCCGACCCCTCGTTCCCCTTCCCCGTGGAGCTGTGGGAGGAAAACAACAACGTTTGTTCATTCCAAGCCTCGGCAAACAGCTAAACTAGTTTACACAGTTGGTTTTGACGAACGAATAAATTGTTTTCTTTAAGTACACCGTCCTAAGCAAGCACACACTTTAACTAGTTTTCCTAGGAGAGAGCTTTTTACTAGATTGCTTTTTCATTGCGTGGCTATCGGAATAAGATAATGACCAAAGAGGTGGAACCTAATCAGCCTTTTAGTTGAGTTTAAAGAGTCTAGAGGTAGTTTAAAGGTAGCTTTGGTCATGTTTGCTGGGCAGCTGCGATGTTTGCACTACCACGTTATGATGGGGAGAGTAATGTGTTCGATAGATAAGGGAAAGAGGCTAGCCAAAAAGCAAGGTCAGGCGTGATAAGACTTGACACTTTTACTCATTTTTCACACACATAAAAGGAAACTTTAAAATATGAAGCAAAAAGAAGGAAAGACTCGACATACTAACATCTATCATAAAAACTGTACATTAACAGACCTTACTTCGTATTTAATTAGCCCGAAACCTTATCATAGTTTGGAACATGTCATGCCATTAAAAAGAAAAAAAATTCTTCTATTTTGTTAGCACCTAGGTATGCTCTAAAAATAAAACCTCCCTCTTCATGGGATAACCACACAATTCCCTTTCTCCTCCTTCATGTTTTATCTTCACTTTCTAAAGTAGTTAATAAAATAAGTTATAAGCTGACGATAAGAGTCTGTGAGTGTAATCAATAGGGAAGGGAGGGCATAAGATTCTAATAGACACAAAAATCCTGGAGGAAAACGAAAAAAAATTGCCTCTCTGGATTTAAAATCTGTGTAAAATAAAACCACCAGGTACTGATGAAGATGCACAAAGTGCAGTGTAACCAATCAATCAATGGCAAAACTCACTCCCTTAAATAAGACCTGCTGTTACTCAAATGGTATTTTAGAAATACTGGTGTCCAAGACCACAGCTACATATTATTGATCCTACATTCTATGAAAATGAATTTATTTTTGCTATATATGCAAGAATTCTAAACCAGAACTTATTACATTTCTTCTTTCAGGAAACTTTTCTGCCATCTTCAGTTGAAGTCTAAGCTATATTTTGAAGATCAATCCCTCCTCAATACCCACCTTCTATAAGAAAATTATTGCAGTCCCCGTTCAGCAAAAAAGTAGTAAGATAGTATCTGCACAGCCATCTAAAACCAATTTTCAAAGGCAACCTAGTCTAGTGTACAGAGGCACTTACACATCCATATCCAAAATGTGGCTTCTCAAAATGCCTGTGCATCTGCTGGTCAAAACAACCTCAGAATTTGTAGTCATTGCAGCTTTTTTCCTTGAAACCTGGCAAGCACTTAGAATTTGCCTTTGGGCAGGTCGAGGGCTCTCTATGCCTTGGCAGGGCTGAACAGTTTGGTGTTTTCTGTTTTTTCTTTGAGCCCTTCACAAATGATGTTGCTGTGCTTGCCCAACACGTCTTTAAAAAAGAAAATGAGCTGGGTGAAGAAAGAGGACTGACCTGCTGTCTTTTCCCTCCCGGAAGGTGTGATTTCCTGCCCTTCCATCAGTCCTCCAGGAGTTAGACTAGCCCCAGAGAGATGGTGATCTATGCTCAAGGTTCTCCTCTGTCTGAGAGGACGAAAGCTCCTGCTCCTACTCTGCTGGGAAATGAAGAGAAATGGGTCATATTTTCACCAGTTCCTCCTGAAATGGCTGCATTCTGCAGAAAAATGGGGCCAGAGAGAGTGCAAACATTGAGCGTGGCTCTGTGTCTCAGTGGTTAGAGACAGCATCAGGAAAAGAGAGGAGGAAATGTAACTCTTGAGTGAAGTAAAGTAAGGTAAGTCTGGAATCCCTTGTGCTTTCAGGCACCTAAAGCACCACTGCTGCAAATCCCAGCCCTCAAACTCTCCAGTTCCAGCTCATAAGGGAATGGAACTGGATGTTGAATGGTCCCTTGATTCCCACCCCATGTTAGGACAGGTCCCTGAGGACAGACTGAAAATTCACCTGGAGCAGCCTGGTCTTGGCACAGCTTTCCATGGAGCTCAGGGCAGTACTGGGTTTAGAGGTCCCCGAGCAAACAAGAACTCCCATCCACAGCTGGCACTGTCACTGTGCCAGCAAACAGCTCCTAATCAGGTGGGGCTCAAATACCTGCATTGTTCCCAGCCAGGGCATTCCATGTGCACTCACACATCCAAGCACAGGATACGCTTGAACGCACATGTGAGGCGTAGGAGATTTAGGTGCCTGGACACCTACAATACTTTGTCAGATCAGTCTGACACATCTGAGTCACTCAGGTATGTTTTATGATACTGCTCTTAGGCACCTGCTTAACTGATGCCACATGAAGGATCTCACAGGCTTGACAGAGGCACCTCATGACTAAAAGAAAGTGTTTGGGCTTTGCTTAGCAGGGATGAGCTCATACCCACTTGGGGATCATGCCATGTCTTAACACGCTGCTGGATCGTGGCCAGGGCAGCAAAGCACAAAGAACACACGTGGGATAAAGAAGGTGAACTGCAGTTTCTCAGGCTTAGCAATAATCCTGAAAATAACCTGGCTCAGTGTCTGCCTGACCCAGCACTGCACTTCCAGCGAGGACCAGTGGAAGGATGACAGAGGGTTTTTCCACATCACCCCAGTGAGGGACAGATGTTTGTCTCCAGCATGTTTCCTTCTCTGCCCCAGAGTCTTGTTCACCAGGAAAATGACTGGTGGCTGTAAACTTTCTTTACAGTAATGGACAGGCAACCAGATTATATTTTCCATAAGGAAAAAATAAAGAAAAGGAACCCTGGGTCTTCAGGAATTATTTTCTTCCTATAGAGGCCACTTTGTACACTTTTTTTTGGTTTCATTTTAATAATCTATATCAGTGTTGTTTTTTAGCTGATTTTAATGTCAACTGGGGATTAATGTGCATTAATTAAATTGACTGTATTTCCTTTAATGAGCACAAAAGGATTTTATGTTAATACTGATGATCCTAATAAGGATTCTGTCTACTTATCTGTGTTTTCTCAACATCCTGAAATATTTTATTAGGAAACAAATTAATTTAGTTACTATCACAGGGTAAAAACAAAACCTATCAGGTGGCTACTGACTGGGTCTGATGATTAAGCTGTGAGTACTGCACCTACTGTAGGACTGTTCACTGCAATGCACTATTTTAAACTTAATTTATGCCCTTTTTATGGCATTGACCAACTTTTCTGGATGGAAAGCCACGATGAAATGAGTATCTGAGTAGCCTTAAAAGAGATACAGGGAGTGAAATCCGGGTAAGGGCCAATTCCCCTTGCCTTGGAGTGAGTTACTAACAAGTAGGAAACAGGGAATTAGCTGGGACCAGATGCTACAGAGTGATTACAGACAGGTAGACAGGTATTCACGTACAACCCCCTTTCAGCTGCTCAGATTGATAATGCAAATTAGTTTTTAACTTGTTAAAACCCTATAATATAATAACAATCATTCACAACAAACGAAAGAAGTACATTTATTTGCATGCATGAATATATCTGTGTCAATATATTTTTATACATTCACAGCTGTTCGGAGCTTGAAAGACACTTGACTTGCTGAGCAAGCATTTAATAAAAAGCCCATGGAAATGTTAATTAATGGTATTTGGTACTAAATGCTCACTTTGATGCTAAAATGTTATGCTGTGCAGATTTAAAATTCATTCGGCATTTTTTGCCCTTGTTACCATCTGCAAATTTCCACCCCACACCCCATTCTCACATCAGGTTGCTGAAATAATTTGATAGTATTATAGCATATGCCAGTAATGAACACTAGGGATGGCTTCTGATCCCACTACACCTGTTTAACATCGTGGCTCTCGATTGCCTGATTCTTGTCAGTTGTTTGCCTCTTTTCCTTCACTATCCCAACCCAAAACACCCCTGGTTTTGCAGGAACATGCAGGAAGAGGCAACATCCCTCAAAGAACTCCCAAGAACTTCAGCAGCTGCCATGTTTTAAACAAATAAGAGCAATTCCAGTGAGTTCAGAAAAAAATATTCTGCCAAATTAAGTTTTTAACTATAAAATAGTCTGAGAGATCCAGCAGCAAGTAGAGATGTAAGAAACCTGGTGCTGGCCCTAAGATACCCTGGTAAAAGGGGATCTGAAGGCTTTCAGGGCTAAAAGCCCACCTGGAGCATGGTAAGGAGCTCTGGGAATGATCTCTGAATACTACAGAAGGTATTTCTGGTTTCCTAAGACCTGTGGCACTGGAAAGTCAGCCAAGAAAATGGTCAATATAATTTTTTAGGGCTGATGATAAGGTAAGTTGCAAACTCATTGAAAATATCTGTATGATGGAGAGAAAAAATTGTTTGCATTTCAACTTTAAAATTAAACTTTGTTTACAAAAATGTGACCAATGTGATTACAGAACCCCTTATTGATACAGAACCCTTATATTTTTTGATTTACATTTGCCCTAAATAAGAACAGTTTTCCATGTAAATAAAATCACAACAATAATTTAAACATATTTAAAAAGATTTCATTTGGCAAAAATGTTAGAAAAAGGAATGATTTCTTCAAAGGTAAGAGAAAATTATTTTTTTAAAATTAAAATTCCTACTGAAAAAAAAATATGCTGATTTTTCATTTATAAGAAGAGAAAAACTCCTAAAAGACATCCAACTATACTATGAAATTCCAGTGGATAAATGGCTATGTATATGTAGATGTTTAAGCATTTATTTCTTAATACTGTTGCTTTTAGTTTAGTTCAAGTTTTCAATTGAATGTTTATACAGGGTTTTAATAACATTTCTGTTTACCTTGTGTCTTTCTTGACAAATTAACCTTTTTCAACAGTAACTATAAATTACATAATCACATTACAGCATTAATTAATTAAAGATATTAGTAGATGACCTATAATTAATATAAAATAATTACAGAAATTATTGTTAGTTTCTACAATCTGGAGCTGAAACCCGCTTTGAAACGTCTCATGCCAGTATTCCTCAGAGTGATTACAGTGTCTGTTACAGTAAAATATCCCACTGCCACTTTTGCAGTGTGTACAGGAGAATTAATTTTTATGCCAGATATCCCAACATGTCCAGGCATTGACTTTTACAAAATGGACTGGGGACATAATTATGAGCAACACATTTTGCACAGGTCACCCAAAAGCTCCAAACTATAAAAATATAATTGACATCTTCCGCCACTTTTTTTTTCTATTGCTGTTGTCTGTGCAGGCTGCTGTTCTTTCAATACTCTGTGATTTGTGCTGGCATCTGCCTGCTGTCCTCTACGGCTGCATTTTTCCATCCTACCTGGCAGCCTCTGCCACATCTGTCCTGCTCCTTTTGGAGCATCTCAAACACAGTGGAACTGAGGGCCTAACTTTGCCTAAGGGAATTTATCTGTAACTTGACAAATTGGCGAAAAAAAAAATGTTGTGGGGGTAAATTCTGATTTTAAAAAGTGTTTTGTGAGACAGTTAATGACCTATCCTAACTTATTTGACAGCTGGGCATGGAATGTAAGAAGGCACCAGATGCAGACTTGAGGGACTCTCTTTAGGTCTTCACTCTGGACACTTTCTATATGTGAAAGCTAGACCATAAATTGATTAAAGTCCATCTTACTTTAATTATTTTTATAATGGTTTTCTATGTCTTCCTTTCCTATACATCCTTGCCCTCTGAACAAAATCCATGACTCAATATGCAGAATGACAAACTTGCCCTGTCTCCAGAGGCTGGCTCTGAAGTCTCACTTATAGAAACATGGTGAAATCTTCCTAACAAAGAGTAAAACAGGCTTCCAGCTCCCGACTGTGATCTTCCTTCCCTAACGAACATTCACCCCGCGGTTTGAAGGTAAAACTTTCCATATTATACTTTCACAAGGGGTAAACTAATTTGCAAATATTTAGCAGGGCTCTGCAGCCCTCCCCAGGGGCAGCTTGGGCAGAAATGTCAGCCTGGGAACTGCAGTACTTTCAAGAGAGTAAAACCACAAAGCTCTGATCTGACTATAAATGTTACATTGCATTTCATTATTGGCTTGGCACATGTTATACAAGATGAACACAGACATCTTTATCTGTGCGTTTGAATCTCTGTACACACATCTGTCATGAGTGATATTTTTAAGGTTGCTGCCTCGGTTAGATGAAGACAATAACATTTATTTGTGCAGGGACTGCACTAAATATTGGCATGTGCATAAATGGTGGCTGTAGTCAGAAAATACAATCCATAAAGATTTAGTGGATGTCGTTCAATGCACACAAATCTATGCCTTGTTCACGTGCATCCATAAAGAGCTGTGTAAGAAACTTGAGGCATCAGTGTCCAGTCCAGATCATGGCCTTATAAAATCAGCTCCTGTGCAAGAGTCCACTTTACAATTTCCTCTGCTCTAACAACATCCTTTCATTGCAAACTTAATGAGTGCTTTCAAGTGCACGACAAAAACGAGATGAGAGAGTTTGGGGAAACCTCCTTGTCAAGTAAAACCAACACCTTGAATTAAAGGCATCAACTACTTGAGCCTCTGCAGTCAAATTTACATTCTGCTTTCAGAATGTAGAACTAACAACATTCATTGAACTACTGAAATACTATAAAATAAAGGAGAAAAGTCCAGTAAACACAGCCCCTAAAACTGCAAAGAGATGCTTGCTTTTGATCTGCTGGAGCCTCTGCTTCTCTTCTTCTGTGCAGGAAGGATCACTCAGCTTAACCTGTAGGTGCTGCCTACAGCAATATTTTAACCATTTGATATTTTCTAAAAACACCCTTGCAATTTCTTTGGACTCTGATAGTTCATTTTCCCCTTTTTTTTTTTTTTTTTTTTGGTGTGTGTTATTAAGATAAAGAACAATGGGATTTTTTTTTCCTCTTCTTGTTTTGTCCATAAATTGATTTATGTTGCAGTGAATAGTTGAATTACACACCCTTGTGTAAAACATGCTGAACACCAAAGAATAAGTGACTATCCACCACTTGAAGATTAATCTTCTCTTTGTTTGAGTATCTGAGACTTCAGGGCACCCACAGCTGGAAAAGAGCATTCTAGCTACAGGTTTGTGTTTTTAGTAGCATATGAAAGCTGTTGTCAGGTTTTTGTTCTGTGGTATTTATTTATCATCATCATCACCAGAACAATTCATTGTAATTCTGCTGTACATTTCAGCCCAAAATCTCAGAGTGCTTTGCAGGCATTAATTATCCCAACTAAATCGTGCAACATGTAAATGATACATAGGGATAATTTAACAGCTACTAAAAGGAGCTAACTGTGAGGTAGCTCCAGAGAGGTTGTAAATTAGTTGTATGGGCTATCTGAATGAGTTAGGTGTAGCCTGGGAGAGCTGAAAAGTACACTCCCAGCCAAAACAGCAATGTGTCATTAGCAGGCAGAGCATAATTATGATTTGGCCGAGTTATAGAATCAAACTAAAACATGAAAGTGAGAACTTTTAGATGAGTAAAAGTTCTTGTTCAGTGCCATGTGCATGTTGGCATCTTTGTGTTCCCTGTTCATCGGGGATGATGTGCGTTCATGCAGTCTAGAGAAGCTAAGTAATTTTTACCTAGGCAGACAAAACTTGTGACTTCCAGTCCAAAAAAACCCCAAGGAATAGAGAGGACTTGTGTGTAATCTATTTTATTTTTTAAAGAGAATGAAACAATTCCTCATAAACCTTATTTACAAGGCTTCTCTCAGTCACATCCCAAAGACATTTCCAACAGCACAGGGAATGACACTGCTCTGCTGGAATATGGATCACTCAACTCAGGCTGGAAATGCCAGTACTGGAAATGCCATCTCTGATGGGATCACACACGAGGCAGAAGGGCTGAATACTTACAGAAATACAAATATTTCTATTGCACCTATCCAGGAGCCACAGGAGATGTTTCCAACATGACTAAGCTCTTGGTGCTCTCCTCGCCTCCAAGTGGAATTGTAATTTAAATACTTTATAGAAGCTTTAATTAAGCAGCAGGGCTCATTTTGCTCTTGGAGGGAACGCTGATATTTTAAAATTTTACCAAAGCTGAGGTTTATGGAATATTAATAGTTTAAAAACACATTTGCAATAACAACGGTAATCTTCCTCCTTTTCCCAGGATTTATTAAAAGGTAATTGCTATACTTCCCATCAGCTGCTCAACTCAAAATGTGGCTGTCTCTGACATCAGTCAGATGTTGCCATGGAAAAAAGCAAGTTGTCTTAATTGCACATGTTGTCAGTTAAAAACATCAGAGGAAAAAAAAGACAACTCACAGGCAAAAGGAATGACCAAAGAATAGCTAGACGTGCTTCTAACAAAGGCTGGAATAAATATACAAGTAAGGGAAACTATTTCCTGTCTTAAGACCAGCGAGTTCAATTTTCAAACAACCCTGCTAAGGTGAGGTTTAGGGATGCATCTCCTCACATCAGCTACAGCAACTCACTCCTGCTTATTTCAGGGATACTACAAAGGCTTTCACCAGCTGAGGATATGACCCCAATATCACTCAGGTGTCACGTGAGTGCTCCATCCCCTGGGCTTTGAAGAGATGTGGAGTGGTAACCTGTACACACGTGTGGGTTTCATAGCAAAGGGTTTGTCAACAGGATTCAAGGTCAATATGTATCAAAACATGAGACCAGGCTAATTTACTTTCATTCATGCACTTGGAGTTAAGCAGCAAAGAAGGGGTTAACCATAAAGTATTTCACCTTGAACCTTGCACTCTCTTTATCTAGCACACCATAATAAAAGATCAAGAGTTCCTGCTTATTATCTTATTTTTCCTCCTTGTTCCACTAGGCTAGGGCCCAGACTAGTTATGGATTAACACTGTGATCAATAGTAAGCTTGCTGTCTCGCTCTCGGCAGGGGAAAATGAACTCAAAATGCAGTCAAACTCTTATTGATCAAGGATATAGGTCTCACTTTCATTACCTCTGTCTCCTGATAACCCACAAATAATGTGATGAGTTGCTAATCTCTCTGATTTTCAATGGACCCTTCACCCCTCCTGTCTGCACAGTAGGGCTTTTATTTTTGCCTCTTCTGTGTAATGCTTGTAACATTAACTCTCACTCTATTACCACCATGCCTGGTCAATCAAGACTCATAAAAAGACTTTTAAATAGAATCGGGCCAACTGTGTTATGATTTTATTTGGGTATCTCCAAGCAAATGAGTCACCCTTCAATAACAAGCCCTGACAAGAGGGGGTAGCCTGGGCTACTCAAATCCATCTCAGAAGAAGATGTTAATGTGGATGCTTGCATTAAAAACATATGTTCTGCCATAGAGAACGTATAGCTTTCATTTTGTTCTTCTGTCCATTGTGGATAAAGACTTATTTCGTGTCCATCTATCTCATCTGTCATTTTGGATACTCACCAAGAAACACTTATTAGGTCCTTTGAATAAACTTGGTTGGGTGTACAGAGGAGAGCACATTTTGTATTTCCTCATATCCCCTGAAACAAATAACTCAGCACCAAAGGAAAGGACGAAAAACAGTTTATTGCCTGGTACTGATAGCCAGAGACATGCAGAGCATTTGGTCACCTTCTGCAAAGTTTTAGTGAGCTCAGAAACCACCTTCCACGTACAATTTTCAAATGAAGAAATTTCCTTCTTGAATACAGTGATTTGCTGATTAAAAAAAAAGATTTGTATTGATTTCTTAATTGAATTTGTAACACCAAATTATAAAAATATTTCCTTTTGGTAGATTCTAAATTTACTGTATTTTCCATTAATAATAACAATAGTAATGATAAAAGTGATTCAAAAATAAATTCTAATCAGAAGCTTGAAAAACAAGAAAGAAAAAGAAAAAGTTCATAAGGGAATTTGAAGGGATTTTGTTCTGATTTGGAGGAAAAGAATTTTTGAAATACCAGAATTCCCTGCAAGATGAGATTCCCAGTGTCAGCTAACCCCACTATCTTGAAAATAGATAATTTGCTGGTAAGCTAAGTCACTGGATTAAAGTAATCAGAACTGTGTTAGAATGTGTTAATCAGTTCCCCAAGCAGTGCTGTACCCAGTTTGTCTCAAACAAGAAGTCTGCATACTTCTATCAGGTAATTGAACCAGGTCGCCTCGCGTGCAGTGTCACAGGAATTCAAACGACAGCTCTCGTAGATCCAGTCCATGTAGATCCTACAGTCAGTCATCATTAGCATAATTATTTGTGTGATCTTCAATCAAGGATGTCATCACATTTTCTTAAACATAATATAGATTAAAAATAAGACGTTATTGATTGGTTCTGAAAGAGAAAGGTCTCAAGTTTCACGTGCACTGTTTGCCTTCAGTGGTAGATTTCTTTATACATTAGATAACACTCCTAACCTTGTAGCGATTGTGAGCACCGAGTTTCCTTTTGAAGCTTACATCAATCATATAATTAAGACATCTTAGTAGTACTTTCACAATCTAGCCAGATTGCGATCTGTGCTCCCTGGGCCTGTTTCTGAAACTTCAATTCATTTTCTTTCTTTTTTGTGTGTGTGCATGTGTCACGTAATTACTGCTCTTCTTTCTTTATGCTCCTTCCAGGTACTCTTTGCGGTTGGTCCAAATTTCTTTAGATTAGCCTTCCTGTTAGCTCTAAGTCTTTCCATTTGATTACAAAGAAAAATTAATTGGGTTCTAATAATGAGGTAGGCATGCAGGGCACTTACCAATGAAATACAATTGTTTGTGCATAATAGAATCTCTATGGTGGCATCTGCTTGAACAGCTAAATCAAAGACCAACCAAAATCGCTGGTTGGAGATAATTATCTTTGCTGTAAAACATGCTCAGATCTATATGGTAAGATAAAAGCTCACCCATGATATCACTAACTAATACCTTTTTTGAGGGAGAGAGGCACTAATGCATTAGTTAAAAAAGCAAAACCACAGACGTCATCTCAGATCAAAATATTCACATGCTCCACCGTTAAGCAGCTGATCTTTCATTTTATCATCTTGATAAAAAGGGGTCTGGGCTTCAAAGGGGTTGTTGACACTTCATGCTACCCTGACTGCTATGTCTCTTTTTTGTTTCTTCTCAGACACGTCCTCTGACACCAAAAACATTCTCTGCTAAACGTGACATATCATCAATTTGTGTATGAGAGTTGAGGTTTCTTAAAAATTGCTCATTTAAAGGCGTCGGACCTCCCCATATGATTTTCTTTACTGCTTCTGTTCTGCACTGAATAGACACAAACAAAGAATGAAGAAGGCAGATGTGAGGAGGAAAAGATATTTTATGGTGGAAAATATTTTTGTGGAAATGATGAAGGTGCCCATCATCAGGAAGAAAAGTGAGCTGAATCTTTGATGTATAAACCGGAGATACAGTCCCGCATGTGTCAAATGGATATGTCAGAAAAAGTGACAGTGGTATTTTTTCACTTTATGACCCAATCTGATTCTTATCAAAGTCAAATCCGGCCCATAAAGATCATGGACATCGGCTACTCGATAGACCTAATAAGGCAGTTTTAATCTCACAGTCTCAAATGCATTTTATCACTGAAAACCTAAACCACATTTAAAAATGTTGCATATAAAGCAATGTAAGCCCAGGGTACAATTTGATAAGACATGCTAATGCTGGCAAGATCCCCACTATGCAGACAATTTATTTGTAACAGATAATTTCACAGCACACAGGTTTGGTGGAACAGCTATGGTGCTAAACCTAAACTCTTTAACCTTTAAATACAGAGAATGCTTGAGTTTGGTACCATATTTGTGTTACTTTTCCACTCAACTCAAGGCCCAAGTTTAACATTTAGTTATTATTCCCTTTCTCCAGAGAGACAAACAGGGACAGGCCATCACCATGTGAATTAATGAACCGCTGGCAATAATTACAATTATAGTTGACAGTCACACTGTGGTGTTATACCTACTCATTGTGACACTACGAACAATACCTAAGAGGAAGAATTAAATCCTCCATAAAGGAAAGAATGGGTTAAAAAGCCATATGGAAATTTACACTAGGGATAATTTAAAGCAACTGCTAAGATTAAAAAAAAAAAAAGTATAATCACAAAATGTCCACCAATTAAGCCTCAAGAAAATATCCTATTTTTTTTTTTACTTTCGTGTTTCGAGATGCAGAGTTCACCCTAGAGCGCTGAATTTCCATTCATGAGCATAGTACATACATAATTAATGCAATCTGCTGTCTGTTACGACTAGAGATGACAGAAATTTATGTGACAGCTACCAAATATGTATATATTTGGTTGTTGTGTATATGGCTGTTAATAGGTTTGACTGTATCTAGCATCGATAATATGCCACCAGTGTGGTGAAGTTAAACCCATCCCACGTCTTCCAGGCCTGGTGTGTGGTAGGGCTATCCAATTTGAATAGCTCCTTTATGTTCTTTTTCAAACCAAACGTTTTTATTTTTGTCAATAAACTGTGTCATTTATTATAGTTAAGAAAACTCATGTTGTTTGAGGTCTTTATCAGAGTTCCTACAAATCAGGTTAATTGGTGATCAACAGAGCTTTTCTGCCTTTAATGAGCCCTGGTAGCCCAAGGCAAGGCCCAGCTCTTGATAAGGGACTTTCCCTTTCCTTATTCAGGACTCTTTGATCACTTTTTTTTAACTGGGAGAACAACCGCCGGGAATGTCATTGTTTTTTAATTGCCTGATTACCAAATGTTGGAGATAAAAGATAGATGTTCTCAATTAATAACATTTACATAGATTAGCATCACTAACAAGCCTCATTAGTAGCTGCTGACTTTTGTTTAGACTGCGTCCCATGTCAGTTGTGCTCTGATAGTGCACTGGTAACTATGTTCTCCATATTAAAATATATTTCTTTCTAACCTCTTTCCATTAATCAGGCTATATATATGACATTTTAAAGCACAAACAGGGTTTCATTAAAGTTAACTCTTATTTCCCAGAGCATTCAGTGCAAAATTGGATATATTGGGAGGTTTTGCATTGAAAAAGCCTTGCCTTCAGGAATGGGAGTCAGGCCTGACGTACGTTAATGTATTTAGAATAATAAACAAGCCACTGGAGCCAGTTGCTTGTGTTCCTCTGCAACTTGTTTTCCTGGTTTAGTTATTCATTTTGAACTGTCAGATCATTAGCTTTTGCTGTGCCTCAGTCTACTCATCCATGAACTGTTTACAGTGATACATGTTCTCCTTAAAAGTGCTCTGAATGCAAGGGCAGAAAATATACTGGTGGTACTCACAGCGTATTGAATAAATATCAGTAGTGGGAAAATAAATCTCTTTTACACTATTCTGTTGGTGCAAGTGTTATCCTTGAAATCTGACCTCCTCCTGAGGCTGTTCCTCAGCAAAGCACCTCGTCCTAATGATTAAATCATGGATGTCAAGGTCCTTCAGGTTTGCACTCCTTGGTCCTCACCCTGAGAGTGACTTTTCCATTGGCCAACAAACAACACAAGGCTGTTGGGGTAGCAGGAGAAACCTTCCTCTGCCATTCCAGCAAACCCTCATCAGGTTGGCTGTATTTTAAACACACTTGATTTTTGGCAACAAAAATCTATTTGAGAACATGTGCTTTTCTGCTTCAAAAGCAAAACAAAACACACATCAAGCAAAAGAAAGAAAACAACGTGAAGGCTGTGTTAAAAAAAAAAACCCAAAGGCTTAACATGTATAGTTTTCCACAAGGGAAGGGAAAATGATATTCTGACTGAACTGTCAATGAAATCAAGCTAAAAGCTGAAATATATATAGAAAGCCAAATACTTTGAGACTTAGAAACACACTTCTACATGTCTTTGTGTAAGTGTGTAGAATTGGAGATACAAACATGTATGGACTTGTGCAGATTAAAAAATGCTTCTATCTATTATTTTGATCAATGGTCTTTTTTTTTATATTTTCAACACCTATTGCACTGATACACACAAAACCAATATTTTTTTACTCCATCAACTTGAAAATCTCTAGTGTCATGGCCTTTGCTTTAATGTTGAAGCTGATTTCAGGGTTGCATAAAAAAAGTAAGCTCTATGGTTCAGTCAAGCAGCAACAGTAAAGTGCTAAAGCAGAAGCTTCTGTGCTATCGGTGAATGGATTAAATAAATAAATCAATCAATAAAGGATGTAAAATTTTTTTTAAATCTCTCTTTTCAGTAAAAACTCAAGTCATAATCTCCTCTACCCCTAGTCTTTGAGAGAGAAATAGCTTTGTTGACTTCCACTGCGGTGTAAGATATTTCTCCCTTGTCAGCAAAGGATATCAAGACATAAAATCAAACAGAACTCAGGAGGGATAACATATTTAGATTTGTCTCATTTTCAGCCTCTTGGTCATGTATGTTTAATTTTAATATTTTTTAATAAGGGTGAAAATAGCCCTGATATTTGTTTTATTATTGCACTTGTTTCAAAGGGCTATACAAAGATTGAAGCAGAAATAAAAGACAAGGAAGATATGAGAACAAGATATTCCATTTGCGGCTTTGCAGCATAAGATGACAGGATTGTGATTGCAGGTATGTACATGTACTTATTTTTAATTAAGTATATGTTTTAGAAGAGAAAAGGCAGTACCAACCTCTCTCGTGTGCACAGCACCACGACTGCTAAGCACCATCATGCAAAGTGTCAGAGCCCTAACATGACAGATGTGCTCAGAGAGTGAAATTCATCTTTGTTTGTAGGGCCAGTGCAGAGCCTGTGAACCACAGAAACCCTGATATGGGGAGGGACACAGACCTGCCACCCCTGGGACCTTGAGCAGCCTGCGGTGGCCACTGCTCCCAGCTCCGGGTGGGTTCCAGCTCTTCTCCCAAGGGAACTGCTTTTGTGCCATTATCTGTCTCCTGGACTATCTACTTCACTAATTCAAGTTATCATTATTCATATTTTAGTTCCTCCCTGCTTTTCCTTTTCAAAGTTTCACCATTTCTTTGTGACTGAGAGAAAAGAAAAATAAGTCGAGAGGAAGATAAGTCTAAATAAGCAAACCAGGCCCTTTTCTATCTCTACTTTTTGAGACCAGGTAATTCCAGCATTCTGGTCCTCCAAATTCTTTGATTCATGTTCAGCCAACCAGAATATTTTCCCTCTTGACAAGGTATAATTTCAATGGAGGTGTGTTTTGTCTCTGTATGATGCACTTCATATTTTTCATGATTTTGCATCCCTCACACAAGACTCTGTCAATTAAAATGATAGCTACTTATGTGGGACAATAAGTGACTATGAGGGAAGGGATTTGTGGAGGCAATTTACAACCTCTAATTCAGCTCCAGGGATGTGCTCCAGCACAGCTACCCTGCGATGGCTGTGCCAGGTAATTTGCTGGAACACTCTACTGAGGCATCAGCCTGTTGATTGCCTGATGTGTAAGAGGCCTCAGACTGGGTCATATTCCACAATTAGTTTCAGTAAAAAATCGGGAGTATTTCTTTCAACGTTTGTTTCAAACAATATTAAATGCTTCCACACTGCAAGGGTTAAAACATGCAGAAAGAGGGAAGCTTAAATAGAACACTAAATAAATTAAATCACTGCTTTAGTTGAAACAAAACATTGGAGATTTACCTAAGATCATGTTGTTTGTCACATTGCAATAAACCTTTACATCTGTCCTTAAGCACTGACGCAAATCCTATTTAGATCTCGACCTTCAGATGCAGAAGAAAGAAACCCCAAACAACTCTTTATCACCTAGATCTAATCTTGTCCACATTTTCTCCTTAGCTAGTAGAATATTCTAAAAAGAAACAGATGGTTTTAACCATCTTTCCAGTACCAAAATATAAAACTGGTTTAATTAGTGTGCAAGCAGTCATGGCCACGCGCTGCATGTGCAGCTCCCCGCAGTATCTTCTCTCCTCCATCAGCGAAGCACTGCTGAAATCCTCCCATTCCCATTACTCCTATAAAGCTTTAGCCCAGATCTCATATTGACATAAATCAGAGAAGCTCCACTGAGTTGGATGGAGTTGTGCCAATTTGGGGAAGTTGAGGTTCCGTGCTCACATCCTAATTTTTGTTCATTCCACCCCCCCTCCCCCCGCCAAATGTATGAAAATATGAGAATACAGAGGAAATTCCAGATGTGGTAGCATTCATTCATGGTTTGGCCCTTTCCACAAATGCAAACACACCAGAATGATTTTTCTTTTCCCTGAATATTGTTCTCATTTTTATACGGACGGTTAAATAAAACAGGAGATTTGCTAATGAAATGATGCAATTAGAACGTTCTTGGAGAATTTACAGCAAGAGGAACAGCAAAGATGATAAATGAAAACAAAACAGCTTTTGTAATTGCATTTTTCTCCCAGTATTTTATCCTTTTCTGGCTTTTATGGAAATTATGATTTTTTTTTTTTTCTCACCAGAACAAACTGTTCCTATTTAAAGCTCACGCTGGTTCAGGGCAGCTTAGTGGATAAGGCAAGCAGAGCTCACCGACAGGACCTGGGCTTGAACCATCTCCAGGTTATAACCTAATTGGCTTCCTCGTCTGAGCTCGGTGTCTGCAGGTCGGGCCATGGAGCGCTGCCAAGGCATTAGGGAAACTTGCAGCGGAGTTGTGTAGCCTGGAGACAGAGAACTTCACTTACAAGCTGTGCCTGGCCTGACCCTGATCCTTCCCTTGCACGAATATCCTCTGCCTGGTTGAAAGAGGAGAGAAAATCCACTCTCTCCACGGATCAAAGCTGTCGTTTCTCTTTGCCAGGCATCCGGACAAGGGGAAGGAATGAAAAGATGGTTTGGGTTTTTTTTGGTTGGTTTTAATTTGAATAAGGAGCAGAACTCTGGGAAAAAGTAATAGAAGTTAAATCAAATTGGTGGAAAAATAATGTTTATGCAGTGGCTTTGAGGCAACTGGGCCCACGTCATCAAAGATTTACGATTTCAAGGAAAGAAATAATAGAATATGTCTAAGAAGTGGGACAGATCCAGAGCCACCCATTATCTCAGCTGGAGGAGTTTATTCTTATTATTCAATTAAAATAAACAAACAAAAAGAAAATCATAGAATCAATAAGGTTGGAAAAGGCCTCTAAGATGTCCAACAATCAACCTAAAATAATTCATTAATTCTTCTTAAATTTTGCTATAATTAGACCACATCCATGATGGAACTGGTTTCAGTGGAGCATAAAATTTGAAACTCAGCAGCAGGAGATTGACACCAAAAAGGTGTCAGCAGGGAGGGATCTACACTAGACAGTGTTTTTTTAAGAAATCAGATTTTTTACTTAAGTGCCCTGAAATACCTCTCTTGGTATATTCATTGCTTCTCCTGAATGAATAGTTATCCAGTGAGGTCTTTCCATGTTTCTTCACGGAAGGGTTATCTTTAAAAAAAATCTTCTACTGTTTTTTGGCTCTGTATGTTAAAAAGGTAGATTTGTCTCTTCAGCAAATTGGTACAGAATTCAAGACTGATTATAATTTGGATTTTTTAGACACATTTGGTTTTTTTCCTTAAAATGCCTGTTGAGGACTATTTTTAATGAAGATTATGTACTTATAAGTGAAGAGGTTGGCAGTCAAAAAATAGTTTATTTTCTACAGAACTGTAGAATATAACTACAAAATCATCACTTGAAGATGAAATTTTAAAATTCTATTCTCAGAGTGTGATTTTTAAAAATATTCTGGAGTTTTATATTTGCATGGCAAGGAAAGTACAAAAGCATGTTAGTGATTTATTTTTCCTTATTTTAAACTTTTTATTTTCCCCAAATCTCTTTTTTGCTCTTTCAGAATTTTAAAGTATTTTCTGGCTCTTGAAAAGTGGCCAGAGGAAAGAGGAAGCTATCTTTTAGTCAGAATCTAATTTTGAGGGAATATACAAACTGAGGGAATATACTGAAGTTTCTAGAGCAGAAAAATAGAGGTGAAAAAAAAAAAAGTAATAAGGAGTATCCACCTCTGTCTTTTCAAATACACAACAGCAAACCCACCAAATAAAAATAAAACCAAAAAACTACAAATCATGTTGTTTCAAATGCTTTAAAAAGCAAACTAATGCCAAAAAGGGGAGGAGACATTTTTTTTGGGTATTTTCATGGTAATAAATTGCAGGATTTGAACTATGGTGACAAATATTTTGGATCAAAAGGTCAAGTTAAGCTATGAATGGGGTTCCCATTTTGCACTTCTCATAAATACTCTTTTCCTTCCCTCCAGCATTCTTTCCTTGCACCTTTTTTGCTTTGTAGTGCTTCTAATGATGGTGATGTTCAGTTTTACAGGGTCAGATGTGCCTTGATTTAACCAGTTTATCCTGGGACATGGGGCAAGGCTCCACCATTCCATGCCCTGGGGCAGCCACTATGGCAGCTCACGTCCTGTGAGAGCATTGGGACAGGTGACACAGAGCTCCTGGTAGGAGGTATTCCATCCAGTTGTCATCCCAAAGATTGGCATAGCTGGAAACCAATGGCAATAACAGCTTTTGGCAGCCTCCACATCACATGGAAGTCACATCTACTAGATCTCAGCCGTGACCTCTGCACCAGCTGAGAGGTGAGTTAGACTCCATAAATCCCTGTTTTCCCCAGAAACTGAAAATGAGGAAAATTCTCAGTGAGTGAGGAATTCCTGTCACGACTCTGTTCTGTACAAATCCTCGTGGAAGACACCAGCAGGACAATTCAAGTCAAAACCTGACTAACAGGTAGCAGGTGCCTCCGACAGTCCTTAATCCCATTATCAGACAGGTTTGGCATCTCAGCCCTGTGCCCTTGGCACAGGCACGCTGTGACAGCACTGCCAGGTGCACATGCCATGGGCTAAGAGTCATCTGTCATCCACTGCCCTAGAATCAGAGGGAAATTATCTTTTGTTACATTTTGAATCTGTTGTGTTTAGAAACCAGTCAAGCTTCTGGGCTGGGAATTTTCTGAGTTCTGTTAGGAATATTTTTTTGAGCCATTTTGCATCATTTGCAATTTCTGATGCATTCAAACACTACATTTGGTCCCCAGAGCAAAACCTCTCTGTCAATACACCTCATCAGACAGCAATCATAGAAGGGAGCTTTAAAACTCAAGCACTAGTTCAGAATGCTGGAAAAAGCTGCCCAAGAGATAAGAAAAGAGGTAGTTCTCTTAAAAGTGTTTCACGTCACCCTGAGAATCTCTTGAATATTTTATAAAAGAAAGAAAAACCGTGGCATGAATCAATTCAAATAAAATACCATAGAAATAATTTTCTAGATAAATCAGTATGCCTCTTATATAAATTCGAACACCCCAAATCAATTTTTCCATTGTGTGTTTTTCACCATAGGAGTGGGTATAAAATGCTCCATGGACACTCTCGTCATCTTTCCCTATCACATTGCAAATATATTTATGCTGCCTTTTCCTACAATGAAAATAAATAGTGAATGTTCTTTTCAACTCACCACGTTATGTGTTTTAGAAACTTCCAGAAATAAGTCAGAACAGCAATATTTATACAGTTAGGCCTGGCATATTTGTGTATATTAGGTAAACATGGTTATTTGGAACCAAGCTGTGCCTGTATGGTTCCTTCATGCTGTTTTGTTGTCTAGAGGCACAACGAGGCCAATTTTTTAGAAGAAAAATGTGCCATATAATTGCCACTTTGTGATGCATTCAGCTAAAATTATGGAAAAAAGGAATCTCGGTCCCCCTTTTCATGCATTGTGCTGTTGTTCCACTCTAGCTTTTACCACCTTCCCAATGCAACTGTCCTGTTCAGTAGGAGAAAATACCTGAATTACATACACAAGTGCATACACACACACATGCATACTGATAAGGTTTGTCTAACCCCCGACTTGAGCACACAGTTCAAAAATTGCCATAGAGAATTGGATATATTTGTTTGAAGGGGAAGAAAAGCAGCACTGTTGAGAAAGGTGCAGGCTGACACGGTAAATAAAAGCAACACAAGTGAAGGCACAGCTGGAGCAGGAAATAGTTGGGAGATGGGACTCAGCTCTTACTCTGGGAGATTATGTTTAACACGAGGAATGGAAAATGTAAGGCAGTTCCTCCTGATGTGTATATATTCTAATATGGCAAATGGGAAAATGAGGCACCAAGCTCATTTGAGACCAACGGTACAAGAGGAAAACTGTGTAGCCCCATGTTTTCCACACCACTGTTAGAACTGCTGGAAAACCAAAGCACCCTATCACTGGTGCAGCAAATCACCCAACACATCCATACAAGGCACCAGGAGGATATTTTAAAAGGGTGCAATTATGCTTTCTGTAAGACAAAAATGGCCCTCTGGAAAACACCAAGCGTGGCTTTTGTTTGACATTGTCACAACAGAAACGCAGCAGCAAGTACCTCTTCCTTCTGCCTGTAGACACCTTATTTATGCAAGGAGAAAATAGGAGCAGTGCTCAGATTCTTATGTTTAGCATCAAAGAAAATTCAGGTTCAGGACAGCATGCAGGAAAAAATGGAGAGGTTATCTTTGCAGTGCTGCCCAAAGCAGGAAAAAGTTGTGTTACCTGTGATGCGATTTCCATCGGAGTGCAGGGATGGAGGTACCTTGGCCATGCCACTGTTTCTGCAAAAACATTTGGTGTATTTGTGGTGGTTTTGCTTCTCTCTTTTTCTGGCTTCTTCACCATTCTCCCTTGCAAGTCATGCTGGGAAATGCATTCAGTGTATCCATAGTCTTTCCAAAAATGGCACTGGAATTCCAGTACATGCATTTTGTTCCAGAAGGATAGTCTGATATCTGTGGACTAAAAATTATGAAACTGTGTGTAAACCTGGAATTAAAATGTTATTTTGTTTCTTCCAGATTTGGGACAAGAATGCACAACTTCAAATCTCTTAAAAAAAAAAGGATGCCTTGCAAATATTTACCTTTGGAGGCATCAACATAACTATCCTACAACAAATGCTGAAACAAAATTTTCTGTATTGAAAGCGTTATCTGAATATTTTGTGGTTTAGAACAGAATATCCTTTTAATTCAATATATTAGAAAATTCATATTTGAAAACATAACATTTTTCTTTCCTAATTTTTAAAATTTTCATGCAGATATATTGATACAGCATCATCTCATTAAAGTGCTACAGGAAAAGAAATCTCTGCATGTGGCATCATATGCCAGAGGATATGTAATTTAAAACCAAAGTATTAACGTTTAATCAGAATGGTGAAGTCAAAGTGAAACAGGAAAATCTGACAGATGATACATAAATAAGAATAAAATTAAGTACGATTGCATTTATAACCAGTCATGAGCACTGCAGATAGAGCTGGTAAAACTTACAAGCTGGTTCAGCTGAAACTAAATGACATTCTTCGTATTTTTGTTTTCTGAAATTGTGCAGGAAGTTATATGAATTTAATTTCTTATGAAAATGAAATTCCCCTGAGTCCAGAATCCTGCTCAAAGCACGTACTCATCTCTTGTCATGAGACATGAAGACATGAAAGACCATCAGAATAGTTTCAACAACTGGAAATTTTTCCTGATGGCTGGACTCTGACCACAAAGAAATGTGTCAACTCACATTTCCAATGGAAGAACCATTCTTTAATAAACAGAGTTGTTTTGAGGTTTTTTTTTCTGCCTCTCTAATTACCTGGAATTTTCCAAATGTGTGAAATGAGAAAAACTTCCACTCCTTGCCATTGGAGAGGAGTAGCCAAGTCTCCCAGTTTTGGAGGGAGAATGGCTTGAGCTGTCTGCCAGTAGTTTCACAACCCACTTTAGATCAGCCACATCAAGGAAAACTTACGCTTAAATTATTTTTCATATTTGAAGAGACAAGGTTTATGATACCCCTTGTTCACAGGTGGTCAGTTCAAGGACTCATTAAAAGTTATACAAGTTTCCTACTGATAAATATGTGGGAATTATAGTCAAACTGTCTTAAGAAGTCACAGCCATTAAAGAACTTGTGCAGCATTAAAGGGAAATAACAAATTATTATTTAATGAGATGACTAGTCTTGGTATTGTTGCTTTATTTTCAAGAAACACTGAAATGGGCTCCCTGGTGTTTGTAGTTTCTGGCTATCTTTTTTTTCTCCTCATTATTAATTCCTTTTTCTCCATGCTAATCAGCCAAAGCGCTGTGTGTTTGGAAGACTGATTTTTTACACTCCGTTCCCTTTGGATTTAAGGGTTACTTGTCAGCCTAGCCAAAAACTTGAGCATCAGGCAAAGCCGAGGGCAGCCCTCGTGGCCACCACGACATTGCTCACGCGCAGAGTCTGTGCGGCTGCCACACCTCCGGGTCAGGGCTCACCCAGGATTTCCATAAACCCAATGGGTAATGTGCCAAACAAGATTAGGGAAGACTTCACATTATTGTACAGCCCAATGGAAATATCATCTGCTAAGCTCCTTCTGGTGGCGACGGGGAGGAGGTGGCTAATATTAGCAGGTGTTTGTCTCAGAGGCAAAGACTAGGCAGGAGCACCTGCCTGTGCCTGGGCACAAGGTGGGAGCAGCCATCGCCACTTCACCTGTGGCAAAGACTTCAGTAAAAACGCAATTTTTAAGAGCTGAAAATCTGATCACTGCCATGTTGTGTCAAATTGTTTTCCCTACCTTTTATTAAGTTTTATCTCACCCTGTTTCGTATTCCCAAATGTATCTTTATTCAAAATTCTGTTTCAATTTATCTAGCTGTACTTTCGTATGCTGTCTAATTCCTGAAACTGTATTTTCACATGCAGAGTTGCATTAATAGATGGAGCAGGTGGGTTTTTACATCTAAACTGTGCCTGTTTTATCTATACACATATTTTTCTTTCAAACCTTGACCTGCAAGAAAGCAAGAAGGAAGAGTCATCGGGCACTTAGGAAATAATCATTCAATATGTTTGTATTTGAGAATAAAGGAAAATGATTTTTTTTTTGTTCCATGAGGCAAGAGCAGAGGGAGCCTTAAAGAGGCAAGTGCATTTGCATTCTGTATTTGTCTCCTTTAAAAATGTGGTTAACTAATTGCCTCTCCTTTCATCAGTTATCAATCCTTTGTTCCCGAACACAAGCAGAATCAGATTCTGATGCCATCACTGAACTTGATGAGCTCCTGACTCCATTAGTTATCCTCTTGAACCTGATGGTCCAGATTCTCAAATGGTATAAATCAGCATAGCCCATCCCATAATCTAAAAAGATGGCCCAAGGAGATAATTTGGAGAATAAAGTCCTACATGATAAGAGTAACAAAACTGGAATCATAATGTTCTAAAATTTTATGAAAAATCCTTATCCATAAAGCCTGAAAAAAGTAAAGGGGGAATGTATGCTTTTGGAACAATTAGTTGTGTTATTCTCAGATAACATGGTTTGATGGAACATAATCTGCAGTTCTGCTCAGGAGTAAAATGAATATATAATATATATATAACATGCTGACACTTATGTATTTAACCTATTTAAAGATTGTCCAATTTTTCCAATACAGTCACTATTCATAATTGTTGGATACTTGTGAATAATCCTAAATGTTACTCAGGATTTGTAAATCGTGAATGTTGCATACTGAGACCCCTGGAACTGAGATGTATGGTAGATGCAAATAAAGAATACTGTTAAAGCAGCCTGTCTGGATGGACCTTATCTTTATAAACTGCTGTGCTTGCATAAAAATGGGTTTTGCTTCACTGCAGAACAAACCTGACTTCAGGCTGCCCGCTGGCTGGCAAAATGAAACTGTACCAGGAGTACAGCTGTAGTAATCTTTACAAAAAAGTTGGATGGAGCAGGCTGAGTACAAGATCCTGTCTAGAAGTGACCAAAATGTTGGAGTCACAATAAAGGAACAGTGCCCAAGTCTTAATCCTCTGATGTTGACATGGAGGAATGATGAATTTCCACAGTTGGTGCACAAAAGTGATGTCCCCAACCACAGCCTTGGCAATCACTCAGACCTCAGAGTAAATTAATGTAGTCTACAGCTGTTCTAAATTTTGCCAAATCGAAAAACATGAAAAAAAAAAAAAGGCATGTATCCCATTTCTGGCAGGATTCTCATTTGCTTGTTCCCCTCCTGGCTCATTGCCATTTGCCTTCCAGTGACTCTGTTACAACAAGGAGGCATGGAAAACATCTCTCATCTCCACTTCTCCCAGACCTTTAATAGTACGGTGGTTGGGGGACACATGCAGAAAGGGAGAGATTGGATCTTAATCTCTGAAGGCTCAGGAAGAAACAGACCTCAGATGTCCCTCAGAACAGGGCTGCTGTCCCTGGGGCCATGGCCTGTGGCCTTCTGCTCATACAGAGGGTACAGAGCTGCTCTGCAAGCACAAAGACACCGTGGCATTCACTCAAGTCACAGTTACGTGTCTCTGCAGTTGAGAATTTGTCCCCTCATGTTTATAACCTACAGAGCATATACTATGCAATTCAGCTTTGTTGACTACTCTGCAAACACAGTTAATCCAGTACTGAGTGTTTGTAAAAGACCAACCTGGTGCACAGTGAGGAAATGCTACAAAAATAGAGTTCTGCTCTTTGCAGCTACTTCCAAAAGTACCATCCTATCAGTGAAAGCAGGAAAGGTCTGCCAAGGTAACACATCCCACACCGGTCAGAGATGGAGGCTCATGAGACACAGGATGAACTTTATAAAAGACTTTTAATCTTTGGCCTTTAAGCAGCATAGCCAACAACAGGTTCACATCAGGGTAGTGGCATTAGCCAAGACAAGTTTACAAATCCCTGAGTGTGCTTCCATCACCCTGAGCTTGAGATATCTGTCAGTCCATAGCAGATGCTGCTGTTGCTGTGCATGTGTCATGTTACTGAAACCCCTAGATAATGATTACGACCGATTATACAAGATGCCATGTTCCTTAATCATATCACTTACATTTCTGCTGAACGGCAGTGACAAGGTTTTGAAAGGAGAAGATCACAGCTGTCCAATAAAAAAAAAATCAGATAAACCACACAGTGTTTGCAGACAGAAGATTATGCTAACCTGAAAAGTAGCTTTAGTGCTGTTGATATTTGCACTCTCCCTAACTGAGCTGAACCCTCATTCATCCTCTCTGTTTGGCATCGTGTCTGAAATAGAGGCGATTGATGCACGAGCAGGTATATTTCTGATTTTTTTTAATGTGTGTTATTTACGATTTTCTGTTCTCCTAGTGAGCATTTGAGTGGTTATTTATTTTTTTTCCTATATTTTTTTCCCCCTTCCCTCACCAAGATTGTAGGTCTCAGAGTACCAGGCGCTGAACACCAGTCCTGAGCAGACAGCTGGAGTGAGAAAATCCCCTCCTTGCCCTAGAGGTAACCCCAGCTCTAAGCCCAAGACATTCCCCTCCTTTATATGCTGGCTCATTTTGGAGTCTCGCTCGTGCAGAGGCTGCCAACTGTCCTGAATTAAATGCAGTGCATTTCGATATGAGTAAGTGCCTACTAATGACTGAGCAAAACCAGTGTATTCATTTAAGCAAAGAGTTCAAGCAGGGTTCCAGGAACGAGGAGCTGTGTGCCCTACTAACAAAGCTATCTAGTTCAGTGCACAATCTGAACTATGCAAAAGAAAGAACCTTCCACTTTTAAGCAGTTTTAATGCAGTTCTACAGCACTTAGAGTTTTCGGTGGAAAAGTCAGATGTAATTACTGTTTGACACAAAGGGATTTTTTTTTTTTCCCCTAGCTCTGCTGACGTTCTATTTTAAATAATTAAAAGTATAATTTAAAACTTAAATTGATCATTTCAATAGACCTGATCCTGTCCTCAGAGGGAGCCTCTTGTGTCATAGTTAAACTGTTGATCAGCCCAGTGTCACTGTTTCTCCTTCATCAGAACATGTACCATCAGATCTATAATTCTTTTTCGCTTATGATGGCAGAGCTCCAGCATGGGTGTAGTTTGACCCAGGTTAAGCAGATTTAGCTAAATGCATAAATTGTTCACATTCTGTCATGTGAAAGATGTAGGCCTTGAGCCAATGTTGGGAATAGATGGCTCACCGAGAGAAGAAAGTAGTGTATTTGCAAATTTTCACATCTGGACATTATTCTCTTTGACTCCTAATTGTCCAAAGGAGCTATAAGGTTTAAAACAATGTCTTTGATTTTTATAAGCGTTTAGATGATTGTGTGTTCTGACACTAATGTTCCTAGGAAGCAAATTTCAAGCCCTCTGAAAGTGAGCTTTCCATCCTCTTTTGGTTTTCCTGGCCCATTTCCACCAATAAAATCACATGAAGAGCAAACCCATAAACCAATTAATAAGTCAAAAGATTATCATGGTGTAAACCACAGACCTAACAGGATGTGAATGCCCTACAGAGCAGGTCCATTCTGCTGGATTTCTTGCACCATAACACAGAGTCTGGTTTCCTTTGGTGGAACTGTGCTATCAGAGATATCCTCCAACACCTGTACCATCCTTTCAGACTAATTTTTATTAGTGTAAAAGAGAATGATATTTATCCACATGGCATAACTTACCGAAAACAATGCTGAGTCCTGAAAGTATCATTTATTTGTGCCTTAAAATCCAATTTTAAACTATTATTTATTATACTAATAGTTCTATGAGTCTCGTTCTCCAGGATTTTCTGTTCTATAGTGGTTCTTCATCAAATGTCCAAGTCATGATGTAAACAAATATAACAAATCTGTGTTTAACCTGTTATAATGGTCGAACTTGATCTTAGAGGTCTTTTTCAACCTAAAGAATTCTATGATTCTACAAGCATTAAAACATTCCCTCTCAAAAACAATATTCCACATGATGAAGATCTGCTCCTTTTCCCTCATCTCTAGAAACTGGACTTCACTAAAAATCAGGAATATGTATATAAATTAAGATATATAGCCCTATAATTGCTGTTAAGGAGGTAAGTTAAACCCTCCTAAATAAGGAAAGCTGCTTGCCTATGGTTTGCCTAAACCCCCTAAGATGACATCTACAGCCCATATGTGACCACATGTGGTATAAATAAAATGGAAGTATAAAAGAGAAAAGAGATAAACATATAATTAAAACCAGCATAGCAAACACTTGTGCTCATTCATTTTAATGACTGCATGCTCCAGTTTACAGAGCAGTTGCAGACCCAGGCCATAATAGCTGGGTTGACCACATGCCATAAAATACATCAGTGTAGGCTGGGTCCAAATTATCCAATACTTGTAATAAATCCATCCCATTAACTAGATAAATATGCACAAGCAACAACTCTGGAGATAGTGCTGGGAAGTGGCCTGTTGTTATTTAGCAGCAATGCCAGCTCGAAGGACCTGATAAATAGCAATGCTATTGCCTTTTATTAAGAAACAAACAAACAGAAAAGATTAGCTTTTAAGATCTCATAACTATATCTCCTCCCCTTATCTGTAACTTGAACGGAAAAAAGAGATTGTGGCCTTGAAAGCTTCAGTTCTGATTACTTTTTTGTAAGCCTAATAAAAGGCATCAGTCATACCATGTATTTGTGAAAATGAATCTTCATATATTGAAGGTCAATTTTAGTTGAACTAATATAATCAGTAAAAGTCAAGGTTCCTTTACCATTAAAATTGTCCATGCTCTGAGTCTTTTGATATTCTATGCTTAACCTTGGATCATGCTGTGTGTGTTGTATGCAGGGAGGACAGTGAATTCATGTTACATTATAATGACTGAGTCATCCTGGCCTTGATTTCCAGCTGAGCAAAGCAGATATCCAACAAACACAGGACTTCTTTAAAATTATTCGAAATTAATACACCCTTGAAGCACTTCCTCTCACCTCAGAGTAAGCAGCAGGTCAGCCAAAGTCTACAAACAGCTTTTCGTTACAGTTTTATGAAATATTTAATATCACTCCTGAATATATTTCTGAAAGTTATATGTAACTATCTTTAAAGTAGAGCAAGTATTGATATTGAGAAATGCTTTGAGGTTTGCACTGCAGAAATCACACAATAATCCTGGAGGGTGCAGTCAGGTGGGAGTTGGTCTCATCTCCCAAGTAAGAACTGACAGGACAAGAGGAAATGTCTCGAGTTGCACCAGATTTAGGTAGGATATCGAGAAAAATTTATTCCCCAAAAGAGTTGTTAAGGGCTGTAACAGGCTGCTCAGGGAAGTGGTGGGATCACCATCCCTGGAAGCGTTTGCGTTGTTCCAAAACTCTTCCCTCTCTCTACCTGCTCCCTTTTCCGTACAACCATAAAATAGGAATCTGATCATTTGCACTGTGGAATGAAAAAGCAAATCAGTGTGATACTGCCAGCCCTGGATCAGGGCAGGGTCAGGCTGGATGGAGGCTGTGTGTGAAGGACATTGACCTGAGAGCACTGGCAGGGCACAGATCTTCACGAGCATGAGTGCCACCAGATTTTAAAACAGAGGTCTATTTAAAGAACACTTTCAAATCAGTTGGTTCAGAGACGTGTTAAAAGCATCACACACAAAACTGCCAAAAGTAGGAAGCAGGGCAGGTTTTCAGCAGTGCCACTCTGCTCACTCCAGTGGAATTAATTCTGATTTTGATCTGTGTAAATGGAATTAGACCAAGGCCTGAGTCTTGTCTCTCTGGAACTGCATATACGGAGATGACATAGAAATATCTATTTTAGTTTTCGAAAGCAGTCCTGCATCAAGAGAGAGTTTGAGGGATTTATGTGTTGAAAGAGAGAGAAAAGATGTACAATGGGAAGTGAAAACTAAACATATGGATGTACAAGATGAATTGGTCATTCTATTCATGATCACTCTGTTATAGCAAAAGTAGTTTTTAACCTGTGGATTCCTTAATTTATTTTTTCTTTCCCAAAAGCCATTCCTGTTCCTACTGAGAAAATGATTAACTAGAAGCAAAGGATCTGTTGATTTTAGTATTGATTATCCCGTTCTAAATTTTAACTTTCTTTTCAAAGTGTCAAGTTTAATGTAAGGTCAGAAGAATACTTAATTAGAAACCCCAAGCCAGCAAAGACAAGTTTCTGATGCAGGACTGAGAGCTAGTCCTGGCAACAGAAAACAACTCTTTGAAACCCTGTTCCAAACTGGCTCAAACTTATTGTTATTATTTTTTTCCCCAGGATATCTGCACTGAAGAAGAGGCAGCGTCAGCAGTCTATAAATAGCTCAGGACAGTATAAACTTTTGAACTGTGAAATCTGGGGGATGTAATCTTCCTGCTAAACAGAGGCTTACAGCAGATATTTAATGCTCTGATAGGAGCATTGCCAGTGTTTGAGCTATAAGAGGAAGGGAAATTCTGAATTATTGTTAGCACTGTGCACTGGTGTGGTAGTTCAGGTTGCTTTGGAATCCCTTGTCCCAGCTGAATAAGCTGGTTTGGTTGTTTTTCTGTGTGCAAGTTTGTGCATAAACCTACTGAGGCCAAATGACTTACCAGCATTAGATGCCTAAGAAAGAACCTTTGGATCTAGAACAATTATTTTACCAGACATTTAGATGTTATGACACACTCCTTAAGAAATGGATTTTCTTGGAAGAAATAGCCTGTATTGCTGTTTTCATCCCTTTTTGTGGTGCAATTTTCATCAGCCGAGAGTTTGTCCAATGGGAAATGCTGCTGCTAAAAGCTCACAGCAATTTCCCTGGTGCTGCTGAGCTCCTGCCTGTCACACTTGGAGCACACGCTGGACAGTGCCACCTTTTACACAAGAGGTGGCTGAAAAGCAACATCACTCACTCCCCAATACGACTATCATGCTGTAAATTAACACTCCTGTCATGGCTAATTCCATACAGCAGGAATTGTGCTGTGTAGGGAAGCTGCTTTTCAGAGATGTGGGGGGCACAGCCTGAGCACTTCGTGGGAAGGGGAAATGAAGACCCCACGCCGAGTCCAGGTGTGTGTAAAACAAAAAGGCACTTGTAACTCGCTTTTATTTTCCTGGAAGCTCCTGTGTATGTTTGGAGAGCTTTTGCCACCAACGTTTTCAGACAACTACCATGGCCACGAACTGGACTATAAACACATAAACCTCCTGACTCCAGGAGCTGGCAGTGCCCACACCAAGGTTGTGGAAATTGCTCTAGTGAGCAGTGGTGTGGGGTTTGAAGCTGGCACCCAGCTATGGGAGGTGAGGTTGTTGGTGGTCTTGGTGGGGCAGAGACTACAACCTCTGTGTTTTCCATCTGAACATTTATTTGTCCTCTTGCACAAGTGTTTTGGTTGTGTTTTTGGTGTCTGTGGAGATCCTTTGAGACTGAGCTGTGTGGCTCACCCTGCCAGGGAGTGCATCTGCCACACACACAGGCTGTGGGCTATCGTGTTCATAAGTGCCTCTGAAAAGGGGTTTTTTGGGGCAGATTTGGGGCAGATCACATTCTCCCTTTGCCTTTGTAAGCTGAAGTTTTGTGATGAAGGGCAGAGGGAGTGAGGACCTCCCCTCGTTAGTGAGCCAAGCAGGGACTTCTGTCTGCTACAGCAGTGTCCTTTGGGCGCTGGGTTGCCTTGGTGGGCTACACGTGGGAAACAAGGCAGATGTGACACCATCATGCCTAAACCTCAGCCTTGGAAATTAGTAATGGCTCTAAGACCTATGAAATGTGGCCCTAAGATGTGAACACTGTTCTCCCCAGTGATTTTGCCCTCTAAATTGCTAGAGATGGGGTTTCACTTACTTTACTTCTGTAGCTATATTGATTTTTTTGCCATCTTTCTTTCCCAACCTGAAGGAAAAATTCAAATAAAACCTAATGATGTCTCTCTGTTTCTGAACAGTTTTGGAAATTGCAGAGCAATCAATATTAAGTACACTTTACACCAATTTAGAGCCCTATTCTGTTCAGACATGTGCTTTATAGAGCTCTGATTTTTGAGTAATTTAGGCTGAAAAGTAGGGTAATGTGGATTTTCTAATTAGCTTGTGTTAAGTCAGTGTTCTTCCACCTGAATATTTTTAATAGCTTGGTTTTTAAAAGCATGCGTGTATATAGCCAAAGTAGGCGAATAAAAAGGAAGATAATCTTTTCAGAAGGATGAAAGACAAGTGGATTAATGCAGAGTTTGAGATTTTGTGAGAAATTCAGGCATACAGGCTGGTGCTGCAAGGAGAGCTTCTACTTGTGAAACTGTCACTTGTTAATTAAGTTAATGTCTACGGTGCTCTGAAAACGTAAAGCAGTATGTAAGTGCTAAGTATTATTATTAATGATGCCAATTTTGACAGGTTTACTGGAATAGGCTTTGCAGTACAATATAAGCTAATGCTCTAATGCTTTACTCATTTACAATGAAACTGTTAAAAAATAAGAAAGTGGGAATAGAAGGCCAGCAAAGGCCAGCAGAATAGATGGAGTCCCTCATTTGGTGTTCTCCCTGAGTGCTGCCTGGGAATAAGGTCAAAGATAACGTGGGGCTGTCTCTCCATCTTGCAGCACTCTTGGGGGAAAACCTCAGGTGTGTGATGTTAGGCTGCACCAGGTTATTGTGACTCCCAGTTGTACTTTTAGGTGATGTGTTGGCCCTTGGAAGCTGTAACAGAGTTGGATCCATATGGGCAGTGTGTCCTGCTTATCACCTGAAGACACATTCCTGTCACAGGCTGCAGAAGTGGACTGGAGGAAGGTGTCAGCCCTGTGTGCCCCAACACTGCTTGGCCCTCTGCGAGAAATCCCCACTGGCCAATTAATTTGGTTTGTGGTCCCTGCCTCCCTTGGCCTAAGCTGCACAAGGAAAGAGTTCTGCCGTTGGCTGTGTTGGTATGAGAGCCCAAATAGATGCAGAGAGCTTGTCAGTAATACTTTTAAAAGTACATATTTTTAAAAAAAGTGACTAAATTACCTTTCCCATTTCATAGAGACATAGTAGTTTGCATGTCATTTGGATATGGAATGCTGCACGCAGGTATCTGACCCGGTAAATGGAATAGTTTTCTCAATATCTTGGGCACATTTCCTTTCATGCTTTTTCTCTGAGCAAAGCCATCAAATCTGCCCTGTAAAAGGGACAGCCCAATCTTCAGATGTTTTTCTTAGATGCCCTTTAATTTATTTTTATCATTACCAGCCTCAATTCTCTTCCATCTTAATGGCTTCAAAGTGAAGAAAACATTGCATGTAAGTCATATAGAAGCCATATAGAAATTGGAATTTTGAAGTTTTCCTGCAGGTGTATCTTTCTGTGTGTTCCCATTCAAACTTACGGTAGTTTCCCCACAAGTCAAGTCCAGTGGATGTCCTGTTGGCATGGTCAGGGTGGTCTGTTTGGCTTAATTGCTGCAAGAGAAATTGATGGCTCCTCTTGTGTTTGGGCTGAGTTCTGCTAATGTGTGGAGAGTGCACGTGCACACACACCTACACTCAGCAGTTGCAGCCATATGAGACCAGCACTCCACTGCCTAATTAAATTCATTTACTGGCTGGCAGACACTCCACCTTTCAGCGCCATGTGGACCCTGGTTGTGCTGGAAGAACTTCAGGGCCAGTTGTTTTGTTGTGTGTTAGCGACTGAATTGTTGTGTCCTCATTTAGTACTAGCTTTGGTATTGTGCTGCATTAGTCAAGCACTGCAGGCAGTATTGGAAGAAGGATGAGGTGGTTACTTTGGGGGCCTGGTAAATTATTTCTTCAAAATGTAGCAGCAGCAGGATGGACTCTAATAAAACTATTTTCTTGCCTCTTGCTATGTTGTCAGTTACTTTAGTGTTGGACTTGACCAAAGGTTGCTGGGAACCAGCCAGGGCTCTGTCCTCATGCATCCAGAAAAGTGAAAAGCAATACTTTTTCTTTTTAATATTGGTCACTGATGAAGTGTTATGAGAATATTGCATTCTTCACAAGATGAATCAGTGACCTGAGTAGGAATGGCTTTCCAGAATCAATGCTTTGATCTGTTAAAGCATCTAGAAAATAACAGTCCTCCTCTGCAGGCAGGTAACAAGGAATGCCTTGGGTGGAGAGGTCTATCAGTTCACCTCATTTTCTTCCCATCAGCCACTAGTCAGGTGTTAATCACTGGGTAAAGTTGTCTCAAAATCTTCTGAGGGCAGCTTTGAACCTCTGCTGCTCAGGCCACAAAGAGAGGTTTCTGCCTTGGCCTCCTTGGATCTGGCTCAACTTTTGATACTCAGGTGTCTCCTGAGCCGTTTGGTTTCCTAATCACATAGTTGCAGTGCTGGGGTTTGAAAACTAAGTAGTTTCATGCTGTCAAGATTCTGTAGCATATTCCCCATGCAGAAAAGAAAGCAAAGCAACATAACAGAAATAAAAGAACAGACTCTAGCCGTTGCTGGTGTTTTAATACAGAAGGAGAGATTTAAAAATCTAGGGTCGATGACTGGATGTTGATCCTGGAACTATATTAAATATCAGTTGTATTAAGGTCTGAGCCTTTTGAGACACAACCTTAAAAATTATAACTTTAAAAATATAACAAGGGCAAGCTTCTCGCCCTTTTCTAAAGTGCAGTAATAGGCAGTAATTCTAAAGCAGGTGTATGGGCATCTGCTTTGGATGCTCTAGTTACAGAATACAGCGCAGGTAGTACATCAACCCTGTCATGAAAGCACAATAGTCAGAATAGAGTCCTTAAGGCATCACTGTCTATTATAAATCAGTTAGAATAATTCATGCTATAGATTTCCCAATGCTGCAAAGCCTCTTATTCAGCAGAGTATAAACATATATCACATCTTATAGATTTTTTTTCTCCCTTCTTGGCATGAAACAGACTTGAAAGAATTCGGCAAGAGAACAATGCACTGTACAATTCCCTAAAAACTTTCATAAATAGAAAGTGGAATGGAAAGATATTATTTATCTCCAGGATCATTTTAACAGCTCCAGTCACACCTTTGTTATTAAGTTTGGAGCACGTTGTGTAGGAGCCAACAGTAAGCCTGTGTGTGGAGCATGCAGGGGCTATGTCTGGAATCAGGCTGAAAATGCAAATAGGAGTTTCTTTTCTGGTTTGGTTTCTCAACACAAGTTAGAGCAGCTTGCACCAACTGGTAAAGGCTGCAAAGGGCCATTTTGCCAGCTGGGAGGTGCAAGGGTGTAATAATGCTGCTGGCTCCTTGCCTGTGCCAGCCACGGGGAGGAGAGTGGCAGAGAAGCCAATGTATGTCTCAGTGCCACAAACCAGGCTTAAAGACAGCTTGTACCACTTGGGAGTGGGGCATTATGGATCTGAAGTACCCAAAGGCCTGCCATGAAATATTTATGCTGCAACTTCCCTTATTCTTCATATCACTTACAAATCCCTAAAATTTCCAGAAACCCTCATTAAATTGAACTGATTTAAGTCACGAAGCACTGTCTGATGCACAGGTTCTGACATATGGCCTTGGGAGTGAAGGAGTTAACTGACCATCATCAATTACAGCATCAGAGGGGGTGATTAGGACTGAAATTGCAGGGAGGTTTTTAATTTAGCAGAGTAGAAGAGACTCCCCCAGCTTAGCCAAGCTCATCAGATCATACACATCTTCCTGCTTCATCCGCTTACCACGTGCTGCCACTCAGGGCTATTGTGCATGGAGAGGGCACCTAGCAGACTCCAGGATATTATATTATTCCCTTGTCCAGAAATCCACCTGAGGCTCACTGACGCTCTGCCCGCTGCACAAGTGCCTAGCGTGCAAAATTCTCAAAGACCCCAGCTCGGGAATCAATCAGCAAATTATGTGAAGGAAAAAAGGCTAAGTTTAAAGCTTAATATGATCTAATTTGTCTGGGTTTTTTAATTTTGCTGGTGAAGCAGGTAGGTCTACTTCTAGGAGTAAAGATACGCACAGGCTTGTGTTAGGATCAGGGATGAAACAGTTGTATACTTGTATTTTGCCTGGCTCCATGTGTATTCAACACTAAATAAAGCATATGGTGTTTGATGTACAGACTGCTTTAACTTCTCTGCTGCTTTCCTGGTGAAATTGATTACCAGGGATGCTTTGGCCATTGCCTTGGGAAAAGGGCAGCAGGCCATGAAGAGTCACAGGAGGGAAGTGAAGGGGCTCATAGCCCTGATGTGAAGCTTTTTGGGGAGTTGCAGTCGCAGGCTGCTGGTGGGATGAGCCTCCTCTGCCTGCTGGGACCCTCCTGGTCCCCATGGGGCTGCTCTGTTCCTGGGACTGGGGGTGCCAGCTCTACCCTGGGACTGGCTTGGCACATGCTGCTTGTCAGGGCTAAGAAATGCAGGAGAAAAACATCCCTGACGTGTACCCAACCCCATGGTTTTCGTCTACTCTTTTTATTTCTGGTTTCTACTGCTGTTACTATTTTCCTTGAGTATTTTACCTCTGAATTTTAGAAGATTGTGGAGTTTGTAGGGTAAACTGCAAGTGGATACTGTTTATAAAGGCAGAATTCATGTTCTTCATGTGGACAGGAGAAAAGGGGAAAGGAGGACAGCAGTAATCCAGCTAGAAAATATTCAGGTTGGGCCTGACTCAAAATTCAAAGGGACTTGGGTTTTGGTGATATAAAGATAAATTTTTAGCTGCTTTTGCATGCTGAAATCTTGAAACAAACCTGCTCTTCTAGTGAAAACTTGAGAATAATGAGAATTGAGATCAGGGAGGTGCTGGTGCTGCGCTAGCTATGCAGAAGCAGTGGGAAGCAGCAGCCCCTTGTGCTCCTTCCCTTGGGTTTTGTTGCTTGTAATGTTGCAGAGCTCCTGCCACTGAGGCTGGAGTTTTCTATATGATCATGTAATTAAAGATTGTGCATAGTGTGCAGGCATATGGAGGCTAAAACCGTTGCCCGTGAAGCGCTCGGCAGCATTTTGTGTGGTTTGACAAACCATTTTTATTTTGATTTTTGTTAATATGGCACTTTGTGCAATCACGGAGACACTTAGCATAGAACATCAGTCACCTGTGTAATCCTAATGAACTCATGTAAATGGAAATAAGGGGCTTCTGAAGACTATTAACAATGAGGTGCCATGATGCTGGAGGAGACTTGGCAGCCCTCTCAGCCCACCCCTGATTTTGAAATGTGAGAGCATAGCTTTTCCCATTGCTGAGGAAGAATAATCAGACCTAGTCCTTGAAATGGTCTGTAGTGAAGCAATGGATATTTTAACTCCAGGGTTATCATCCTTGCTCAAGGAAATTCCCATTGATTTCAGAGGAGTTATGCCTAAATACAGACAAGTGCAAGCTTTGAGCAAGCCTTGGCGTGACCTGCTTCTCTTGTGTTTCTTCTCCAGCCCACAGTGGTTGTGAATTGTTGTGTTATTAATACAATAATTTGGATATATTGATTACTGTCAGTTCCCCCCGTGCTGTAAAATCCACATTATTCATATAAGGCAAGTGGAAAGGAAAATCTACCTCCCAAACCTGAGAGCAGCCAGTGGGGCCACAGTTGCTTTGCTTTTGGTGTGCTCTGTGCAGTGTCTCTGTGTTGTTGTTTCCCTTTGCAATGCTCTTTGTAAAGGTGGAAAGGAGATCCTTGCTTAGGCAGGTAGAACTTAGAGCTATTCAAGCCTTTTTGCCCAGGTCTGAGTGATCCATTGGGCGTGGGAAATTTTATAGCCAGAGGATCTAGAAGTGTTTTCTGCGTTAGAGGTGAAGCCTGAACATTTTGGGAATGGCTATAAAACAGGCTTAGTGCCAAGAGGGTTTGTGGGTTGCTAAAGGATCTGAAGTGGAAATTATAGGTGCACCGTGTTTTCTGGAGACTTGGGCCTTTTCTCCTTTCCTCTGGCATGTAAACTTACATTTTGTAAGGAAACACGACTGCTTTGTTCTTCTCTGCTGTTGGAGACCTTGTGGGTCCTCTGCACTTCCCAGTGCACACAGGAGGTTTTACAGACCCCCCGACACAGAAGCCACAATATTGCTGGGACTCACCAAGGAGCCTCAGCGAGTGAATCTTTGACAGGTCCATGCCCAAAGTTGCTGCTGGCTGTTTTTCAGCTGTCTGCTTTTATTGCAGTCTGCCTTGCTGCCCTGAGAGCTACTGCATGTCACAGCTCTGCTGTGATGTGTGCACCAGCTGCTTGTCCGGACCTGTCACATTTTGTGGGGTTTTTTTTTTGGGCTGCAACTATTTCTGTGCTGCTGTTGAGTAGGAGGGAGTTGCACCCTGGGCTAGAACCAGCAGGGACCTTGCTGTGCAGACTGATGTTGTGTATTTGGGGAAAGCTCCCTGGGCACCAATATTTCTGCAGCGGGACAAGAAAGAAAGAAGCCACAGTGTGCCCAAAATGACTCAAAAGGGTGTTTCTATGAGGGCAGCCTCCCAGAGATTGCTCCCTACAGAGCCTTAATGTACAATGAAAAGTAGGACTATAACCCTGGGAACAGGCACATCTTCTCATGCTGTTTAATGTCAGTGATGCTCAGGCAGTGATATCAATTATTATTATTAATCCTAAAATAGATTATAAAAGAAAAAAAAATTAAGCTGCTGTCTGAAAATTCAAGTAATTGTGGCAGGAAGACAATCTGCAGTAGTTCTTCAATTTGAGAGTAGCTCAAATCAAAGAAAATATATTCTGTGAGCCTGTTGAGGACCCCTGATCCGAGCCCTGCTGACTTCGGGGGGACTGTTAGAAAGATTTTGGGCAGATTGCAGGACAGGAACCTAATGAATATTTTTGTTTTGTTGGAAAGGATTTTTTCATCTTTGCTGAACTGATTAACACTTGCATTTTCTAGTACCAGCATATTAAATATCCTATACATTTTTCATCTTTTCTAATTTATCTTATTAGGAAAAATGGGTAAATAACAAATATGTGAATATATAATGTTATACTTTAATATAAGCTGTATGCTGCCTTCAATAATGAATGTTGTTGACTACAGTAATTAAGTATGATTCCAGCTCCAAACAGTTATTTACTTGTCAATATTAGTGAATCGGGTTCATCTAAAACTGCAGGCAGTTTTCTGTTTACTATATAAACAGTAATTGTCTGTTTAAGTATTTGTTAAAATAATGTTTAAGTCTAAAATCAGGATTGCAAGTGGATTTCAATAACCTAGTTAATTTGCTTTAATTTTGGAATTCTCTCTCTGCATGGGAAGAGAAATATGAAAAGTAATTTCATCTCTGTATAGTTGATTTAATTGTATGTACTTTTGATGGATTAAGTTTCCAGTTAATTGTGGAAAATGCAACAACAATATTATAAAAAGAGGTTTAAAATAAAAGAATTGCTGTCTTCTTTGCATGCTATTTTAAAAAAAATGTTTAACATTATTAATTTTACAATGGTAATTTATAAATATTAGTTACATCTTCCCACTTAAACCCCCTCAAATAGATGATTTTAATCATACTTATTGATATTATCTACATAATTATTTTTCATTATGCAAATATGTCTCAATTGCTGTGTAATAATGTGATGGAAACAATTTTCAGTGCTTTAAAACACTTGCTTAACTAAATGCAGGAGACAATGGAAAACTGGAAAACCAGAAAAAATAGTGCAAAGATTTTTTTTTTTAATAGCAAAAGTAGTTTTATATCAGTAATATTTAACATTTTGAAATCACCTGAAAATTCAGCGCTATGAAAAAATGAATGAGCAGTAATGACAGTTTAAACTTTTAAAATAATAATTTTTAGTCATGTTACTTTCTAGCCTTAATTTAAAATGACACTAGATTAAAATCTAACTGATTTCTAGTAAGTAGCATGATTTTTTTACTTTATATATTTCCAAAAAATCTAAATAGTGAGCTTCTAATTCACGTACATATCTTAAAACATTGAGGGCAATTTTCCCAGGGAGAAGCGATATTCAGTGTTAGAAGATTCTGAAATGTTTATTTGAAAATATAATTGACAGAACACATTAAAAAAAAATGACATTCAAAAATAAAGGCTTCATTTTAAGGATTCTTCTGCTTGGAATTAAAGATTGTGAGGAAAAATATAATTAAGGGGGTTGCTCAGAACAAAATTACAGCATTAGATATAAGTTTTTTGACTTTTCAGTATAACTGTATGATTGTGAGCTTAAAATAATGTAGGCAATGTTTTCTTTTGTCAGAATAAATTATTACAATTTCCAGCACTTGGTAGCTTGTGATATTTTTCTTGGGTTTTTTTTGTGTAGATAGTTAAATAAGACAGCTTTGGGTTTTTTGTATAAGGATTGTAATGAATCCAGCGGAGTTTTAGTTTTAAAACAAGGTAAATGGCTACTACTCCTGGTGAAAAAAGCCCAGGGTTGTCTGAAACAATTTATTGGCTATATGTACTCAGGGCATTTTTCTTATAAAAGTTTGCTTTAGTGCTTTATTCTTTTGTCAAAAAATGTATACATTTATGTAAAACCGTCCACATGAAAGTGTTGCTTCAGCCTTTATTGGAGCATCACTCTCTGCAGCTACAATTTCAGCCCTAAGCTTAACTTTTTTTTTTCAAAAGTATGTGGTTTTCATTAAACCTGTAATTAGTATAATTAATAATTATTCCCTAATTGAAACGCAGGTTAACAAACTTCCATATATAAAAAGTAAAGGGGGGAAAAATGTCATTCATTCACACTGGGCTTTATAAGCCTATAAAACTCTTCAAAGGACTTCAAGATATCAAGCAATCTTTTATTCAGCTAAACCTACCCCCCACCTTCCCTCTTACACACACTTAAATACGCAGTATGCTCACAGCTTGGAAAAAAGCAAGAAAAGCCTTAATGGATCACTGATTTTAACCAAAGAGGTAGGTATGTATTCCATATAAATGGTTTCCAAACCATTTTGGTGTTAGTATTAATAATTTTCATCCAATGCAAACAAGAGTCTGGGCGCTTTAGAGAGCGAAGCTTTCAGCTGTGCACTTATTAACACAGCTTTTATTTCAAGCTCAAAACATCTAAAACAATTACACTGGAGCAACTGTGTGATTTGCTCCTTTCTTTGCTGCACAGGTATAGCCTTGTGGGCAGAGGCTGGTGAAGATTTAGGGGTAAAGTGGTGAGCTGAGGTCCAAATTTTGTTCGTCTTTATGCCCGTGAGTAATTAAACCAAATGAATAGACTGAGACAAACAACATCAGGAGAGGTATTCACATGTGCATAGGTTGCAGTGCCCAGTTAAATTTTGATACTTTACAGCTGATGTAATAAATCAAAGAACAGAATAATTATTTCCCAATTTACCGTGACACAGATATCTTGTCATCACCCTGGTTATATGTACCTTTAAGAAGTGGTGAATGCTAAAAATCTATTTAGCCACATCAGTGAAACAGAGCTAACACAGCAGGAAATATTCCTTTGTCTTTTTCTTGATGTAAAATCACTTGTCAAGACATTTGCTCGTATTAGAAACCAAATATTTTCCATCTTGAACTGAGGTTCAGAAGTTCGTACCTAGGACATGACTATTTGTTTTTAAGTGGTTATTTATTTAAATAATTTAAAATATTTTGCTGTTGAGGATATTTTATATTCTTGGAAAAAACACTAGAAAAGTCATATATTATGAGCATTGTGAGCTGTTCATTTATCTGAAATATTTATTTGCAGTTTAAAAATAGATATCTTAAAATGTGCACGAAATATTTGTTATTTGGTTTGGATAAGCCTGAAGTGCAGGAATAGACACCCTCAATGCACACTTTTTCTGCAGTCATTTGGAAGTGGTGGAGTTATTTGTTCAGAAATATTTTTTCAGTAAGTTTCCTCTGCATTTAAAAACACAACACTGAGTCAAAATTTAACATTATGGTAAAATAAACACTAAAGTATTCTCTTAATATCAAACTTTAATTTTAAAGTTGTAACAATTTCATGGAGAAATTGCCGCTGTGAGGTCCAGCGGTGGGCACTGAAATATTATAAGCTCTGCTTTCATAATGCTGCCTTTCAAAATCAGTTATCTGTAGTTATCTTAAAATTTGAGTGCTTTCCAGAACACCAGATTTAAAGTTTCTCAGGAGAATATACTGTTTCAATCAGATAGTTTTATAGAGTGCACGTTAACAAAAATCCTTACAATTCCCTGTTATCTTTGTCCTTTTTTAAATGGGAGAGAGAATGCAGAGGATAATGGCTTCTGCTTGAATGTAGTTCAATATATTTTGTGTTTTATTGATAAACATATGCATCTATATATATAAAACCAGCCAGAGGTATAGTGTTTATTTGTTATTAAGTTAAAAAAAGCTGTTATAGTTGCCTCACCAAGATTTAACAACTCTGTCCTACTTGCACATTACTGATAAATATCAAATCCAGTTCAAATAATAATAAAATTCTCAGGGTGAGTGAAACAGCAGCTTTTCCTGACTTTATCTGTCTAAACAGGTACAGATGTATTAAAAAAAATAATCTAAAAACCTCACTGTCCCTTCAGCTTCCCTGCTGATGCCTGTCAACTTTCAAAAACAATTTTTAAGCTGGGGTTGGGAAGGTAGGGAGAGAGTAAAAGCTCTTTTCAATTACAGATGATCAGTGAGAACTGTGACATGATGGTCAAGCTTCTCTTAACTCTTAAGGGTGTCCTTGATAGTTCACAAATACGTTCAAACACTCAGATGTGTTAGAGATGCACGCTGGTGGTAGGGGGGAGTCATACCTCTGTTAGTACTGAAGTTTTTCAGAGTTGCTAACAGGTGATACCCACTTCTATAGCTGAGTCCACATGCTGCATTACAATCTGGAGACCAAAATGTAGATTTATTGCATCTGCAGGAACCTAGAGCAGTGCTCCCTCATGGCTAGCAACATTTTATTTCTTGATCTTACTGCAAAAGTTTGTGGTATGCACTTGTTACGAACTTGAAACTTGTTTCACAGAATGGCAAGTATCTAATAGCTAGAAAATTGGTAGTATGGTCTAGTCTTGCCACTTAGAGATCTGTGCTCTCTAAAAATCAGTACAATAAATTTGCTTGTTCATTATCTGACTAGGAAAGTGTTCTTCTCAATAGGATTTTATTTACACTGGGTAGGTCACTCAGGAGAGTAACAGACCTCTTAGTTAACTACTACATTTTGCTTTGATTCTTAATTTGTGAGTAATTATAAAATATGCTTAGCTATTTTATAGCTAATTTAAGCTATTTTAATATTTTATATTAATTAGCTATTAGTTTTCTATATGAACATAGCACGAATGCATTTGAACGCGTCTATTGCATAGTTTTTTTTTTTTCTCACCTGAACTGCAGAGATGTTGGTTTTAATTTAAGGGTATAAGTTTAGTCCATTACTTACTATTTATACATGGAAATATTCAAACAAAATAGACAAATTTTTAGACAAAAATCTCTGAATGCCCAGAATAAGGCTTTTTTTTCACTCCTTCTGGTTCAGTTTTCCTAATTTCTTTTATGGTGTAATTTTAATAGACTAGGTCAGTCTGACAAAAGTATTTTGCAAAGTAAATTAACTATATTTTTGTGGCAGTACAGAGATCTCATAAAGGGCTGAATCTTCCAGCATTTTTCCTTGTAAGGAAAGTAAGGTCATATATGTGTGAATTTGCTCTTGTGCCAGAGTTGGAATGCGTAGGTAGGATACATATGCACATATTTCGAGTACTGGAAAATAAATCAATGTAAAATAGCAATTATTTAAGGTAGGGCATAGTCTTGGCATACATCTAGGCAGCATTTAGCATCTGTGGGCATTATCATAGAAAAAAAGTAATATTGGAAATTAGCTTGGATTAGTTTCACTTGTAAAGTTGATTTGAGTGTAAAATACAAGGTTTGAGCCCCAAACCTGTATTTTCCAGTGTGCACTGCCAAATCTTCACCTCTTGAAGACAAAACGTTTCTGCTTTAGTTGGCAAAACACTTATTTCTACAAGAGGAAGATGCAGCCTACATCAAAAACATTTATTGCTCGACAGCTTTCAGCACTTAACACATCTCTAAGCATGTACTGGAAAACTATTTGGGAGGAGATGCATGTTCGTGCATCTTACCCCAAAACACTCTAGAAACTGATTAATCTGTTTTGTTAATCAAAGATTTCATCTTCATATTATAGCACAGCCAGATTAGCAAAACTGTGATGGTGGGACACAGGATAATTTGCTAAGTCAGAATTAATGGCAAATAAAATCAGTTTCCCTTTGTGGTTATTTCCAGCCAGCTGCATCCAAATATAAAAGAGCTATCAAAGGGAGTAAAATAATCAACCCATTAATTATTAACTCAGAACGACTTCAGAAAGCACTTCTTAAACCTCCATTGACATCATCCTGACAGGCTCCTTATCTTGGAAAGTTGTTGGTAAGAGTTGCATTAGGCTCAGCATGCCACCAACTCTGACTGGAACAACTGCAACTCGAGATGTGCTGCAGCAGAGATAGGAGCACATGGGACAAACTGCGGTCTCTAAAGACATCTGTGAGTAACATTTACAGCACAACATGCTGTATAATTCCCCACGTAGCTCTACCTCTGCTGTCAGCATAATAGAGTTGTCAACAGCCTAATTGCAAGATGCAATATGTAGGGGGGTCATCCAAAAAAAACGAAATCTCAGTGGAAAGTAACACAAATCAGCTGTCATTATTATAAAGCTGGACCAACCTTTGGCTAAACCATTTAAACCTCCAGATTAATCCCTAGATTTATCTTTATAGATTGGATCAAACTCAAAGTTTGACTGCAGATGAAAGGGGAACTTCAAAACGAAGGCTCTCATTTATGCCCATTAGACAATGCATTCGGCTAATGATCTACAACATACATTAGCCTGGAAACAGTGGTTTTAAGGCTTAACTGTTGCACCTTTTTCTCTTTTCATGTTGTACTTCAACCTTTATTTCCAGCTTTTATTTCTTAAAACATTTTTGTCATAAGGTGAATATACTTGTTTTTAACTGAAGATTTTTTTAGTTTCTGCCCGTCCCTTTCTGCAAACTTACATGATTAAACATCTAGTCTAGAAGTTAACTTGGAAAGAGCTTATTTGATTATGTGTCATCAGTAGATTTCTTTATTGAAAATTGTATATGCTAAATCAATCAGTTAAATTAGTATGAACAGTTTTTTAGAATTTTATGCCACTGATATAAAATACAAGCAGCAAAAAAACCCCAAACAATTAAAACCAACCAGTGTTGGAAAAACAGTAATTCAGTGAATTGGGTCAGGTTTTATAATGGTCATCTGAAGCTACTAAATTTATTCCTCTGTATATTAAAAACATGACATCATCAGGCTATTCTAACTTTACTGTTTCTTTTTCTTTTTAAAAAAGCCAAGCAAACTCAGTCTATCCAGCCCCCTCCTCCCCCCTGCTGAACAGAATAGGCTAGTAGTTTGTATTCTTTAAAAAAAAAAAGATACTAGGCATTCTCTCATCTTATGGGGAGACATTTAAATTTAGAGTAATTACAAGACAACAATAAGCAGCACTGAGCATGAATGACAAAATGCAGCTCAACTTGATGTTTTAATGTAGTTTTCCCCCCTGATCAGGGATATTAACCCTTCTGACTACTTCAGTAAAGATTCTTACCCTTATTTCCCAGACCATGATGTGAAAGACAGCTTATCAGAATATTAACAGTTTATAAACATGGATGAGTGAACAATGAGTTCAAGTATATATTTTTCATATACTACCTCAAATTTCAAGACTCTGTATTTCTTGCTGTTTATGATATAGGCCTTGCAAGGAGCTAGGCAACATAACTGTTAGAATTGTGCCTGGCTGGATGTAAAGAAGAGAAAAGCAAGTTTGCTGCCTTATCTTGATCAAAATAATTAGTTTCAAGTAAACTAGAATTAATATAATTTCCTCTTTTAAAAAATTGTTTCCTACCTTTGCTGGCCTGTTTCATCTGTTTCATTAAAGGTGCAACTTTTATTGATGCTTCTGCTCATCCTATGTTTTCATCAGTGTGAAACCTAAAATGCTCTTTGCCTAAAGTGTAGGTTAATATAATAGCTACTTGAAGCAGGAAACCTCTGCTATGTGTCTATAGTTGTCTTTATTTGGGCCTGTGCAGCATTTTGTTTGTCCTCTAGCCTTTTACGGCAGCTGGACCCTGACCTTCAAGTTCTTAAAAAGAGGGGGGGGGAAAGTATTCTTTTCAGATTCCAAGTTCCTCCCTTTTTACCCTCCCACTGACACCGTCCCATTCAATACTAGAGATAACTTTATTCATCTATACATCATTGTATCAAATTCAATAGGCAAACTGCTTCAACATGCTTCAGAGCTGGACAGGGCAGTAATGTCTTCATTTTTTCTTAATGCAATGAGTTTCTTATCGCAGTCCTTTCAAGCACAAAACAAACACTGTAACAAAAAATGATCTCCAAGTTTTTCCCACCCTGCTATTTCACCATGGGCTTATTTCTTTGTTCCATCTTTTAGTGGACAGCTACAAATACAAAGATGTAAACTTGATTACATGCATACCTACCTAACAGGAGTTAAAAAGGGAGTTGGGGGGGGAATCTTTTATAATTAAATACTGTATTGAGAAGATTTAGTTCAGGCTCACACCATGAGTGTGGAAGCAATTCGTTCCTGAATCAGCTGTCATCCTTTAAAGAGGATACCAAAATTAGGTGGCACCTAGAAAAGCCAGTAGAAATGCCATGTCAACTGCAAATCTGGATGATTACTATCTGAAAAAATGGATCTTTTTCCCAGCTATAGCCAGTATGGATTCATACACCTAATGTTATAAGCTCTCAGTCTGTCATTAACTGCCAAGCTTGACTTTAAGCCAATGACAGCAGCTCCATGGATGCTAGGAGAGCTCCAGCAGCAAGGAGTTCAACTTTTCCTCACTGTTCTGAGCCCTGCTCACCTGCAGATGAGTTTAAATGAAGGGGATTGAATGCTTGTCCCATGTGTTCGTGTTGTAGTGTGGTTTAAGCTCGTTAGCTGAGCTAAAAAATATGCTACGAACATACTGATAAGAGAGATAGATCAGTTTTTTAATGAATCACTTCAAAGGTTTTGTAGTACCTTTTTATTGTAGCATGAAATATGTAATATTAGGATACCCAAGTTAAGCTCATGTCTCATTGACATCTTTGTCTTTTAAATGGAAAGTAAGGCTGGAGGGGGAAAAGTTGGTTAAAATACAGAACTTCTGAAGTGCTTAAACCAGCTAATGGTACTAGATCTCATTTTAGATTCCAGGGATGAAAAAGAATGAAATAAAAAAATCAGACTTACATCCCTGACTGAGTGTTTTCCACTATAGGCCCTACATGTTTATGTAGAGGGTATTGCGAACGTTTGCAGGGATTTGGGAGATTCAAAAGGAAGAAGTTTATACATTAGTGCTGCAAGTTGCAAAACACTGTTGATATTCAAATGTTTATTGTGTAAAATCTGGGATAAGCTTCAGCATGAGAGCTCCTTTAAGTGCCTACAACTATTGCTAATTCCCCTCAGCATTGAGGCTTGCACAAAGGCCTTAATCCAATTCCCCTTTTTTTTTTTTTTCAGAAAGCCTATGCTATTTTCTCTCACATAAACTAACAACACTATCCCATCACACTGCAGAATGGGTCAAAGAAAAAGGGCTCTGTGTTTATACTTCACCAACACTTTGTGTTTCTTGGGCAAGTATGGCAAGAAACTTTAAGTGGGTCCCCCAGGCCCCATGCCATCTTTAGAAAGAAAAATAAGCCTTCAGAGATTGAAAACACACTATTTTAGGCACTAAAAAACCTATGAAATGTCAACTATTCTTTCAGTCACTATCCCTGAAAAGAAATTGATCACCCTAGCCTCATTCTTCCAGCTCTGATTTAAATTATGAAACACAGGAATTGCTCTGATACGCTAGTGTATTCTACCCAGTGTATAAAATCCTTGGAGATATTTTAAGAGTGTTCTCAGATACTAATATTTGTGTCTACACATTTTACTCTACTACAACACTGGTGCCTACTCATCAAAATGGCATAAAGCAGGAAGTACTATCAGGGAAAAGAAATTTTATAACGTCTCTACGTTTACTTTTATGAAGTGCAAAATAAACTGTCTTGCTTTATAAAGCATATTTGTAAATTTAATCAATAATCTGCTTTGCACAGGAGATCCCAATCCAGCTCCAAGGGGTCAGGTATTCCCTGTATATAAACCTTTACTTATTTCTGACAGTGTTGTCAAGGTTTAAATAACAACAAAGGCTGAGCTGCTTTGAGGATTGACCTTCCACTGGCGGGAGGGGAGAGGCTGGTCTGGTTCCCATCTGATCATCTTCGAAACAGTACCAAAAAAAATTGTGCTATAACTGGTGAGGGTGCTAAAATGCCAGAGCATAAACCAGCCTTTAAAAGGGAGGGGGGGAAAGAAGGGTTTGCTTTCAAGCAAGAAAATTAGAATTTAAGAATTAAAGCAAGAATTAAAATTTATTTTATAATCAGGGCTACTTCATTTATAGCATGAGAACCCAGGTATAGCACCAGTTGTGCTAATTTAGAGAGCATCAGTTCCAGTCTCCAGAATAAGCTCATAGTCCCAGAAGGAGTGAGAGGAATTCAGCCTGGAAGGGGAATCATTTACAGAAGGCTTTGACAAGGTGGAAGTTATTCTCCTATCACACTGATTTTGCTCTTGAACATGTGTCTTAGTGGCAAGCTAAACCTTCCTGTGCCTTTATTTTTGCTCCTCTCTGATTACATTTATACAGCAGCTACGGTGACTGCTGTAAATTTGAAGGAGTTTTTCAACATCTTTTCATGAATTATGTTAAATACACTTAATGTTCCTGTGGGTTTTGCTTTAGTTTGTCCCGGGGATGTGTTTTTCCCCCACGTCTCTGAGGGTTTGTCGGCATGGGGATGCTCCGGAGGGGAGGGAAGGACCTGCTGCCCTGCTGGCCTTGCACTGCCCCCTGCAGCCACAGGAGCCCTGAGCTCTGCCCACCAACCCTTTCCCCCAGAGGGCTGAGAGCAGTGGGACATTCCCACACGTGTGGGGAGCAGAGACTGTAAATCTGTGTAGTCCCTGTTGTGCACAGCAGTGAGGATGAAGCAGAGTATTCCAGCACACGCACAAGTTGCTCCTGAATTTACATGAACTTAATTCACTGTTTCACCAGGATGTGATAAGATTCTGGAGAGTGGTGGTTGTTTTGAGGCACTATTTCTTATCAAATACTGGAAAAGCATGTTTTCTAGGGTATTTTATTTCCTTCAGCACTTTTTCTGAAGTAATTCACGTGTTTCCATGGGCTCTTCTCTCCTTACCAGCTTTTAGCCTTTTGGATCATATTATACCTGTTAGCACACAAGGATTAACTGAGTGCTGAAATCACACTTTGAGGTTTTGGCTTCTTTGAATGGCTTGCAAGGCTATAGCTGCAAGAGGGTTCTATGTGTTGGGGTTAAAATCATCCTGCATATACAAAGCTAACACAAAACTTAATTATTGCCTGGGTCGTGTTTAATTTAGTTTGAGCTTTGTGGCAGGGCACAGCCATGGTTTTTTCCACTGAAACTAAAAGGCACTTTTCTGGAACATCCTTTTTTTCTTCTGTTTTATGCTTAGTGAAAAACATACCTGTGCAAAAAACCCCACAACCCTAATATGCTCCTGTGAAGGACTTGCATTAAACTCCCCAATATTTCACATTAGGCATCAAAATTTTTCTTGAGATTTTCATTTTGCTCTACTACTGAAGTTAAATTAAACACATGCATTTTATATCCACAAACACATGAAGAAAAGTTCATTTTGCCCCAGGAAATAGAAAATCTGGGATTTTTTTTTTTTTTTTTTAGGATCATCAAATGACTAAATCTTTCTGGTGAGAGATTAATTTCTCTTGCATTGTGCTGTGTGCAGTGCTTATTGTGGAGAATTTATAAGAGTTGATATTTTAGTTGACTGACAAGTCTCTCAATGTATTTAACAACTTTAATTATACTTGTCATTTTCAAAATGAGTGAAGAAATGTACAAAACCAACAGAAATATGTCAGTTGGTTATTAGTTACAGCAAAGTCTCTCTTTTATCTCTCTTCTCTCGGGTGGAAACCATCCTTTCTATTAAATAGGGAGTCAGTTCAAAAACTTGAGACCCATCACTGTCTTCAGGGTTTTTAATTACTCCTCTGCCTTTTTCTCTTTCTTTCGGATTGTCGCTGTGTTAGATGACTTCTGCGTTTTTAGATTCCCTCCTTGCCTTGCTGTCAGCACATAGCGTCTTTCCCTTATCATGTCATGCAATTCAGATCTCTGGTTGTCTCATTTTGGTGCCATACTTGCTCGGAAAACGTGTCCTTTGTGAGGGGGAATGTGCTTTGTCATCGGGAGAAAAGGAAGGGAGAAATGAGCAGTGGTACTGGGAGCAAGGAACTAAAGTGGAGGAACTGGTGGGTGGGGTTTTTTTGTCACCTAAAAAATGTCCCCCAGCCCCTACTAGTACTTTTTAAAGTGAGTATCTTGCTATTTTATAAATTAGCTTCCCTTAAAGGCTGAATTTTCCTTTCCCCACTATTTGTGGCTCAGTCTTTCTTGCGTGTGCAGGTTCTTTCTCTTGTCACTCCTGTACTTCACTGAAAGGTTTCCGTGAAATGTGGATGTCTTAAAGGGGTTCCTTTTGGCCTGGCATGGTGCTTGGAGGTTCCTTCTGTGAGCACTGGAGGTTTGGATCTAATATCAAAGGGTTTAAAGCTAATGATTTTAAGTATGGTTGAATTTTATTGCTCCTCTGGTGGGCTAAAACCTTCAGCAACTCTTTGACCTCTTCCCAGTCAATCCAATTCCATCTAATACTCTGTGACTAATATGGTGGATATTTAATCTACTTTGCTGCTGAAATTACTTCTAGAGACACTTTTTTCCTTAAATCTTCCTCTTTAGAGAAATTGCTGATCGTAAGCTCTAAATATGTTGCACACTACCACATAGGTTTTTTAAAGAAAAAGCTTTTCTTTTAGTAAAAGAAAATTAAGAGATGTAATTTATTTTTATAACATAAATGAAATGAGGGAATATAATTATATTATGAAAGTAAAAGCCAGGTTAAAATGAAAAATTGACAGAAACCGCCCTGATGATACTGGTAATAGAGATACCATGATGAATAGCCACACCTTAGCCAAATATTTCCTGTAATGTCATTAAGCTTTGAAGAGAAAATTAAAGAAAGCTCCTAAAGACAGTATTTCCATCCTCTAGGCAGTGCTAAGTTAAAATTTGGAACACAGATCTTTTCATGTAAGTAGCACCAAGAAACTGGGCTGAATTTTGCTTATACCATATTTTTTTTCCTAAAAAGTGACCAAACTGAATAGTTAAGGCCACAGTCAAAAATTCACCATAGTGCCTGTGATACTTGGCTGCTTTTCCCTGTTTTCATCTCTTAAGACATCCAGGATTGCAAGGATTCTGCAGTGTGCAAACATGAGCAAAAGGGATTTGCTTATCTGATTTACGCGAGGACCCACCAAAATGGGTCATGGATAATGATCTCTACATCCACAGTCCTGTGCCTTATAATTTCGTCATGGGCATAGGCACATTGAATTCAGTGGGCTTGAGTAATTTGAATTTAATGGAATTATTTATACGCCTGAAATTAGGCATTTGGGCAAGCTTTTGCAGGATTGTGGCATTAACCTTTTCCATGTGCAACCTCTTTAAATAAGTGCACCATTGCATCAGGTGAAGCCATGCAGAGTTCAAGTCTCAACTTTGTCTGAATCCAGAGAAGGCTGATTTAATAGCAAGGGTGATATGAAATGGGATTTCTGGTCACAGCCTAAGTGCCAAGAGAGAAGGACTTGCTGTACCTGAAAGTTGAGGCTTCCACTGCAAGGAGGGAATGGGAAGAAGAATCTGAATTCTCTTTCCTGCCCGTAACATGAACAATATTATTGGCACAATAACATGGTGTTAAATTAAGGGTGGAAGTGAAAACAAATCTTTGAACTGCTTGAAGAGTGAATCTCAAAGCAACCTGAGAATAGGAACAATGGTGGGGACAGAGAAGGTGAACCCTCAAGCCAGGCAGTTCCTGCTGGGGGTTGATTAGCCTGTGAAAAGGAAGGTGTGGTTGGCAGGAGCTGGGAACTAGACTTGGTGATCCAGTTTAGTGTTCCTAAAAAGTTATGTCAAGGGATGAGATGCAGTAAAGCAACAGCAATGGAAAGGATTGTGCTCTACTACTCTTGCAACTAAGTGAAGGACTTCACTCTTCAGAGCTGCCCATATGGCAAATTTCACATGCGCTAAAATTAAGAGAGGGGTGAGGTGACCCAGCCCACATGTAATAAACATCCATCCTGCTTTGCATGGAAGTGTGTGCCGAGGGAGTTGGCGGAGAGCCTGGGGGGTTCTGTGGTACAGCCTTGCTTGAACAGGGACCCTGGCTCACAGGAGCAGGAGGCAGGCCTGGGGTGTCTTCAGAGCGTACAGGAAATACCTGGGATCTGTGGATTTCCTTAAGAAAAACTCCCAGTAAGAGTGTTTAGCTGCTGGCATGGGAGCTAATTACTACTGGAGAGCATGAAGGAATGGTTGGTGTTGCGATGGACGTCACGGGATTATTGTGTGGGTCCTGCTGGATGATCTGCCCTGCAGACCACTGCCACTAAAGGCATAGCTCTGTTCTTCTGTCTGTAAAATCATGTAATCATAGGCTGGTTTGGGTTAGAAGGGGCCTTGGAGGTCCTCCCACCCCTGCCATGGGCAGGGACAACTTCCACTAGACCAGGTTGCTCCAAGCCCTGTCCAGCCTGTCCTTGGACAGGAATGGGGTAGACACCACTTGCTTCAGACACTGGTATTTGAGGAGAGTTCAGCTCTTGAAATGCAGCAGAAATACAGGGTTACTTTCTCACCTTTTTTACGTGTGGTTGATGCCTTGAGCATAAATTGCATATAAAAATGCAAAAATACGTAGCTATGTTTATGCTCCTCCTTTTTGTCTGATGAATAGAGCTGTAATTGAGGGAACACAAGTGATGTATTAAATTTCTTGAACACATGGATAAAATAAGCCAATGTGAAAACCACCATGTGCAGTTAATTTATAGACAAATATATTTGGAGCAGGTACAAACAAAGGTGTAAAGTACTATGTTTTAACAGATTTTCATGCCATATGCATTTGCTTTTACTGCCTGAAGGAAAAAAAATGATTGAACCAGATAGCTTAAAAAAAGTTAAAATACCTTTTGAAAATTAGCTTTTTTAGATTACAGGACCACTACTCTTCATGGCCTATTAGTATGTTAACAGTTTAAACTATTTTAGATTATTTTAATAAATGAATGGCTTTTTCTTGACCACTAATTTCATTTAAGAAAGCAAATTCAGAACAAAAAAACCCTGAACTTTGACATTCTTGTATTTATTGCATATATTTGGAAATTACTTAATTTTAGCAATTCACATGAAAACAGTGGCCACATCTCGTCATTTGAAATTAGGTCTGACAGCTCAGAAGTTAAACCAGTTTAGCTTATTTTAACAGCCACACTTCAGTGAGTCTGGGTTATTAAACTCTTTCAGAAACCTTGCCCACTTTATTAGGGAAAGGAAATTTATACAGTGGAAAGACGAAAAATAAATGTAATTGCCAACATAGACATAGTGACTCTGGTAATAACATCACTTTATATAGATTGTTAGTATCCAGTGCAGAACTGTGCTTTTGTGTGAAGGGAAATGTGCTGGCATGACAAACAGCTTCCCCTGAAACAAACCAGCTCCTGTCTCACACTCTGGAGGCCTTAGGCATGTTCATTCAGCAGGATGTGATGTACCTGTAAGGATCATGACTCTGTTCAGAGAACAGAAAAGCATCTTGCTCACTGGATGTATAATACTTCTACCTCAAAGTCAGGCTAACTCTTAAGTTTTGTGTACAGTCTATTTAGATTGGAGGGCATTTTGGATCTTTTCCCACACATCAGGTTTTCCAAACTTTGACTATTTCTTTTAAAAAATTGGGAGAAATGATCTTAGTTTTCTAAATCAAGTAATTTTTTAATGACTAAATATCATTACTACATATATTATTTCTTCTCCCTCCTTAGTTTTTCATCCCTGTTCATACGTCCAAGAATTACAGGCAAATTTTAGTAACAGCTGGTGGTCCAGCATATTCATATCTACTTTGAAAATTTGTGAATATAGGGCTGTTCTATTTCCTTCTGGTTTGTTGATGTGTACACTCTGCAGTAGTGGATGAAGACAAGCTATGTAAGGCACATCTTCACAGAAATGCTGTTTTTTGACTGATTCCCTATTAACAACATGTTGAGAGCCATCACCCAGTTTTCAGTCCCTTTAACATATGCACAATTGGTTTCAACAAAAATATCATGTAGTACTGATTGTGTCTGTGCATTATCAACAAAGCTTGAGGCCCAAAATATCTCTGTCAAAACTGTTTGCCAAGGCTTATTTTCAGTATGTTTGCTGGCCAGCGTAAGGCCAGCACTCTTGCCCTGAAGTAAGTGTTTTAAGGGCTTATAAAACATTTCAGACTGACAATAACTGCTAATACTGGCTGGTAGAAGATAAGTAGGAACATATTTTGTTGTGTTTCATAGTCTAGGTAAATACCAAGGTTTCAATAAGCATTCAAAGAGATGCTTAGTTGTCTTCATTATCCCTCATGAGTTATTGCTCTTAGATTTTTAATGAAGAGCAATGACTTGGGTGCTGATAAGGAATTTCAGGTGAGGCTTGCTGCAAAGGTGTGAGGAGCATGTTCATGGGCTGGGCATGTTCAGAAATTCTGTTGCAACATGATCATTGTTGCACAACCTGATGCTGCTCTCCTGTTCAGTCAAGGTAATCTATGAGCTAAATGACAATAATTTCCACTAAAAAACCCTCTAGAAAAGCAGGAGAGTGTGTGAAAACTTTGCTTGATGATACATTATCTTTCTTTGATCTATCTGAAATAATTGGAATGCATTAGTGCTGTTTAACTTTGCCGTGAACTGTCAAAAAATGGGGAAAAACAAAAGCTGACTGTAGTGTCTATTTTCAAAATCCTACTGCCAAGGGTTTATTTCTTCAAGGAAGAAGAACTAAATCTCCTGTTCACTGCCATGGTCATTATATTTTATTTTCAGAAAAAATTATGCTGTCTCAATATTTGAAACTTTCTGTCCAGGTGTGTAGTGTGAGTATGGTTGCAAGAGATCATTCCAAGCAGTTCATGTGAAGGCTAATTATTGGGACAGGAGAGAAGAAAGGCAGTTTTAATGTACTTACATATCAAGGGCTAGAGTTATTACAAAAGCTGCTTTTGGTTTGGAAAAACCACATATCATGATTATCATATCATTAGAGCAGCTTTCAGTGACTGAAGGGGCTACAGGAGAGCTGAGGAGGGACTTTTGACAAGGGCATGGGTGGTCAGGACAATGGGGAATGCCTTTAAACTGAAAAGGGTTAGGGTTATGGATATTATGAAGAATTTCCTCCCTGTGAGGGTGGTGAGGCCCTGGCACAGGTGCCCAGAGAAGCTGTGGCTGCCCCTGGATCTCTGGAAGTGTCCAAGGCCAGGTCGGACAAGGCTTGGATCAACCTGGGATAGTAGGAGATGCCCTCATGGCAGGGGTGGGAATCAGATGAGCTTTATGGTCCCTTCCAATCCAAACTGTTCTATGATTTTATAGTGATAAGTGTGGTTTTAATACTTATGCAGATGTGGAGAATGTAATGTAATGAAAGGGTGAGTGTTGATAATTTCTGGGATGTTTGGGGACTTAGAATGGGGTCTTAGAGGACAACTGGAGCAGGGTTTTTAATCCCCAGTTAGCAAAGGGAGAGGCAGAAGGCTGTTAAACTCATATTTATATAGAACTAATTTGGTGAAAAGAAAAGGATAAGCATTTGGAAAAGACTATCCCATAATGTGGCCTACAAGAGAGGCAAGTTGAACAGTCAGAATATTCATTGCATATATATATTTGGAAAAGAAACAGAATACTGAAACTGTGCCTCACCTCAGAAACACTTTCACAAGTCCTCTGTTGGGTTTAAAAATGAGGAATCAAATTTGTGAAAAAGCAATCAATCATTTTTCCTGTTTGGCAGATGAAAAGACAATTTTCAAACATTAAAGAGGACTCCTGGATGTTTGCATTGATGGGAGTTTCTCTTTAAAGCAATTTAAAATGATTGCTTGAGAAAATCTGATGTAATTAGGTTTACAGCATACTTCCAGGTTTACCATAGATCTTTTGCTTAAAAAAATAAGTTGACACAGGTTTCCTCTTCACAGGCTTCAAATGCAAGCAGCTTTTTATCACAACTGTTATCACTTGGTTCTCTTCTCCATTTGTGCATGCAGCAAAGATTCAGATGGCAACTTTATTAAGGAAGTTGGGATTTTAGATTTCTTTTGGGTAATCCCTTCCTCTGACTATGGGCAAAGTGGCAGAATCCAGCTCCAAACTCACACAAGTGCCTTTGATATGCTCTCTGTGTTTGGGTAAATATAGGTGTATAACAACACACACATGGCCTCAGTGCATCACTGCATAAAAAGTAGGTTTCAAAAGAATATATTCATCCTATGCACCATCTGAGTTGTGAAACTGAAACTTTGCAAAGTTAAGCATACTTGAAATACATAAAAGACAATACTTGAATTATCTGCCATTCAAATACAAGGACTACTTTATTGTTTTTATGAATGTAGCATTAGGCTTACAGTGATGGTGGTGGGAGAGGCTTTAAAAGAAAGTCGTACCAACAACTCAGTGGGAAATGCTCAGGTCTTCCAGCACAGGAGCCAGTGCAGTGGATAAAAGCACAGGGATGTAATCAAGGTGCTGCAGCAGCATCATGATTATTGTCTCTGATGACACTATGGGACTTTGCATGTAGTGTAAATCCAAAACTGGTCTATGCTAGAGAGATTGAGACAATGAAAATTAGAAAAAAATAAGATAAAGTGGTTTTGAGTGACAAATTCTTCCCTGCTGAGCCTCATCAAATGCCCAGTTTAACCTGTGCAGACATGCATTGACTTTGGTAGGCACTGGAACAGACTCTGTAATTCAGGTTTCCTCTTGGTTTATGCTGTTTATTTTATCAGGCTGCTGCCAGAGTGACCTTGAGAATGACCTAAGGAAAAAGTCAAATTACAGTTCTGACTTTTCTCTTATTTTATTTTAAGGCAAGATAAGAGAATCAGTCATAAGTAGAGGGAGAAGAAATCACACGAAATAGTCTCCTCCTCTCAAAATGGGCAAAGAACCTTTTAAGAATCAAAGGTACAACAAGATGTTTACCCAGGGGACAGGGTTTTTTTCTCCTTTACAGAGATGTAAATCAGAAATGGCATGTTAAATCATACCTGTAGGGATTCAGCTCTAGTGCTGAATTCACCTTTGCATTGCCTGAGGGCCACATGATTCTCCATCACTTTTTGGAACAAGTTTTGTCACAAAATTTTTCACCAAGGCAGACCTGATGGGTGCTAGTGAGAGAGTCATGTGACTCTCATGTGAGAGTCCAGGACAGGTTCAAAGAGGCAGATACACCACTCTTGGGCAGTTTTGTGATAAGTACAGATACTCAGCTCTTTTTCTCAGGTTCATATACAATGAGTGGAATTTGGCTTCTTGCCTTGTAGATCCATGAAGGACCAGGTTTTATGTGCTAAGCAACATGGACAATGAAAGAAAACTCAGGATTAAACACTAATCTATACTGTAGTAGAAGCCATATCTTAGTGGTACATGTAGTGGCTAAAACTGCACGAAGGAGATGAAATTTCTAGTCTGCTGAAGGCCTGCACAATCTGGGCAATCTGTTAAAGGACTGTACATAATGAATGTTGTACTTTGTAGCTGAATGCTTAAAACTCATTTTCACTCTCTGTTCTCTCAAACTGAGGTTGTCAAATTGGTGCCAAATAAGACAAGTTTATAATATATATTATGTACCTTGGAAGTTGGTGGAGGCTGGTTCCACTCAATTTAACTCTGTTGCTTTTGAGGACAATTTGTTCTGACCCAGCATGTGAAGCCTGTGTATGAATCAGCTGTTTTACATATGTCACCAAAAGAATTTGTATGAATGATTTTTTTTCTATTAATTCAAGCAAGTCTGAGGGGCGTGGGAGAGCATGGTTTACACAGAACCAGTTAATGTGTTCACCTACTGTTTGGTTTCCCTTCCTCAATTCAGCTGAAGAAAGATCTTCTGTTTAAATTACTCAGCTTGGCCTTGGGAGAGGTGGGATCTGTGTCAGTGGTTGTTTTTCAGCCTTGCTGCAAGACTCTGGGCAGATCACCTCTCTCTCCTCTGCCTTCTTTTTTTCTGCAGTGTGAAGTGGGGAAAATTGTATTAATCTGTCAATTAGTATTTTTTGGAAAATAGTATTTTTTGGAAATTCCAAAATTTTTTTGGAAATATTGGAGCTACAGGCTCAAGAAAGCTTGTGGTATTAACAAGGTAGAATGAGATCTGCAAGCTGAATAATAATACATCTGAGAAAACTGTAGGCTTCCATTTGGGAGATGCACTTTGATTTGTTGTTGAGGTGTAATTTTGCCTGTGCATGTGTATCCAGCACTTTTAATTTGAACTGTACAAATTAACTATTAAGGTTTTATTGACAAGAGCTCTGAAATGCATGTGGCCATGTGAGTCATATGATATTCTTGTCCCTGACTGTGTAAGCTAACTCTTAAATTTCAAGGACAGATGTTCTAATTTTCATGGAAAAAGTAGATGATTAAGAGAACTTTAAACAGTTACAGTTCTTTCTGGGTGGATTTTCTGTGAGAATACTCATAAGTTAATGAGTAAGGCTGTATTCATTTTGTTCCTTTTGTACAAAGCAATTCTATATCATTTTATTTGACAGCTGTGAGGTTGGATACTGCTTTGGTCTATCTGAAAGCTTTGGAGCTCAGGTAAGGCATTTAAATACTTAACTCAGAATAAAGAACAAAGTGCTGGTAGGCAGGGGAGGAGATCCCATATTCTATTTCTTAATTTGGGCATGGGGGATGTTTTACAAATGAATAAAATCTATGTTTATTAAGATGCCATACTCACATGAGTAATGATTAGGTTAAAATGCCAAGCTACACTTGTGTAACTTTACCACACAAATTCTAACTGTGAAGTGCTTGGTATGTCCTGCTATTAGAGAGGAAACATCCAATCCATCTAAAAGCAATAAAACAATAAAAAGTCATTAGCTGTGTTTTGTGACCTCTCAGGCACAATTAGATGTTGTCTGAGAGTCACCTGTGCAGTGCTATAAGGAGCTGTGTTGCAGAGAATACAAATACAGACCACTCAGGCTGGTGATGAATAGTTATGCCAATTGTGATTGCACTCTGGTTTTCTGTTACATATCCTCTAAGGTGCAGCAAAAAAAAATCTGCCATTTTAATGAATCTTTCTGGTGTATAGAGAAAGACAGTATAGTCAAGCATAGGTCATCTATAGCCCTTAGTATCAGCTGTAGCATACATGCCATTATATCATAATACCATTTTATCCCTCATGATCTTTGATCAGTGCTAATGATCAAAGTTTGCATAGCAGCCAAGAGAATCATGAGACAGTAGATATTTATAGCTTATGGCCAATTCTGATTACTCTATAGCAGCTTTCCCTGTGTTCTGTAGTTTGATTGATGTCATTGGCATGCTCCAGCATTCAGAATATATCAAATAAATTTGCTATGCTTTGAACATGAAAGGGAAGTAAAACACTGATAATTTAAGAAACCAGAAAAGTAGGGAAGATAGGAGATACACATTGCTGCATATCCTTTGGCTAATGCCACACAATACTTTTAGCAGTACTGTGCATGCAAATTGCCAGGCATCCTCTCTGAGGCGAGGCTTTACTTCCTCGGTGAGAGCCTTGCTATTCAAAGGGGCTGGTAAATGAAAGCTGAACTGCATATGCTGCAATGGAGAGGAGGACAGGAGCAGGAGACAGCTGTTTGGGGTGACTGCTTTACAAGCAGAAGCCTTTCAGTTCCATCAATCAGACAGTGTGAAAGGCCCAAATCCACAGACACCAGCATCCCACCCCCTTTGATCCCCATCCTAATAGCGTGCCAGTCACCGATGGAAATGCATTACAAAGTGAGAATGGTCCATTTTCTTCCTCCTTTTGCTGAGAGTCTGTATTTATCAGATTTAACTAGTTAATGATTCTGCCCTCTCTCTCCGGCGTGCAGCGAGGAATCTCACTGCAGAGGTGGCAGCTGTTTATTGTCACTGGGCAGATGAAATGTCAGCAATCCCTGGGATCCCAGGGAGAGGTTTGGCTGAGGCACGCAAAGGGTTAAGCATCGACTCCCTTCAAAATCAATGGCAAAATTATATCTACCTTTTCCTCATCGAGACAGCATTTGGTTGAGCCCTGTGAGGCTGTGCCATGGGGGGTGGGTAGTGTTGATTCCCGTGACAGTGAACTCACAGTGGCCTCATGCCGAGCCTGCATCTCTGGTTTTAGGAAATGCATGTCGTGTGCCCATCTCTGCCACAGCCTCTTTGCCTCTGTCAGCACTCCTTGCCAACAACAAGGCCAAGGTTGCCCACTGAATGAGTTTTTTTTCCTACCTGTGAGGCTGCAAGCACAGCTGCAGTGTGTCCTTGAGCTCGTGTGGCACCTTGTCTGCCCAAACACATCAGCCATATCACCATGTATGAAATAGCTGTGAAGATGCTGAGGTGGACAGACTGTGCAGGAGGTGAAGCTCGCCCTGTTCACAGGTGAGAGGCCATGAAGATGCTCTGAGTGATATAAACTAGATGGTCTTAGGGCTCAGATTTTTGTGGTGTAAGCTTCCATCTGTGAAATGGGCTTTACAAAATACTCCTTTGTCCGTTGTGCCTATATAAGCCTTTTTGGATATCCGGTACCTTAGCCCAAGGGCTCTGATTCCAAGCCCTACAATAATGAAAATAATACTTCTGTATAGAAGGCTTATGGAACCTGTCCCTTCATCTGTAAAAGTCACTGTCTCATTTTTTCCAGTGTGAAGCATCTTATCAGGCTTTCTTACTGATTTGCAAACACGAGTGTTTGCAGGGTAATAAAGGAATGGGCAGCACACTTGGGTGATCTTCTGCTTTTTTTCTTCTTTAAAAGCAATTTTCTTGGCAGTGAGTACGATAACAACAGAGTTAAGCTATGTCATTAATTTCCATAGATGGTAGATGGAGAATGTTAAATTCTAGGCACCTGAGTGAATCATCAAACTCTTCTACCACATAATGACTCTAAATAATCGTATTCATCATAATTAGTACCGTTAATAATGTTAAAAATAAACACTTGTACCTCAGACCATTAGTAATAGTAATCTTGTCATCGTCCATGAAAATTGCTAGGCCTGGTTATTTTTCACAGTGGGGCGCAGATATGTGAGGTATATAATTAAAATATTAATTATATATTTGATAGAGTTTCAACTATCATTATTGTATTACCAATGGCCTCATTATTATACTTTCAATATGTTACTTTGTATATATTGTGTTTAATAAAATGTTAAAAAGTGGCTTTGGGTTTCCAAGATCAATATATGTTAGAAAGAAAAATGTACATGGATCCAGAGGTATGGAAGAAATGGGATTCAAACTGTGGTTAAATGAATTTCTGTCATTCAGCCCTGTACTAAGAGGTGACACAAAGCTAATCCTAGTCATAAATCCCCAAAATAGAATTTAAGTGATACTTAGGTGATATTTAATGGTTATTTTTACCTGAGTAGATTAAATGAAAAGAGTACTAGTTAGCTGAATGGGAGAGATGAGCTTTAGAAAAGAACAATGTGTTCTAAAGTTTTTTGCTCTTTTAGGTATAAGTTTTTTTTCTGTTAACCTAAACAGGAGGTTTTCTATTGTCCAAAGGGGCAAGCAGTGCTTTTGCCTGCTAAACTGAATTATATGAGCAAGGGGCAGGTGTAATTGGAGGATAAGTAATAGTGACACACCACATCCTATTAAAAGTGATGGTGCATTTAAATTTACAAAATCTTTTGTCAGGAAGATGGGGTTTTTTTGGTTTGTTTCTGTCATGGTTAATTGCCCATTTACTCCTTGCCTGTCTGTAATAGAGTTTTGCAGGCTTAAGTTTGTTGCCTTTATTTGAAAATTGTGTAGTCGTTTTCCTGTATTAACCTACAGTTTCTGTGTGTTTCAGAACAGAACATACTCTAAAAGTAGATGCTCTAGAACTAAAACACAGACTCCATTATGATGTCTGTGTCCTTAATCCTGAAGGATTTTCAGTAGTTCTCTAGGATGTTGGTTGTACTGCCTGCTCCTGATGCCTTGCTCTGCAACATTCAGTGGATTTTGTGGTATCTTTCAGGAATAGAAAATCATTGGAGAGGATTTCACTGTGAGAATGGACCAGAATTTGTTCTTCCACTTTTTAAAGGTGTTTTTGCAAAATTTTCAGTATTTCTTTTAACTGTTGTACTTGCACAGTATCAAAAGAAACAGTTTCCAGTCAGGTTTTTTTTTAGTAATTCCTTGAAGAACTTTTAATGTACTTTTATTCCAAAACACCTCCACACCTTCTGAAGCTTAAAAGATAATTAACTAATGAAGTTATTAAACTTTACTTTAAAAAAGTAAAAAAAAACCACCAGCCCCCAACCACCAAAGCAGGTTATGTCTGTGGAGGATGGGGGAAGATGTTTCCTAAATATGAAATTTTTTTGGACGGACAAAAGACAGCTCTCTGCAATTCCTATCAATACTGAGAATCTTGTTCTACTGTGGTAGGGAAGAGTGACAGTGTCATTTTCCTGGGAGCAGCTGATGGCTGTACAGATCAGGCATTTTCATTTGCTTATTCATAAACTGGAATTAAGGAAAACCCAAAGATGCCAGAGTTGTTTTCCAGCCAGTCTGTGCGTGGCTGCCACCCTAACACTGATTTCAGGTCAGATTCTGGTGCTCTGGTGGCTGAGCACAATTTATGGGGACATGACCCCTTCTCTCTGCACTGCAGAGCACTGAGGCACACACACAGCAAAGTCCAGTGTCTGTTTTGCCATCAGGTGGGGGTTCAGGCAGCCAGTTTTTACCTCCCACCCGTTAAAGGTATAACGTGGTGGAACTTTTTGCCCTCCTTCTTCTGGAAAGTCAGGTCTCCTGCCCAGCCTAAGGCTCCTCTAATGTACAGCTTTACACACATGTAAAGTAATTCCTTTCAGAAGTAAGCAGCAATAATAAAACCTTATCATCTTCTCCAAGCCAGGTATTATGAGTATGGCTGTAAATAAAATCTCATCACCTGTTTTAAACCTGAGAACACAAGCAGTGATCACGCTAGGATTTCATTCTTTGGTTTGACCCACTTTACTGGCTTTCTTTAGTGAGACAGGCTAAAGCTACTTTCCCCCTCAACACATCTGATATTTCACAAGGTTTTGGGAAGAGGATGCTTTGAGTTATAAATTAATTTAGAGGACTCCTTTAAATAGTGTGGGATATCTCCTCTGGTAAACCATTAGCCAAGTCGTAGCCAGTGTGGGGCAGTCAGATGAGGACAGTCAATACAAAAGTCTGGGTGCCTGACTGTCCAGAAAGTAATTAAATTCTTTCAACAGCTTGAGAAAATTAATGAAACTTGCCAAAATGCTATTTCGGATGCTTTCTGTGCTATATATTACTCTTGCACTGAAAATGCCTCATGGATTTCTTCATATTATTGAGACTCTTAATAATTTTTACGTTTACCCAGAGCTACTCAAGTATGACATCCAGTGGCAGGGTTTCAAAGTTTAGGACATGAACAAATTTTGTCATCAAATGGAATTTTCCTTGTGGAAATGAGATGTTTATTCTCAGTAAATTGAAGATAATCTCTTCCAGATTTCAGAGCTGTCATGACTGAAGGCCTGGACTTTGGAGGAGGCTGATGAACCTAATAAACCTCTATGAAAAATTCAACTCTTCATTAGATCCTCCTTGTCACTAAGGCTTATTAGAGCCGCTTATTTGGGATTAGCACAGAAGACAGAATGTGTTTAATATATTATTAAACTATTTAGACTTAATTTTGTCCCTACTTGTGGTATTGAATCTATCAGGGAAAGAGTATGTACATGATTTTGTTTTGCTTAAATAAGTTTGGTATCAGATTTTTGTTATGATGTCTAAGGCATAATTTGGGATTTTAAAATTTAATGTATAGATTATTAGATAATTCCCATCTTCCCAGAAAAGAAACGAAACTTCATTTTACTGCATCCCTTGATACTCTGAGGTGTAGCTGCTTAATACAGGAGTTGAATCACTTATGGATTCCTCACAAATGGTATTGTGGTAATGTGTAAGAATAGCAACAGCATATATTAAAACATCTTTATAATCAGAATAATAATGAAGAGCCTGTAGATATGAGAATCCCAAAGTTTTCCCAGTGCTTTAATAAGTACTGAGCTACCGTTACAATTCCTGAATTATTCAGGGCTATAATTTGGAGTCACAAGGCTTTAGTATGCTGTAGATGTAGCACTCAGGCTTCCAGGGTCATGGTAGATATTAAAAATTGTCATGGAGAGATCTAGATTGCTAATCACACAATGGCAGAAATGTTGTGGAGTGCCCTAGAATTACAAATAATTTAACAGGATCTAACTGGTGCTAAATCCCCTCTCTCCCATTCCCCAAAACACAGGATGTGCAGCAGTGCTTCTCTGACGACAAAGGGGTGCAAAATGTCCTCACGTGTACGTATGAAGAATCCTGTGAGCAATGGAATAAGAAAATCAGAGCTTATACAGAAAAAAGTCTCCTCATGGACTGAAATGACAGTAACTAACCACTACACTGAGGTTATAATTATAATTTCGTCACGAGAGTAGGGAAGTCAAGGTTTCACAAGGAAAAAAAATCTATTTACAGGAAAATATTATGCTTTTCATTTGATAGAAAAAGTAATTATTGCAAAGGGACCCATGGAAGATCTTGAAGACAGTCACCCTCCTTTTAATAAGTGCTTGTGGCAGCTAAGTGGGGATCAGGAGTATTCTTTATCAGGTTTGCATTCAAGTAGTACTAAATATATGCAGGTAGGAATTAAATAGTATCTGAGTTTAATTAAAATTATAAAAAAAAAAGAGGGAGAAGAATGGTTGGTAGACTGCTTGACTGCATTTTAACCAGTAACCTCAGACCCTAATTAGAAATGCTTTTCATATCTCCTCCATGCAAGGGCTTAATCTGACGTGAGTCTGTGAGCGAGGGCTTGGGGGACCAGTGTTAATTCTGCATTCGATCTTGGTTTGTATGGAGGCAGGCAGTGCTGATTGACCGAGTTGCAGCACAGATCCCATGACCTTGCTGGGATTTTCATGTGAGGTGTTAATTGAGAGGGTGGGTTAATCTTTGAGCATCATTGTCCCCGAGCTGAGGACAAAGTTTGTGCTCTCTGTTTCCTTACTCAACAGTATATTTGATCTCTACCTCCTCCCCTTTATGACAGTTTAGCAAGCCTGCAGAAAATTCACTCTTGATAAATTTATTGGTGGGGGATTATCTCTTGCAGGTTTTGTTTGATTTTTATATTCTAGTTGTGGAGAAAGAGTGGTTAACTGGGCTGAAAACCAAAAAAACCAAAATATCCTTCTCCTGTCCCCCCACAACCCACTCCAATGAGACTATCATAGCAGGTGGGGGGAGTGACATCTTGAGATTAATTATACTAAAGAAAAATACAAGGCATGATTTCAAAGTTATTTCATCAGAGTGCTGGGAAAATATAAGCTCTTTTTATTCCTCCTGAGTAGAAAGCCTAAAATAATTACAAAAACAAAGAGATATTACAGGGGACAGAGCTTTTATAATATACAGGTTAGAGTTTTCATACTGGATTTGTGTAATGCAAGAAAAGACAGCCCTGCCGTTCTGCTATTTATAAATAATGAATGGATTTTTTAAATTCATGTTTTGTTTTGCAGGCCTGTCATTTCCAATGTAAGGAGGAAATTTTTACTCTGGGCAGGACTAATGTGTACTGGTTGACCTTAAATATGACTCCCAGAGAGCAGGATGGAAGTTAAAAGTGGCAGAAGCAATAGAGCTGTGAAACAACAGTGATAAAAAAAGCATGAATGATATCTGTCCTTGACATGCAAAGAATTTATCTTGTTTTATTGTAAAGTACAGGCAACTTGTGCAAAGCCCAGAAGGGAGCTCTGTGCCCTCTGCAAGCCCCAGAACCCGTGCTGTGGATGGGAAGGAGACTGTCACGTGTTGGGAGATGCTGGGGTGGTGTTGGTCCACTGGGGAGAGAGAAGGATGTTTGGATCTGCTTGGATCTCTGTGGAATACATCCAGTAAAAAAGGGCAGCCATGGCTTTTACATGCCTGACCTGGTGCTTGTGTGACCTTTATGAGAATACTTTCACCTGAGTGGTGCTATTGCCTATGCCAGAATAATTCCAGAGGTCTATGGCAGGGTGAGGTGTTCCTGTGCAGAGCCACAGGAAAAAGTGTGATGCCTTGATGCCACTGCAGACCTGGCCTCATGACTTCCAAGTTTTCCTAAACAGTTATGAGGCAAAAATCACAATCCTTAGGTAATTGCCTTTGAAGGGACATTGGGAGATTTTTTTTTTTCCCTTTTCAAGAAAAGGTACATTACTGGAGAGTAACTTAAATCAGCAAGAATTTAATAGCTTCCTTGGCTGGGTGAAAAGCTACAGATCAGCCCTTGGATTTATATCCCTCTATGGGTTCCAGTTGTAGAGAGTTTCTCGTGGCAGTAGTCAGCAGTCTCCTATGGCTGTTACACCAGATTGTATTTTTCTTTTTTAAAGTTTAAGAATATTGATAGAAACTCAGTGGGAGCTAGGAAATGCTGGCGTTCGCTCCGGCGTCTATATCTTGCTTTGAAGAGAGGCACTGGAGCCCAGCTCGCCTGAGCTTTGGGATTCACTGGGAGCCAGGAGCTGGGAATGCTGGTGCTCCAGTCTTCCCTCAAGATGCTCTGACTCCACGATCCCACCCTTGCCCCTACCATCCTAATGCTATTAAAATCCACCCACGTGTTATCCGTAATTGCTGACCACTATCTTAAGCCACCCTGCAGTCTTTGAGGGAAAATTAATTTTGGAGCTGTGAAAAAGACAGAAATTTTGTTTCGCAAAGGATTTGGAGTGTTCGAAATCTGGCTTCTGTTCATCCTGGAATGAAATGTGACATTTTCAAATTCTTGGCAGAAGAAATGTCTCAAAAAAAAGCTGCCTTTCAGATTGATCAAAATGGTTCATTCTGGGTTGGACTTGCTTGATTTCATAATTTACCAGAAAAAGCCTGAAATAAAAGTCACTTCAAAATGAAAAATTGAAAAGGTCAAAACAAATCCCCCCCTCCCCAAAAACTCAAGGCAAAATGGCAGGGTTCATAAACCCACTTCAGTTTTATTAGTCCGCATTCTCCAATTCAAATGGAGACTATTGATGTTTGGGGGTTTTCTGGGGTTTGGTTTTGTTTTGTTTTCCTTGTTTTTCTGCAAACACCCTGAGATTATCCCTGAGTTGCTTATGGAGGAGGCACTGAAAAGAAGGTGGCATCTTGGGAACTGTACTGATACCCAGATTTTGATGAATTTCAGTAAAATATGTATTTATGTCCTGATTGTTTGTCTTGAAAGGTGAGAATTATTTCTGGTGTTTGTAGCAAAAGCAACTTATGGGCTACAGAAATGCAATCTGCTCTTTGTGTTAATAGTAGACAGTTATTGAAAGGATACCCTTAATCATTGGGGTGATGATAACATTTTAAAGGTTTCACAATAGTAATAGTTATTTTTCACACTATGATTAACTACTGTCTACAGGTAGCTGTACTCTTTTCAATAATTTTGTCTTGGTAAAAAATAACACATAGACAAGACTTTCTTCACTGGATTGGATGAAACTATGAGATTCTTAATGACTTCAGATGTTTCCTTAGGTAAGACTCAAGGCTTGTGCCATCTTTCATTAGGAAAAAGGAAAACTGTGAACCATTCTTCCTTCCTGCCCTTGCTGGTGACTACTCACAGACCTTGTTTATGCTTTGGGGTAATTAGGTGAATTTTTGAAGTTGATAAAAGGAGGAATGAGGATGATGAGGAACAAACTGTAAGATATTGTCACTCTCCAAGTGATAAAGTCGTTAAAGGAAGAAACCAAGAGCCAGTGTGGCATTCCCCAAAGGAAGAGCTGTTTGGGGCTCCAGGCTCTGTGTATGTCCCAGTGATCTGCCATGTAAATTTGTGTGGAAGAACAATTCTCTGTTGCAGTTGGTCAAATGAAGGGATGGAATGACCTGCAGTTTGAGGGTTTTTCCTCTGTGTTGTGTTTCTGTAGGAGCATTTTGGTTTGGCCCTTTCTGCAGTCAAAGAGAAGAGGAGTGTCCATCAATGTCTTCTTTATGAACTGACCATAGCTTTGTTAATAGGCAACTATGACTCTATTATTAGGCAGATAGTTAATATTACCCCATGCAATATTGGACAAAGTGCAGAACGACTCGTTCAGCAGATGAATTACCAATTTCATCTTTGGGGCTTTAGGCATAATGGTCTTACGGTGGTTGTTTGTTGTTTTATGTCGCTGCCTTTAATCTGTTTTTTTAAAAATTCCACTGATTCTGTATTTATAGAAACCGTTTCACCTCATTGCTCTGGATGATCTTACCAGTTAAAATATGTCTGGCCCGACATAAGGAAGCGGTCTTCTGGTACGTTCCATCTGTGTGATGTACTTTGTCTGTAAGTAATAACAAAAGGCTTCATTAGAGAGCTAATCAGTTCCCTCACCTTTGAGACCTAAAGTAATCATGTATTTCAGATGCACATCTCTAAGAACGAGCCTGGTAATGGTGGATAGGAGGAACTGTCTTTAGGCAAAGGCAGCAGGTGCTGTGGTCGGCTTCCTCCTCGCTGGGCTTTGCCTCTTAATCCTGAGCCCCTCTTTCAATAAAGTTTTACTTTGGCTTCTTGCAGAAAAAAGGTTTCGGAAGCTGGGTAAACAGAGCCTGAGCCTGCACGAGGGGGATTAAGGAGGAGAGGCAAGAGTGGAAGGGAAAATGAGGATATGACAGAGGCCACAGTGAGTTCAAACAAAATTTGGCCTGCAGAAGGCAGAAGAAATCCCACTGGTGACAGGTGCCATCTTGTGGGTCATTCTGCCACTCTGCCTCCTGCCACTTTTTATAACGAGAAGAGATAAAGGAGGACTGGGTTCTTAGAGGCTTCGAATTGGAAAAGTAATTCAAAGGGATGTGAGCATGGTTGGCTTCAGGGTTTGCATGATACTGTAAACATCAATACTTTGCTTGTCAGCACTCTATGCTATTTAAGAATGTTAAAGTCCTCTATGAATAGAGACTATGTGCGTGTCTAGAAACATGTAATCATAAATAGTATGAATGATAATCAAATTCTTTTTACTTTATAGTAATGCAAATAAAATATTCATGCATCATGTAGGCCTAGGAAGGTTACAGCCTGAAAACTGTGCTAATTAAAATATAATAGCACCGAGGAGTATATGTAAGAGTTACTAATGTCCGTATTTTCCCTCTTTCCTTTAAGATCTTATCTTTAATGAATACATAAAAATGCAATGGTTAGCTGGTACTTTAGTTCTGTGGGGTTTTTTTCAGGAAATTCATTTTGAAGGAGTGTGCAAAAATAATCACAGCAGCTACTAAGCCAAAGTCAAATATACTATGGTAAAGTATATAATGCTTTTTTTAAATGAAAAGCTAGTATTTCAGGCATGATCCTGAATTCCATCAAAAAACTACATCATGATTCATTTTTAAAGGTTTCTCAGTTTAAAAGGAAAAAAAATAGAACAGTATTTATGTCAAACATGATGGCATATCTCAGTATTATTTTTACACCAAATTTGAGGGTCAGATTTTTCAGGAATAGAAGAAGTTTGCATTATAAATTACTAATTTTAAGTACTGTCAGACAAACAACCCAAACTGGGAATTAGCCTTAATTTCCTTTTCTCACGTTTATACTCCTGTCTAAAATAACATTGCTATTTTGTGGACGTTTATGAAAAAAAATTACGTTGGGGTGAATGAATCGTAAGGAAAGGAAGCTTTAAGCTGAAATGTACAAAAATTCTAAATATGCCTTATTGTAAGCATTAATGCAGTATTTGTGCCAGAAGTCAAGTAAGGAATATAACATTGTCTGGGTAGGGAACAGCAGCGGTGCCATCCGAGAGCGCCCATCACGGCTCTAGGTGAGCTCTGTGTAAGAATTCGTAAAGGAGAAAGCAAATCCATGAAAACGTCAAGTAAATTTGACTGATTAAAAGCGTTTGAAAGGAATTCCTATTCCTCCGCGAGCGTTCTGTTGTGATGAGGAATATGAAGATCATCGAGTGCATTATGCTGTCCCCACGATTCGCTTGTCCCCGGTTGTGAATCAGTGCATGAGACTTGACTGTCAATGGCTGGAGTCAATGGCCGTATTGTGCATGGGCAGAACTCCCCGCGATGGAAACTGAGCTCTGCCTTCATATTCTTTAATCACCTAAACTTAGGAAGTTGCATAAATGTGGCCGTGCTTGAAGCGCAGTCAAACTCTTCTTTGCACGTTAAAAAAAAAAAATTGTGTATACGTTCAGATGCTTAAGGGCAGTGAAAAAACTTTGGGCTGTGCCTTTTTGGTTAGTTGTTCGTGAAATTAAAAAATTATTCGTAATAAAACTTCTCGGCGGTTAATTATGACATTTTAATGGGGCGAGCTTGAATTCTTTCATGGGGTTATGAAAACAAATTAATGTTAAATATGACATTTTCCTTTGGATTTATGACACATGCCCTGGCCCCTCCCTCACCCCACACAACGTGTACAAAAGGAGGTATTAACAGAAAAACAGAGATGTTGTGTGTTCTGTTATGAACAAGCTTTGTGATCTCATCCCAAGGTTTTATCCAAGCTTGAACCATCTGGCTTTGAGCTGGGGAAAAGCATGTCAGGCTCTCCCCCAGAATTCCAGTGTCAGGGAGAAGGGGCAGAGTGCCTGTGCTCAATGCCAGGCCCCCTTTCCTTCCCTCCACAACCCTGCGAGAAAGACAGGAGTCAGGCATTGAAAAGCATACCAGGCATTTTTAAACACAACCCTGACATTTCCTCAGCATTTCCATAGCTAAGGCTTTCCTTTTCCCCATCCCCCTACCCCTCTTTCAATCAAATAAGGCACCCGCTCTCTCATGCCTAGTGCAAAGAAGGGAAGGGAGGAGGGGGGGGGAAAAGTTGGCAATTTAATTCAAACAAAAGAAGCTTGAAATCTATAAGCACAGCAACTCCAAGGCTTCTGGCAAATAGAATTCTAATTAGTATGCTGCTATTTTTCTTTTAGACAGATGAGGGATGCCCCCTATTGACTCTAGCAGGCAGGCTGGTTAAAAAAAAAAAAAGGAAAAAAAAAAAGGGAAAAAAAAAAAAAAGAGGGGGGCAGGTGGGGGCTAGCCAGCAAACACTGCAGATTGCAAATTATATCGCAAACCCTGCCAAGTCCCAGCTCTTGGCATCAGATTTTTAATGACACCCTGGAAAAGGGAAAAAGAAGCCCTCAGCTAAGGGATAAAAATGAGGGGTTTTACACTGTGATAAGTCTTTGCTTAAAACCCAAATGGCCAAGCACACATTAGGGTTTTAAAATATTCATAGATAGAAGTGAAAATGAGGATATGAGGATGTACATTTGTTGCTTGGTCAATTGACAACTCATTCTGCATATTAATAAAAGGGATGATCTAATTTTAAAGGGACAGTCTGTCTTTTTCAACCATGACTTTTTGAGTATTATGAAGCTGAGGGCAAAACATCACGGAGGAGGCCAGTGATGACACAGAATGTTGTTTTCTTTTGATGTAGACCTGGTACTAACTACTACTTTGCTCAGGAATTCTGGGGTCTCTAAAAATACGATACCCTTCTTGTATAGTCTCTCTGATGTATGGCTGCTGAACACTTTGATTTTTTTTTTCCTCTCTCTCTTTTTTTTTTTTTTTTTTTTGCAGTGCATGAGGCCTTTCACAGTTGTAGGATTTTATCCACAAACAGTCAGACCATCACAGAGATGGAAGCCATTTCTTTTAATAATTAGGCCACCTTCTGTTCCAGAGAACTGCTTTTGGCATGCCTACCTCGAAATAATGTTTTTTTAATATCACAGTATATCTCCTCCCATCCAATACTATACAGTAAGCATTCACAACAGTGTGAGCTCATATTAATATTACATACACTACCTTAGTTCAACTAAGAGAAATCTCTTGGTCAAAGCTCTATAAAATAAATCTGGGCCCATGCATCTCAAGTAGTTCTGGTCAAGATTCACTTGAGGGTTAATTTAAAAAAAAAAAAAAAGCCCTTTGATTTTGTTACACCTGCAAATCCAAGTCACAATTAATGCTATGAATGTGTGTGCCTACCCTGAGTCATGGTTAGGCAGTTAAATACCAAAGAAACTCTGTCTGCTTATAATTAAAAATGCAAAACTGAACTAAAAATTATTTGCATTTACAAAACTGCAGGCACTACAAAGGGAGGCTGTGTTAATACCAGTCTCAAAAGTCACAGCTAATATTAATTATCTTTAAATACACACCCGTATACAAATGAAGCATTAACTCAGATCATGTAGCTTGCAGTATTTCTAAGACAGGGCTTCAGACATTCCATAGATTTTTATGGCATCCTTTAGGCTGCAGATGTACAAAAATGAGGTTTTGGATAATAATTTGCTTTACCTGTCTGTCCCCTCCTAAGTGTGGTTGCTTTTCTCAACTGAATTTGACAGAAGGGCAGAAATGTGGATGATAATTAAGTTCTTATAAGTTTGGTTGAAATCGGTAGAGGAGAGAAAGCCAAATGAGTGCCCCCACGGTGGGGAAGGTGGGCAGGACTCAACCTTTCCACGCTGGCTTTGGGAACAGCTGGCAGGCTGCAGCATCTCCTTGTGCTTCCTGAACGGAGCGTATGGTGAGGAGATAGAGGAGCAAGGGCTAAAGGACAGAAATCTGTAGGAAACCATGCTAGCAGAAGAATTTAGATGTGTGTTTTTTAGGAAGAGCAGCTAGCTTACCCTTTCTGACATCTAGCCTTTTTCCAGAGCAGTAATTGTGTTGGCATTCTAAGGAAAAATTGCTACTGTTATTTAAGAGATTTATATTTTATCTGCTAATCACTGTTTTAAAAAAAGAGTATTATCCCTATAACAAGATTATAGTGTTGCTAAATGCATTCTTGAAGTTTATATTTAAAGACACAAAAGTGGGAAGTTTCCGAAGTGGGATGTTTTGTTATGTGGGTCCCATTAATATTAGCAAGTTCATGTGACTTGAAAAGTGGCTTGCACCATAGTGTGAGTGATGCAAAGAAACCTGTGTTAGGTTAACAGTACCTGTGCTCTCCTATTGAACAGTTCTTTAAAGAAAAGGAACTGAAATGCAAGAAATTGAAGGGAAAGGCTGCAATAGGATGGACCAGAATGGAATTTCTCAGCAGATTGATGAATTAGTCTTGGTTCAGAAGTGTCCAGGCAGTGACACTGTTTGCATTTATTCCCGGAAGGAAGAAAACCAGTCCATAAAGCTCCCATTGATTTGTCAGAAACTTTCCAGGGTAACCTCTTGGCAGGAGCTCACAGTGGTACCTCTCTGGTAGCCGTGGCTATGAGTCAATGGGAACCATTATTGATGTTATGAGCTCGAATGGTCTAATCTATATAGGGTAACGTAACCTAAAAAATAGAGCTAAGGTAAAAATACGGTGAGGTCTAGCTGATTTAATTGGAATGCCATTGAATTCTAGGGATATGGGATCAAGTCTTTCATATAACTCCTGTAGTTACCTGATAATTTATTTGCATGGTAATTTGAGATATCATGAAAAGATACCACCAGTGTTATTGATATACACAGAAATAGAACTAAAACAACCAAACCAAACTCAAGTTTTCGGTTTAATTGTACCTGCTGATATTGAGCGTGAAGAAAATTAGGTACGCTTGTAGAGAGGGGTGGGAGGAAGAAATATTTTCTTTCTTTTGGCAGTTGCTCCAATATTAACTGTGCATATCTATGTCGAGTTTTATGGTCAGAACAGTAATCTCAAGTGTTAAATTGAGCTGGATGTTGAACAATAGGCATCCAATTAATAGATAAATTAGATTACCAAAAATGAGCTATACCAAAGGAAGAGGTGAAATGGCTGTGTAACCCACTCTGTCTTTAATAATTCAGTCCAGTAGGAAAAAGAGAAGGTAGTTTGAAGGTATCATCAAGAGTTCCAGGTATGAGGACCAAATATTGCTCTCACATGGTTCAGAATTGCTGTAGGAAGAGTCAACGCCCTATCAATAAATAAAAATTGCAATTACTACTTTCAGGAAAGGATTTTGGCGGAAAATAATTTTCTCCTTCTTTTCTCATGGATGAGTTACATTCAGTTTGCAGGTATAGGAATCTGACAAGTAATTTTAGCACCCAGTGGCTTAAAGGAGTTCAAATGACCACTAAAGTCACATTAACTTGTCAGATTGACCAGTATTTTCTGCCACTGAAACAGTAGAATGGATGGCTGGAGACAATAAAATTGTTTCAATTATACTGCATTAAGCATCTTCACAAAGTGAAAATGCAGAAAGCAAATAGGGAAGGATCTAGGAGACGAGCTCAACAATGACAAGAATTTCACTGGGACTCTTGAGTGAATACCCCATTATAGAGGTGCATTGGAAGAAATGTCTACTGGAGGTGCATGCAGCTAATTTGTACTTAGAGTTGTAGAGTCGTAGATTTGTTTAATTTGGAAAAGACCTCTAAGATCATTGAGTCCAACTGTTAACCAGCACTACCATCCCACCACTAAGCCATGGCCTGATGTGCTGTGTCTCCACATCTGTTAAATACCTCTAGGGTTGCTGACTCCATCACTGCCCTGGGCAGCCTGTGCCAGTGCTTGACAACTCTTTTGGTGAAGAAATTTTTCCTAATATCTCATCTAACCTTTTCTGGCACAGCTTGAGGTCATTTCCTCTCATTCTGTCACTTCTTATTCGGGAGCAGAGCCTGACCCCCACCTGATTTCCTTCTCCTTTCAGGGAGTTGTAGAGAGTGAGAAGGTTCCCCTTGACTCACATTTTCTCCAGGTTAAGCCCCCCCAGCTCCCTCAGCTGCTCCTCAAAAATATAGAGGCACAAACTCCCTCTTAAATATTAACATTGGTCTAGGAAAAAAAGGTCAATATTCTGAAAAATGCCACTGGCCTTTAATATGTGATAAAACAAATCCCTATGCTGTCCAAGAGTCACCAGGCTCAGCATTTCCTTGAGTTTCCTACTTGGGAGAGGTGTTTTGCTCCCAACATGTACAAATAAAAACTTCCCTGGCCAGAAAATTTGAAAAAACTCTTATGCTAAGTGCTTTAGCAAATGATGTTTTTACATTTCACTATGTAATGTAGAAGTTTTCAGAGCCATGCTTTCCTGTATGTTCACATGATGATGTGGAATGAGGAAGACCAACCTCTCGGTTAGCTGAGTATGGCTGCATTAAAGTCACCCTGAAAAACACCAGGACTGAAAACTGTCCAGCTCTAAAGGTGTTGCAGGATGTGATATAATGCAATCAACAACACAGGTGATTTTAAAGAAATAAACCAGCTGTGGTGCTTTATTTAATTTAGAGCTGTTCAGCAACAGAGGGGTGGGGTGATTTCAGAAAGTGGGGAGATAAAGGTAGGGGTCAGAACAGAGGAGTGAATAGTTTTTGGGATTTTTTAAAATGAAACTTATGCTACAGATTTAAGGTACTAATGAATAGGTATGCAGCCTTCCTTCACTTCCATATGCCTATACAAATAGTTCCATGGATTTCATAGAAAGTTTTCTTCAAGGGGGTGAATTTAATCCAAAACATGAGTAGAAAATACATGGGATCACATTCTGCCATCCTCCTCACAGTGAGTATTTTTATAGTTTACACTTTTATGGGCATAATCTGAGCAGGAACAGGGCAGGAAGGGCAGAACCACTGATTATACAAGTTGATGAATCTAAGGCTAAAGGAGTAAAGCCACCTCTTATTTTACACTGTGATGGGTGACACTATAAACAGCCATACACAGGAACTCTGCCTCTTGTGAACTGAATACCCAAAGCCAAGCTTCAAAGAAAACTAATCTGGAATTCAACTCCTGTACCCAGAAAAACCTTGCTTGAATAAAACCCCCAAGTTGGTGTTAGCCCTTGGGTATTTGTCAGCCCAAAGCTGGAAGTGTTTCCTTTGTGTTTGAATGTGTATGACTTTTCTCTACTCACTGGAACGCATCATAAGAACATCCTGGAGAAAGTTCCAATTGGCAAAAGGGGAAGTGAAATATATATTTTCAGAGGATAAAAATATTGCAAACAAGTGGCAGAGAGTTTGATGTAGTAAGAAAATGACCACCCATGACCTCGCTCCGATTCAGTTCGACTTCTCACTTAAAAGCACATTTGTTTTCATATGTCAGGTTATACATTTTACCCAGTGAAATGTTTGGTTTATTTAAAAAATATAAAAGAATAGCCAGTCTCTCCATCCAATTTTTCTTAGAGCACCCACTCCAGTCAGTGTGCTCCTCTGCAATGAATAAATCCAGCAGTAAATTATGTATGATTCAAGCACACACACACAGATTTATATTTATGCTTACAATGTCAGTATAATTTTACAGTCAAGACACAGTACATATACTCTGCTGTAAGTACTAGCTTGATATAGTAAACTCAAAAGAGCACGTTGGGGGTTAGCAGTTAGAGCTGAAAGTGAAAATCAAGAAACAGCAGTAGGACTGCTTTTGTCTTCAGCATGCTCTTCAAGATGTGAGATGCTCCAGTGGGTGGGAGACCTATGCACCACCCCCCCAATTCTGGGGATAACCCCAGCAGATATGCTTTACAATTACCTTTTCTTAAAATGCCAATTAACCCTTTCAGGGTTTTGTGGCATACTGTGAGCAAGCAGGAGAGGGGCACTCATTTATCCCTTATATTGAACATCAAAACCAATTGTAAGGGGATTGGGGTGGGAGGAACAGGTCTTATGCTACTGGAGATATATCTGGAGTGCTTCCTGGGTTTAGCCTTGTGGTTTTAACACTTAGGAGGATCTGCAGTTGCAGTTAAAAATACACTAAATGTTCAAAAAAACAAAAAGAAAAATAAGTAAAGACCTACTGATAAACCACTTCATTAAATGAAATAGAAAAAGAGCTTCAATTCTCTTTAGCAATATTGTTTGTACTTGTTAAATCTTACCAGCTCACAAGGCAGTGACAGTTTTATCAAAATCTTCTACTGTTTATGCTCACAAAAAGTAGCCACCGGTGTAAATTAAGCCTTAACTCTAACAAAGTAATTAATACCAGGCCACAGGGAGACTGAAATTTCGTAATAAAAATAACCCAAAAATATTAAGGTTCTTAGGGGAAATAGAATAGTACTAGGATGAACTGGAATGAAGTATTGCTAGAATAAACCTAGGATGGCATTAATTAACCTGAAGATTAACTTAGCCCATTTAAATATATTTTGCTACTTGCACTCTGATCATTCAAGTCTCACATGGAGATTGACTTTTCCATGGGGTCTCATTAGGGTAAGAGTTACTCAGTGTGAGTAAAGGTGAGGGAAACCGTTGTGTCATGAGTAGCTGGTCACATTAAGGCAGTGTACACTCTGGTTTGGTTTTTTTTTTTTGCATTTGGTTTGTAAGTTGTTGGACAGCTTTATGAATTCAAGTTATATTGTATTTTACATGAGAAAGGTGAGAAGGAAACAGTGCTAAATTTACAAAGTGAGTTTTTTATACATAAGTAGGCAATATTTTTAAAATTTCTGGTAGCTCCCATTAAACAGTATTCCTAACCTTTCCATATCCCATACCTTCTGGGGTCAGAGGAAAAAGCAAGACCCTGATGCTTCCGATCACAAGAGCTGCTATCTTCTGATTTAGGGTAAAACACTCCACAGAAGCTCTGTGATTGCTAATAACTGAGGTCAGGCTGCTTGTTTGAGTCAGGAAGAGATGATGCATATGGAACTGGCTGGTTACAAGCTTTTAAGGAAAAGCTGGACTGTGACAACTTCTGTTGAGCTGGAACAGAAAGAATATGGGAAGATGTAGACTGTGGGTGTCTGCATTGGCAGCCTCACCTCCTGGAAATGATTCCCAGGCTCCCGTTAAGACAGGATGAGTATCACCCTTACAAAAGGATGCAGCTGTGCTCCATTCTGATTTCTCCACACGTTCAGCTTGGAGCAGAGGGAACTTGGCTGGAGTAGATGAAACTACACAAGGTATGAATTGGACTTGGACCGGTGAAAGGAAGGTGGCAGTTAGGTGGATTTTTGAGTAAAATAATTTAGCTCAGTCTCATCCAGAATACTTGTCTTTGTAGAAGTGCAATGTTCAGCTTGTCTTTAGTATTGGATCAAGATCTCACATGAGTTAAGGATATGTTTTCCTTCTCATCTTAGAAGACTCAAGGCTGACCACTACCAAACAACGTGAAAGCAAGGCCGTCTTCTACACTGAACATTGTAGACAGTATAAAGTCTTCAAGGTAGATTCTTCAATTGTTTGTTATGCAAATACAAACTGTTGCTGATGCTCTGAAAGGAGAATTTTCATTATTAAGCTTTTTCAGTCAGCAATCATCAGGTATTAGACAATGAATTTCTTCAGGTATTAGACAATGAAAAAGCTAACATTTGCTTTGTGAGACATTGAACAAAGTGAAAAGGTAAAACACAGAAAATACAGTAAAATAGCCGCGATGACACCAAAGGCTGTCTTTGTGACACCTGCATTTTAAGAAGTGCAGCACCTACTGAACGGGAGATTTGCAAGCATTTAGCCATTTTAAAAAAGACTGTATATGTGTCCTTTATATACACATATGCATATATATATTTATATCTGGTTGAGAAATTAAGTTTATATAAACACAAATATGTCAATCCTGAACTGCATGAGGGATTGTTAACTGCACACATTAGAGATACATCTTTAAAATATGTATGGAACCAAGACAAAAGTTAAGTGCCTTTGCTCTATCCAAGTCTCTGCCCTTTACCTGCTGAGCAAGAGGGTGAGGGAAAATGATTTAATACAGAATAGAGAAAATGCTATTAATGTCCTTAAAGAAGGAAGAAGGAAGGAAGCAGTGTCTATCACTGTTTTAACTGCTTTCTGGGTGTCCAGATGTAATGCAGCAGCAGAATTCTGGGTGATCATACACGCTGCCTATGGAGCAACAGTGAGGTAGAGCAGGGTAAAGGAAGTATAGTTTTAGCAGCCCCTGACAGTGTAGGTAGAGAAATAGGGGTCTATTATAATGATTTCCCATGGAGACGAGTGCCAATCAAGGGGAAAAAAGAACCTCTGAAGGTCATCACCAAGGAAAATTACATACTATACTTTTTCTGGCATCCAAGTTAGATCACAATGCTCAAGAAAATAGCAGGAAGATATTTGTACTGGGAACGCACACCTATGTGCATTGGTTTGCTGTGTACTACATAATAATACCTGGGGTTTTCAGCACCTGGGGTTATAATGGATTCTCTTTGGACAGGCAGAGCAGAGGAAGATGAGATGTTTGGGTCATGTCTTGCAGAGAGAGGGTGAGAGCCTGAAGATGGTGATTCTGCAAGATTGAATAACACAAACATAACTATAGGGTGGGAGGGCTACTGCAGCACTGTCGAAACATCCCTGATGGGTACTTGCAGGTTAACCAGACAATGAAGAGACTTAGGGAACACTTACCATTATGCCATTAGCAGTGTTACATTGTGTAATTGATACTTTTACATCATTGCTTAGTTTGTGCTTCAAAGTTTTTAGCCAGGTTTCCATCTGCCTTTTTATTTTCTAGTTCCGTAAAATATTATTTAATGATACTATATTTGTATTTTTCACACAATGCCTTTGTGCCTGATACTCAGATTTTTTTTTTTACTTTCAAGTTATGTGACTTTTTAATCTGTGTTTGTCTTAATTGTTCTTTAAATTATTGTGCACTTTACAGAGAACTCTGTTAAAAAAAAAAAAGTGGGATCATCCCTAACTCCAAAAATATATAAAGTACTAGGCTCTAGCACTGACTGTGTCATAAATTCTATCTCTCTTCAGGCTGTCTATTCCTCCTCTAATGATTCTGATTTTTAACCAGTTAGCAAAATACAATTATCTCCTTGTTAAAATAAACAGACTTCAATGGGCTACTGAATTCATACATATTTTAGAAACATAAAACGTGTGTTAATAAAGGCACTTTAAAGAGAATACATCAACATATTATATAAATTATTTTCTCACTTCTCTGCATCATCTCCCTTCCATCCTGATACAAGTCATAGGTAGCAACTAATCCGGAAAGCAAAGTTGAGGAGAACAGAAGGGAAAGGAAAGGTACAGTTTTCCTTCTTGTCTAGAAAAATCTTTGTACAGTGTTAATGAAAGACAGTTTCTTCTGGGGAAGAAATGCTAATGTGAAATTTTCTCTTTCTCTCAGCACAGTCATACATTAGAGATATTTCTAGCAGTGGAGATGCAGACTGCAATAGGTGGATGGATATTTACCCAAGAAAATTTGAGCCATGCCCTTTCATTTTCAGAGAGCTGCTACCTAATCTCGGTGTAGCATCAAGACAAAGGACACATCATTCCGTTTGCGCCTGCCCTGCAAAAAAAAAAAGGGGGGGGACTTGTGGGGGGAGAAAAAACCTACAACGCTCTCTGAATGCTATTAGAATAATGGTCTGGGGAAAAAAAAAAAAAGATAAAATACAAATTTCACTCCGATCTGGGTTGGATTACTTCCCCATGCCCCTGCCTTTATTGGGCGATTTGGAGTTTCATTAGAATTCAGAATTCCTGCAGAAAGAAAAACCACAGTGGCACGGACTTCTCTTTCAAGGGGATTGCAGGCTGACCCATCAAAATGAAAAGGCTCAATGTTTTGCTGACAGGTCCCTGAGCAGGCCTGAGTGACAGCTTCATTTCAGCACTTCTCAGATGAGATTTGAATTGGGGGGTGGAGGAGGTAGTAGGAGAGAGACTTTGTTCCCTAAAAAGTGTCAGTGTCAAACTCTGCAGTTCAAGTTCTAGTGTCTGAGGTACAAAACCGAGCCAGAAATCATCTTCGACTTGCCTGCTTCCCAATTTATTATTAATGTCTCTCTAATATTAGCACGCATGAAGCTTCGTTTAAATCTTGGAGTTCATGTCGAGTGTGTGTTGTTCCTTTTATTGGAAATAAAAAAAGATAGAAGGAGATGGATTAAAGTACAGTGAACTGTTGTATAATGTCTGCATCAAAGACTACTTAGTGGCATTTTTCTGTTGTGATAATGAAAACATCAGTGAGAGCTTGATCCTATCTCTTATCTGGGGGAAAAACCAAATTTTTTCTTATAAATTTACCTGGGTCTTCCTGCCTGCAAAATAAATTTGGATAGAGAACACCTGAAGGCATTCTGAGTTTAAATTTCAGTAGCAGCTTTGTGTCTACTTCCCAATATCTTAAATGAGCAACTTTTTATTGTTTATCTCAATAGAAAAAAATGGTGAAAACTTGGCAAACCTGTCCCTGCCATCCAGGCTTGGGGAACCAGAGAAGCATCTCAGCCTCTTCATGTAAGGGAAGTAAAACTCATTTATTTCCTACTTCTTCCCTTACTATAGGTTGATTTGGTATGTGCAGGGCCATTAGCAAATTATTTTTCCTAAAAGTTTATTTAGTTTGCCAGGTATTGGTCACTGGTGTTCACAGCTTTTATGAATCATCTTCCTTTTCCTCCTGTCTTGTGCATATTGATGTGTACCTTGGTCACAAGCAAAATCCAGCTGGTGGAATTTGCTTTTAGGAGCCATCAAAAAAAGTTAACCTTATTTTTCAGATAATAGAAAATTAGGTTTCAAAATGAAGATCTTCAAAGCAGCATTGATCCTTGTACCTTATTCCTATACCTTAGAAGTCATCTCATCAGTAACTGTATCAAAATGAGGTTCTATTATTCCATAGAACAGATCTGTTCTTCAGAATCAAACAGAATTTTATGTATTACATTTACTTTGGAACAAATTCCTCTTTAATTTATATTGATAAAAAGCTGTAGTAAATTCAGCAAAAGTACAGGCTTTATCATCTAGGTAGAAAAAGTTTTGGGCTAAGAGAGAAGCATATTAAGCTGTAATTCTTCAGCGAACGTGAAGAGGGCTGCTTTAGTGTTGTTGGATTGTGTTTCTATTGAATGCAACAGCCAATAATGGCATAAAATCCATGTAAATTATCAGAGTATATATTAGGACCATCCCAAGGAAGCTTCATCTTGTAAACTTTTGCTGATTGTTCATGATTTGCTTTTCTTTAAAGAAGTGTCTGCATTCCAAAACAGAGAGCAAAGACGTTAAAACTGCAAAACCTCCTAAAACAAAATTTACCTCTTGTCCTGCTTCTACATTTTAAGAAATCTTACTATCTTTATGTCCTTATGTTTTATTGAGCATGGAGCAAAAAACTCACTATGCTCAAAGCAAGCCTCCTTGTGTAAAAGGCAGGTGTCTTTTATGGAGAAGGAAATAATACTTCCCTCTGATCCTAGGGAAGCCCTGCATTATATTCCTTATATACTTGGAAACTGTGTTTTTATAATCAAGTTTTTATCACTTGGGAAACTCAGGGGCCAATTTCAGTTCTGAAACCAAAAGTTCTAGCAGCCTCAACCCTCACTTATACCAGGGAAGAATTTGGTTTCAGACATTTAAAAAGATCAACTCAGCGATATCCTAGTTTTGAGATTAAATATGCAATGAAAAAAATGTTCAACAGAGAGGTACAAATTCCCCTTTGGAAATCAGAGTGTGAGTTCAACTGACTTTGTAATAGCACTAGGAGATGGAAATGAGAAAGGGCACATTTAGAAAAATTACTTAAAATATAAAATTATGTATTGCAGTTTGTGAGAATCTACCTTGATACTCCAAGATATTTTTCAAGCACTGGGAGTAGAAATAGGATACTAAGAAGAGTAAGGCAAATGCTTAGAGAAACAGAGTTAGAAGAAGAATATATGATCTGAAATTTAAGACAAACAGATCAAGCCCAGTTAGGGCAAGGCATATACTGCTTAATGGAGAAATGTGTTACTCGGATCTTGTAAAGTCATTATGGACAAAATATTAGTAAATTACGCTAGGAAAAAAAATCCTCTGCTGATTGAACTGACCTTCATGTCCTTTGCACAACTTCAAAAAAAGTATCAATATCACGTATGAGCAGCCACAGAAACTGAGGTCTGCATGGGGATTTGTCAGGATTCAGCTTGTGGGTCAGTGGCAAGGCTGGGTGAATTGAACCTGCTGCCAGCTCACAGTGCTGCCAAAATTGCTGGTTTGCTCAAGCTTTGTACTGAGAAACTTGTGCTCTGTTGACTTTTTCTTGCTCCCTGTGCTGATAAAAGCGAGAAAGTGCTGCTCAAAGTTGTGTGCTGTTTTGTGAGTACCTGCCTGGGCTAACGAGGGCAGGGCAGGACTTGGCACCTCATGTCCCACGTCTGAACATCCACCCCCTTGTTTTCTTTTCCACTTTGCCTCCAAACCTGCCCTCCTCTTCCACATGCTCATTGAAACTGGTTTGGGTAAATCTTGCGTGCTAAAAGGGGAGTTTGAAGCAGTGAGGTAGGTAAAGTTGAAGGAGATACCTGCAAGTTGTGCTCCCTCCTCATCCTCTTCATTAATACCAGGTCACAGAGGTGGCTGCAGGGAGACAGCAGGTCAGTCCTGTGTTTCAGCTGGGCTGGATCTGTTCTGCTTTATTGCTTTATGTAGCATCCCCCTCCCACCACCTCCAGTTTCAACAGGGATGCCCTTCTGAGGAAGGTAAATCAGAGTGGCTTAAAAATGTGTGCACTGTAATGCCATTGTAATGTATTAGCTGGTTTATTTTTAGATCAATCTAGCTGCACTGTGCTTTTATCAGTGAAACTGTAGATGTAGAGTCTGTCAAGGGAAAGAGGGGTCTTTTTTGGGATTTTTGAGGGCTGGAGATACTAAATCCGCTCAGGTGTTACAAATATTGCATAAAGAGCTTCCAGAAGAGAGGATGAGAGGCTGTTGTGGAGGAGTTGCTTAGAGAAAGATACTTTTGTAATTAGGAAATTTAAAACCAGCAACAAGCTATTAAAAACCGGAAATAAAAACATTTTCTGGACATTGACTCTTCATATGAATAAGCTGCACAGATACTTAGGCCTCAACATCAGCCTGACATATAAGCAGAGGAGCTTTTCCTTAAGCATGGTCTTAAGTACTTTTTGCAATACAGACATTTTCCATAAACAGAACTATTGAAAGTATTGAACTTCTAGTTTCTCATGATACTGTCCTCATCTGGCATCCTGACCCATCTCATGCTTTCCTTGCAGCACTTTTCAGCAAGGAACTATCATCTCACGTTGGCATATTTGGGTGTGATGTAACCCAAGAACAAAAATCTCCATCCAGTTTCACCACGCCATCAATTTTGCTGACATTCCATTGTTCATAAAGCACCAAAATGCAACTCTTGCTTTCAAACTCTTTCCTTGAGTTCAACAGGATAATGAATGTGAAGGAGGTGGCAAAACTTTTTTTTATTTTTTCCCCCCCGTTTTTTTTTTTTTTCTCCAGGTTCACACCAGATAGGCATTTTTTACAGCCTGAAAGGGGATGTTTTCTTTTGTTAATAGCTTACAATCAGATGAAAGGACTCATCACTCTATTTTAGTGCTCCACCACATGGCGTGTATCTTTTATAAATTACAGGCTGGCGTTGTGTGCACTGGGGGAGAGAAAGGTTGGTTTTCTTGCTGTGAGCCATCCTGCCTAATTGTCGTATGCAAATAAAAGCAATTATAAGGCTTTTAGGGTGAAGGGATGACAGCTGAGTTTGGCAGTTGAGGAGGCCTCACCCACCTTGTTGTCATAGCAACAAGGAGGAAAAGGACAAAATGGTGTGTATACAGTGGAAACATTTATTTTGGTTAAAGAATTAAAAATACATATACCGCTGTTAGCATGCAACATCAATATGTGTAATGAATGGGTTTGTTTAAAACATTAGAGAAATTAAACTGTATTTATTCCTTGGCCCTTTAAATGATCCTTGTCATCTAACTACCATTTACAAACCATCACTTGTGATTTTATCTGCTACTTTTAAAGTTATGAACAGATGATAACAATCCAGTCAATAATTAGGAGATTACAAGTTTCTGTGTTTTAGTGCATCTATTTCAATGTTACCAGACCCAGAGCTGCATGAAGGAGAGGGACATTCAATGGTGTGTCCGTGAAGGGGAAACAGTGAAAAATAATAACCTATTAGCAGTCCATAAAGTTCAATATAAAATATGTTTGTGCTAAAGTGTTAAACAAGTAGAACAAATAGCGTGCTAGTAGCATACAAAATTAAAACGAGTCACAAATGGATATTTTCTATGGCAATTTATTTCACAATTACTCTTGTGGAAGCTTTCATGAATTAAATATGAGTTCTATCTTGAAATTAGGTGTTATAAGGCTAAATTACAAGAGGCAGCCAGTAATTGAGGTGGCTGAAACACGGGGTCTAGTGAACTAATCTCTTGCTGTGCCACGTGGCTGTCCCCTCGCCAATGGGAAACCTCCCCATGACAAAAACAGAGGCAGCTGAGAAAAATTGATTTCTCATCTGAGCCATATTTGATAGCTTTTGAAATCGAAAATTGAAATTAACTAACCTAAGCCCCATTGTAACAAAAGAGCAAATTAAATATGCAACATGGCTTCCTATTGGCAGCAAGAGGGCCTGCCAAGGTAAATTTGTAAATAGAGTTTAAGATGCAATCCTCCCCCCTCCTCTTTTTCCTTTCTCTCTGTGCAAAAAGTATAAGTCTGCAATAGCTTAATAAATTATTTATATAAAAAAAAAATTCATCAGCTGCAAATGGCCACTGTGGTTAAGGTCCTCCATGGAGAAAATCATTGCATTAGAGGAGCTCATTGAATGAAGCAGAATTAAAATTATCTAGTCATCCCTGAGCTAGGAATAAACTGTACATGAAGAGACTGGCTTTTTCTCAAGAAAAGTTTTATGAGTGGAAATTTACGAAAAAAAAGCGGAAAACCCATCCCAAAACCAGACCAGTCATTTAGACTTTACAGATAGCTAGGGCTCAGATACACATTTTTATTCTTTCTTTTCATTAACCCCAAACAATAATGGCATAATGGCTATTTGAGCTTGGTGGAGTATCCACATGCTTGCCTTTTGTCTTGCTTTTACACATCCTAAGACATTTCAAAGGATTCTGACAGTGAATGCTAATGACTCAAAAGGTGCTTCTGCAGAGCTGTGGATTTATAGTGGGATTCCCTGAAATGAAGGCAGCCAACAAAATCAGTGATGCCATGCTCTAAATACTGTTTTCTGTCCTTTTAAAAGGAGGAGGGGGGGGGATAGAAACAAACACAGCCAAGACATCAGCCCTCAGCATTCCTCTCTTACAGGGTTTCTGCTTTTCTCTGCCCAGATTTGCATGGGAAAACAAATGATTTCATTCCAATACTTGAGCAGAAGCATGTATAAAGATATAGAGCCAGATCCCTGTCTGCATAAATCAGGATAGCTTCTTTAACTTCAGAGGATTTATGCTACTCTATATCATCTGAAGATCTATCTCATGAAATTGTTCCACTTTCCTGCCGAGGCTGTTCAGATCTGAACTGTATAAAATCTAGTGACAACTGTAATGGAGGATATTACACTTAGCCTGTCTGTCATCCCAGGGATCTTGTAAAATCATTTTCTGTTCTAATTTATTACTTTTAGTGTCAATCAGCTGCCGACAAGCTGAGTAACATCATTAGGCATTGAGTTCATCTACTCAGCACTTTTTAAATGCAGTTTAAGTAGTTGTCTCATTATGTGTAGTAGGACAGAAAGTCAAGGTTCAAGGAGTTTTCCTTTTTGGCAGAGATATTGTTGAAGCCTCTACTATTATCTTTGAAGGAAAAAAAGCCCACAAGAAAATAGCTCTTTTTTATTTTTAAGGATTGGACAAAAAAAAAAAAAAGGAAAGAAGGCAATGAAACACAGTAAAACTCACTGTAGAAACTTTGGTTCTGATTTCCCACTGCTTTACTTTGTATTTACCTCAGATGCATGAGTTGAAAGGTGTGAGGATGGAGAGAGTCAGTGATGAATCGGGGATTTTGTATAATGTGGAGCTGATGGCTTCCAGCCATGAACTAATAAGTGGTTGGGGTTCACCTCCTTACTGAGTGCCTGCTATTGCTGTGCAGAGAATATAACGGGTGGAAATAAACCATGCACCAATCCTGTAATAGAAAACATTGATTTCAGCACCCCCAAGTAGAGCATGATTTTATTTAGCACTATTACACATCACAGGTATGCCCACAGCTTGGCTGTGGCAAGGTAAGAGTGAAACTGCAGCAAGTAATTTTCAGAGCTGCTTTTAAAATAAAATATGAGTATCAAAATGTCAGGGCAGGCAGGAAAAGCCCTTCAGCTCCATCCCCTACTAGAAACCTGAAGGTTTGACTCTGAGCTAGAGCCCAAAGTGGGGCCTCATGGCTATCTCTCAGGAGCTCCCTCATCGCTCAGCCCCTTCCCAGCAGCAGTCCATGTCAGAAGATAATATTCCCATATCAGTCTCATGTTTCTGCTCCATCTGAATACAGTTCTTCTGCCTGTGTCCAGATAACGATCTGTCCTAAAAAGTCCCAAAGTTGCTGAGATGTAGTGATGGAAGGACATTTAGGAGTGACTGTCATTTTTGGGAAGCCCCAGCTAATGGGTGTAGTATGAAGCTGAAGAAATACCATGCTGGGTAGTGACTGATTTTTCTCTCTGTAACAGGAAGGACATGGCCATTTTGTGCATATTTCTTCTAGAGTTTTATACTGTTTGATTAGGGAGACAAAGTAATCATCCTTTTGCAGTGGAATGGAGTTTACCAAAATTTAGGAGAGGCTAATTTCAGCCTGGAACAAGTGGTTAAACTGGTGGAAGGAGGTCAGGAGGGGACAACTTTTGTAGTGTGAATTACTACTTAGGAGTCTACTATCTTATTTCCCTACAAGTCAGGGGAAGAAGAGCAAGTTATGTCCTGTAGAAATAGCATAGAAAAATGATACTGCATGTTTTCTAAAGGATGCTGAGGATATGCTCCTTTGATGGAGTAGTGGAAAACATTTTATAAGTGGTTTATCATGTTCATGCTGAATTGATGATTTCATCAGGGAAGCTGTGAATTGCATTAATTGTGTCTTAGTGTGGCTGAAGCTTTTTCTAAATGCATTTTGTTTTATAAAGAAAAAGAAATACAAAAGTTTTTTACCAGTCTTATCTAAAACTTTTGGACCACAATCATTCCTAATTAATAATATGTGTGGTATAGTCTTCCTGTTAAACACAAGCAAAGAAGGTAATATGAAAAAAATAATCAAATATGTTGATAAGCATTCCCAGTTCACAGTAAATTATTATTGGTTTAAAGTCCAGGCTTCCTCCCTTTGGTAAACTGCCTTATATGACATTCTGTACATTTTAGATGTAGTTACTAAAGCTAGCAGCTTTCATGGTATCCATCCAACAGGATATTGTAGTTAGAGTGCCAGTAATTCTGGGAAGCATCAAAAAAATGTTTTAGAGGATGTTTAGTCAGAAGAAAATCACAGCAGAAGCAAATCTGAACTGTTTCAGCAAAAAAGAAAATTTCCTGCTGAACTGTAGAACAAATTCTACAAATAATTGCACCTACTGGACAAGTTAGATAAGGATGCAGTACACATTTTAAAATAGTAATCTTGAGACTGCATATGTAGCTGTAGAGTGCATATGGGTGCATCTTGCTGTAAGTAGTATCTTTGTATTACGTGTGAATGGCTCACTCTGAGTTTACCTTTAAAGATAATCCTTTTAAAATTTTTTTATTTTATTAGGTCAATCGTCAGAATTAGGAGAATATTAATATATGGCAACAGTTATATAGTGGAAGGGCATCACTTTCTGCATCCAGGAGTGTAATTCTCTTAATAGGCACAAATCCTACAGGGACCCCAATATTCAGATTCGTATTGTAAACTCCTAAATTAGGATTCAAACCAGAATATATTTAAACATATTTAATGTGAATAATTTGGCTTATATGTGTACGTCAAGGTAAGCAAGGCAGAATGGGGGAAATCTCAATTTTTCAACTCAGTTGCTTCAAATTGAGTCATAGCTTTGTGCTTTATATAGCAACAAGGCCCTGATTAAGCACTTAAGCATGTGCTTAAGGTTAAGCATGTGATTAAGTACTTTGCTGACCTAGGGCTTAAGTACCCTGTAAAGCATTGGAAAAATGAATAAATCAAATTTAGGTCAAATCCAGCCCTGTGCCGCACACCTATGGCGAGAGCAGAGCAGGAGGGAGGAAGCTTTGCCTCCAGAGGCTGCAGGCAGCAGGGCAGGATTACAGCCTGACATTCCGGGGAGAGGGACCAGGCTGTGACAGCCCTGCCCCGGGAGGGCTCGGCCGGGTCCCGAGCTGGCTGTCACACACTCCTGGCAGCCGCAGGAGCTCGGGGCCAGCGCTGTGCTCCTCGCAGAGCAGGGTTTGTTCGGGTGCTGCCGCCTGCCCTGCCCTGCCTGCTCCTGCAAGGATGCTCCATGCTGCTCCTCTCTCCCTGTTCTCCTCATCACCTTACACCCTGGGAGGGAAATGCTGCAGGAGTCAGGATTTCCTTTGAGGATAAACCAGCAGGTACGTCCTGCTTAGCCTCGTGCGGAATTTGGATGTCCAGTTTAGATGCTGGTGCTGGAAGATCCTCTCTGGGGAACTCTCCCCATGGGTCAGTCCCACCTCCCAGAGGGATGCACCAAACACCTGCTTTTGTGTCTGATTGCAGCAAAGGATGGTGGTGAGAAATCTAAACGTTTGGGAAACACGGACTCTATTCATAGAAAATGGTCAGGCATTAAAAAAAAGAAAAGAGTTCTTTGTGGATAAGCATTCCCAGAACTGCTGGACATTGTTCTGAAGCTGCCTAGCCTTCTGTAATCTGGCATTGAAAACTGTAATGAAAAAGATATTTTGGCTTTATTATTTTCTTTGTCAAAACAAGACACTGTAGAATGTGCTTAAATTTTTTTGTGAGTTCCCACAAAACCTGTTTTGGTAGTTACAGCATTCAATGTTCTTGAGAAGGGTAAAGCAAAGAGACATCTACAGACGACCTCAAAGATGAGGACAAGGTGAAATTTAAGGGACACAGATAAAGTATGCACCCTTAGAGGAGAAAAAAGTATCTAAAACAATTCACAATTCCTACAAAGATTTGTATTGTGCCACTTAAAACATTTTGATTCTCTCTTTTTTCTTATCCCTGTCTAAAACCTGGACTTTCTCTGGAAGGAAGAAAAGAAAAAAGTCTTTCAAACTCTGTAACTTTCACATAGTGGAAAAGAGGGACACATTGTGTGCTGTCACTGCAGTTATCCTCTCCAGTACCACCTACAGTGGAAGTCTAGCTGCAGGCTAGAGTTATACAATATCACAGAGAGAGATTAAGCATTACATTTATTGTGGTTGCTGGAAGGGGATATTATTGCTGTTTCAGTGGAGAGATTTATAGAAATACTTAATGAATGCTACTAGTTTTCTTATCAGTTGGTAACCATACACATGTGCGTGTGGAAATACTACATTACATATTTATAGAAACCTCGGAAAAAGTTGGATATTAGTGTTTGTGGCAGATTTGGCAGCATAATGGAACTGTGGTAGTAGAATGGCATGGTATTGTTAGGTTGTGCATATGATGTTGGATAGAATACAGGCAAAATTAGCCAGATTAGTTTTAGGCATTTTCCAAATGAAGAAATTCTTTGTCATTTATCCTTGGGAATGTGCAGAGTGTTATCGGTCTCAGTCTATTTTTATGAAAATATCATAGGTCAGAAACAGTTCAGAAACTAAAGGCAAATTAAAAAAAAATTACAAAGCTTTTAGTATTTTCTCTTTTAGGTTTATTTAAATCAGAAGTATATGTGAGTCATCAGCAAAATAGGAACTATTAAGATGGATCAGAAAGATGTGAAACTTAAGAGTTCCTGGAAAAAAGTTATTCAAATTTTATTGTAATCAAGCTGATCTGCTGGCACCTATTCCTGGTTTTTATGTAGCAGAGAGCCCTAATGAGAAGCCAAAAGGTAGCAGCCAGTGCAGAAAATTGACTTTTCCCTCTCTAGAATCTTCACTTAGAAGCACTAAAGACTGAGCATCCCAGTAAATCTGTGAGAAAAAAAAATCTTATTTAAATTCTTTTAGATATAACATTTATTCTGCCCTCTGACTGAGTGCATTAATATTCTATGATCATGCATAGATAGCTGCATGGTAAATATATATTTGTACATTGAGCTGAAGTGAAGTTTTCATTAAGCTGATCACAGGTAAATTATTAGGCTTAGAAGCAGCTTTTTATGTCTCAGTGTAACATCTCTAAGTTCATGACTGGTATCAAGAGTCATTCTCTTGAATTCTTGTAGGCGCAGCTTTTTTTCCTTCAGGAAGAGAGATTTATTACAAGATCCTGCTGTTGAAACCTCAGTCAAGATTAGGTGTAAAGACAACACAGAATAAGTAAATAGCATCTCTGGTACTCGCCATCAAAGGATGTGATAGGGTATTCTCAGATGGAACAGACAGGTCTGATATTGCATATTAGTAGAGTTAAAGATATATGAGGTATTGAAAATATTCATGCCTCTGCAGTGATGGAGAGAAGGCAGAAGCTTTTGGCTTGGATGTTTTAGATAATTAAGAGCAACAAAAGATTATGTTGGAAGCAGATTTGCTGCAGATAGATAGTACATTCTTACTAGAAAAATGGGATATCTCTTATAGTAGTCTGATGGCCCTTTTTCTTCTCTATTTTAAAAGGAAAGAGCACTTCTATCTTCTGACTGAATTGTAGGATGCATAATCAGACTCTTGACAAGTAATGAAATGACTTTTCCTCCTCTAATAATATTCCTTCCAGAATTTATCAGTATTTTGCAACAGTACTTGCAGTCTGAGATAACATTCCAAAATTTGGATAAAAGAAATCTACTGTATCATGGAATTATTAAAGAAAATGTGAGTGTATAAATTATTTTGACTAGTGTTGAATAAAAGTACCTCATTTTATTGAACTTCCATCACCTTTTTCTAAATGGTAGTGAAGCGATAATTAAGAAAGGCTAATTATATATTATTGTAAAGTGTACACTTGTTATTAATTTTTTGGTGTGCATGCTTTATTTTTTCTGTCTGCAGTTTTTTGCATAAACTCTCTGCTCTGACTTACCTTTGGGGATAAAAGGCTGGGGCTTGATGCTGGAGGCATCTACAAATGGGGATTATAAAAAACTGCTTCCATAAATTGCAGACTCTCCTCTCTCCCTGCATTATATTTCCTTTCTAGGCAAGTGTTCACAGTCATGTCCCAGAGCAAAGCTTCCTGGCTGTGATTTGTGGTCCTTTATCGGTCCGTGGGGCCACGCTCTGCAGATGTTGCACCAAGAGTAGAGGTCCCCAGGCATGATGTGATCTTGCTGGGTGACAGAGTTTGTGCATCTCTCTGGGTAGAGGATCCAGAGCAGCAAAGACATCCTGTGGAATAGGAAAAAAATCTTTTTTAAATTTTTTTTTGCCAAAACCTGCATGGAAATCTCCATGGGACTGGAAGTTCCCAACTTGGCAAAACCAATGCAATGTAGCACAGACTCAGAAACATGATGACCTTCTGTTCACTTTAAAATAAACAAGTGAAAATAAACTAAAATCCCAAAGTAGCATTCTGCAGGCTCTCCTGCACCTCTAGATGTCTGCAAAGTCTCCTGTGCCACAAGGAGCACAGCAGACTGCCTGAAGGAAGTAGCTCTGCCCCGCTCCCACTCAAGGATGGGCTGAGATGCTTCCCAGAGGTTTGCAGGCAGTCTGAGTGATGGAGGCCATGCCTTTGTTACCTGCTGGTGACTGTCATCACTCACAGCTGCTCCACCTTGGGTTGTGCTATAGACCTGCCCTTAGAGGAGTCCATGTGAGTGGCCATTATTGATCTGTTAATGTAAGCATCGACAATGTTTTCCTGATAAAATTCTCAGGAAGTGCCATTTCAGACTTAGAATGGGCCAAGTAGATGGGAACACAAGTTAGGCACAATTTTTAAGTTGTAGGTAGCCTAGCTCTTTACATGATTAATTGTTTAAGCACAGATAGAAAATTTTGATGTAATTTAGAAAGAAATTAAACAATATACTTTATAACTTTTCACAACATCTATACATAGGAAATCCAGATGTATCTTTTAATGTTTACTTACTAGACATGCAAATTGTTTGTCTAAATAATAAAATATTTAAGGTTGGAATACATCTTTTTAATTAAAATTTTCCCGAGGCAAGTAAGATTACTGCAGCATAGAGAGATTTGCTGATACTTGTGTAATGTGTTTTTTATAATGCTGATGGTGCCAGACAAAGTCAGTTATGTGCTACTCTTGTTGTCTGTTATTAATATTTTTGTATCAATGATGAGAAGAGCAGCAGCAACGATTGCAGCTGATGAGCCACAATAAATAGCAGCAAATGCATTCTAACCTCTGACTCTGTGACAAACAGCATGGGTACTATCTGCAGCTCTGGTTTTAATTTCAATGGCATCAAAAGAAAACTCAAGAGCTTCAGAAAATAACTCTGGCACCATGGCTTAGATAAAATAAAATGCTTACCCACAGACATAAATTACCATGGGAATAAAAAGACTACACCAAAATGACATAGTTTCATAATGCTCTTAAATCAAGAAATAGAGGACAGTGAGCACAGCTCCCAAATTGCAACAGTCACACTGCTTGATCAGTGGCTTTTTATGGCACTAGCTAACCTAACAGGTTCCTTCAAGAAGTGGTACTTGATGGCATGCACTCAGATTGTGTGGGGAAATTCAGCAGGATGACACTCCCATTTCATGAGAATTAGTTCCCAGCACACAGTAGAAAAGGTATTTTCACAGTTCTGACTGCAGCCTTGCACTGCTGGAATGTGTGTTCCTGTGAACAGGATGCTTTGTTGGACTTCATTGCCACTGAACTCATCGAATTTGAAGCTGCATGTAATTACTTTAAGGCACAGTAAATCCTGCTCACCTTACTAGTGATGGCACTCCAAGAGCTACTGTGTTTGCAGTCAAAGCCAAGACAACATTGCAACAAGCTGCAAAGTCCTGGGCAAAGCATCTTGCAGGAGGAGGCACATACATGTGTGTCTGTGCATTGCTGCTGCAGCAGCTGCATAGTCTTCTTTACTAATATTTTTATCTGTAAATTCCTCACACCTTATTCTTTATTCTCACCTCACTTTTAAGGGATTGTTTTGTCTAGTCTAGGGGTTTGATAAGATGACCTGGCTCTTCTGGGATTGGCAATATATTGGCTTTCAGACCAAGCTGTGCTCACCAAGATGGTCATCCCAGTTCAGACCATACTTTCGCATGCATTGAAGAAAAGAGGGAGAAAACTCACTTCTGACCATATTATCCTGCATTAATACATAATGACTCATGTTAATGAATCATGTTGGCCTCTAATGAAATCACTTCTTCATTACTCTGAGAGGAATGGGGCCAATTCTAGTCTGGCATGGATCCCATTTGTGGTACCTGTTGTGAGGTTCAGTCTGGCTTCCCACGATAATCTAAAATTTCAGTACAGTTCTTTAATATGTTCAAATGCAGTGAGACACAAGTAAGCTATGAATGCATGACTGCTGTTATTTGCAAGTCTGTTAGTTACCCACTGAAGTTTTCAGTACATCACTTTTTAAACTTCCATGTAAAATTCCTCATGTGAAACAAGTGGGAGCTCACAGGTGCTGCAGTCTCGAGTTGATCTACTCGAGGTACTAAGAACCCAGTGGCTCAGAAGAGATTTTCATTATTGCAATGAGAAGCCCCTCTGTATCTCCTATCTCATTTTAGGGGGTTTTAAATGTCTCATAGTCATAGCCTACACAGAAATCAGTTTTCTGTCTGAGTCATATAAACAGTGCTGGTTGCCAGACATGCTTAAAAGGAAGTGACCACTGAACCTGATTTTTGGGGTTTAAGAAGGTTTTTTAGCAGGTTTTCAGTGCAACTTCCACAGACCGAGTCTTCACACAGAGGAACAAAAACCTCGTGTTTAAGTTCATCTTGTGGACTTCTTTCAAGAAGTAAGGGGTTCTGGTACCATTTTTTCTTATCTCAAGGGAGGAAAAAAATGTCTTTTGATATTTTTATTCCTTCAAAAAGTTATTTCAAAAGAAGAATAAGAAAGGACAAAAGCAGAAAAAAAAATAAACCTAGTGTTCTTTTCTTCAGTGATAGAAGAGAATCCCATTTTGACCAATGTACTTGAAAGAAGATTCCTCCTCAAAACATTGGGGAAAAAAGTGGGCATTTATTTTGAACTATAGAAAAACTAGTTTTCTTCTGAAAAGTTAAAAGCATTTACCTTTGGAAAAATACTTGTCAAAGTCTGTGGGGAAAAAAAAAGACAAAAGCCCGTATCATTTCAGGTTTTTGACTAGATCCTGAGATACAGGTGGTTTTTAGAAAGTACAGTTCAGGTATGGGAGTATATGAAAGATCACCTTTGCACTCCTGTAATCTTAGTCACTTGTTTCAAGCTGGAAGATGGCTCTAACTTCTATCAACATCAAATAGCACCTGGACCATTCTGTCTATGCCTGCTGCTCCCCACAGGCCATCTGTGATCTGCATACCACCCTTTGCAATTATTGATACAGTGAGTAATTACTTCTGATGCTAGATATAGCTCCAACTTCCCATTAAAAAGAAAAGACGCTGATGAGGTATCCTCTCTGGAATTCTTGGTGCCAGAAGTAGAAGTAACCTGGTGGGTCAAAAGGTGTCCGAGTTGACACATTCTGCATTCAGTCAAGAGACTTGACTTGTCCTCACTTCAGGCTCAGGACACCTTTTGTGAGAGTGCTTTTGATCTAAAAGGCTGATGAAAAGAACCCGAGCGATCCGCATCCTCTGGTGCTTGTAACGTGGTGCTGTGCTGGTCAGCAGAATACACCCTCCCAACAAGAAAGGGAAAATCACATCTTTGCCTTCTGTAAGCAGGAATTACTGACTTCTTGTTAATTTTCTTTCATAAACCTGGTGCTCGTGTGGAAATGTTTTGTATAAATGCATTTTATTGTATTCTGTTTTCCCTTGATTCTGTATGAGGGAAGGACTACTTGCTGTGTACTGGAGTAGGTCTTTAAGCCAATCCTGAGCTTTTCCCTTCATTGTGAGAGGCACTTTAGAGAATTCCAGGTATCATATCCTCCTAAAATACATGACCCACGCAGTCCAGAGATTTCAAACTTCATTTTGTTTTAAGATCAAGTGAGTGTCATAGGGGAGAATCACTCCCAAATCACGTTGTGGAAGGTGAAGCCCAGAGGCTGCATTTACACTGCTGTGCAGCACCAACCTGTAGACAGGAGGAAGAAATGCCTGTCCATAATGGTTAGATTTTGGGGTTCCCTCAGAGCTGTTCTTTGCACTTCTGTCTCTTTAGGGCAGCAGTTTCCCTCTAGTTTGTGTGTCCTGACACCATGTTATGATCAACAAAACCCACAAGGCCACTATTGTAAAGTTTCCCAACAGAGTTGTCTGCAAATATACATGGAATTACAGGCACTACGAAATCCAGCTGGTATTCCAGAAAGTGAAAACATTGGCTGAGAAGGAAACTAAACATGAGGTGGTAGATCATGTCCACCTTCACTCCTGAGGTTCACTGGCTCAGGTTACAGCGTGTTTTGTCAGAAAAACCGAGCGATTCGCAGGTCATACAGAACTGAAGTCTGGCAGAAGAAAGCAGTTCCCAAGCTTCAGACTAGCACAACAATATTTACACAGAGAAAAACAAGGTTGAATCCCATGGATTCAATATGAGCAGCATAACAAACAAACAAGTAGGGCATTTTGTGAAGTCTAAGTCTAGTCTGGTTTTTAAATGGTTGCAGAGTGCAAAGGTTCTAAAGAAAATCTATAGAGCTGCAGATAGAAAAGGTATTTCTCTTTTGGTCAGGATATTTGCTTAGATTTAAGCACAAAACTATCCTTAAGAAATCACCATATTTATGTCATGGTAAATATTTAAGGAGAGATTGGAATTGCTGTTAACTGTCAGTGGGAGAGGATGGTTTGATGTGTTTTGTAAATGACTGGGTAAATCCAGCAATCTTGGCTCTTCCAGGACAAAACTGGCCTAGTTCTTTAGCACCCAGAACTATGAGGTGGGAGGGGGTCACGTAAGTCTGGTTTTTATGCCTTTAATCAGTGATACAATTCATGTTGCAGACTAACCTGCGGGTATTGCATGTAACAAATGAGCACATACAATGGTGATTTAATTACACATAGCCCTTTCTACTCAGCTACACACCTCATTCCTTGGTCTTACACTGACTCCAAAGGCAGAATTCATTATCTGATTGGTCAAAGTGCTGCTCTGGGCCCATTGCTTACTTAGCAGAATAGATGTGACTTAAAAGGAGGATGAGGGGCGATTTCTATGTGGGCTGGGTTTTTATTATTTTAAAATTTAAATAAGAGTCTGAATCACCATAATATAAAGAGACCAAAATCAAACAACCATGGTTCATTCCTGTGCTTTGATTTTTATGCCCATGCATGTTTAAAAAAAAGAAAAAAAAAGAAAACTAAACATGTGTGCTGCCTTTTAATAAAGATCATATTAAAAATTCAATAAATAGCAATATCTCTGATCTCTTAACAAAAGCGTCTGGTGTACAGGAAATTAAATGAAAAAAAACTTGTTAATCCTTTTTGATTTCTGTACATGGTAGCTGGAAGCAGAATTCTTTAACTCGCAGGATTCTCTTTTTGTCCTCCCTCTTTTACATTTCTTCTCCTTTTTTTTTCTTTTTTTTTTTTTTTTTTTTTAATCTTCTCCAGCACAAACGTTGTCTGGGTAACCTCAGTGTAAATGCAGTCTGTTTCTCTGATACATTTAAAAAATAAATAATAAAAGAATAATAATAATAGTAAAAAAAAAAAAAAGGGAAAAAAGCCGTCGTGTCATTGTCTCATCCCTGTGGCCTTGCTGTGAGGGATCCGTCTCGAACCAGGTGATAACCTGATAGACTTTATCTTGTCTTTTCTGGGCCTCCCTGAAGCCTGCCAACACTTCGGCTGGCTGTTAGGCATTTTAAATATCCCCCATGAGCCCTAACCTTACCCCTTTTCTCTTCTTGTCATCTGGAATGTCTCAGAGCTGTCAGAGGCTTGTTGCTTATTGATGTTTCCGTGTGTTTTATGTCTTTTCTGAGATATGACAGCCCCTGACACAGTGCTGATTTCAATCAGCCGGCTTCTGGAGAGGCCTAAGATTTTGTCCTCGCGCGGTCCCAGCCGCCAGCGCACTTCAGAGGCCTCCATCTAATGAAAATGTTTCAGCAGGCGGAATAAAGGCCCGCTGCTCAACAAACAGCAGCTGATGAATTCACAAGACCAAAAAAAAAAAAAAAAAAAAAAGGGGGGAAAAAAAAAAAAAAAAAAAAAGAAGAGGAGGAAACCCTCCCCCCACAACCCCTCTGCCTTTGTTATAAGAAAAGCAAGAGGAGAGAGTGACCTCCCGAGCCAAAGGTTTTGACACTGAATCAAATCCCTTTAGGCCTGAACTGGCAGGCTGGGCCCGGCGTTGGATTACTTTATCACATCTTAGAGTGATGCTTGTACGTACCTCAGGACACCCTACGTGTAAAGAGTGGATATTTTACCCCCCTTGCTTATTAAGTCAAGTCTCGGTGTCTGGTGGGAAGGGAAGGTCTATCTGACAGAGCACCAGGAGAGGGAGGAAGCACATCCTTGCTAAAAGCAGGGAGGAAGATGATTTGCATGGAGAAACCTCTTTGAAAGAAAGCAGGTTGTGGGTTTAGCTTGAAGTCGCTATGGGGGAGCAGATATTTTTATTCACAATCAACTGAAAAAGAGAACAAGCTTTCAGGCAACATAGAGCATTTGCTTTGTGGGTTTCGGTTGGGTGTTTTAGACATCATGGAGCCACCTGCCCACCCGGGCTGCTCCCAGCTGCTGTTTGAGCTGCCTCTGTCACCCAGCCTCGGGTACCAGTGCTGCTTCTCATGGCTCCTTTCAGCCCCTCTAGTGGGGGACCAACGAAGGCAACAGCCATCCTCCACCTGGAGAAGCCTCTTGTAGGGTTTCCTTACATCATCCCAGGCAGCCCTGTCCCTCTCAAGACATTGTCTGAAGCTGCATGGATCCTAATCCCCAGATTTCAGCTGAAATGACCCTCTTGTGAGGGGTTGTTGTTATCCAGGCTCTGGTGTGGCAGCAGGAGTCAGCCCCTGCCACGCAGGGTGCTGCACAGGCAGAGCACAGCAGCTGCAGCAATGCCCTGAATCACTAATGCCAATGCTGTGGTCATTTCCTCCAGGATGCACAGCCCATGTTATGTACTTTGTGATGAAGCTCAGTGATTTCTTTTTTTTAGAAGGGATTTTACCTATCTGAGCCTGGGCTGTGGGATTAGGTTCATCAGCGGGTGAGATGTGTCGAGGTTCATGTTTACTTCTTTATTTACGTGAGTTTGGTTGGGTTTCTCGCTGTTTATTTTTGCACAGAGGAAAAACAATCTCTCCCTGTTCATCTAACTAACTAAATAAACAGAGCTCACCCCACTTTCGAACAACATCAGTGAAATTCATATCTGTGGTGACTCAGATGGTTTTGTTAATAACAGAGAGAGCTCTCAGTGTAGCCTGGTTCTGTCCTTCAGATGGGAGGCTTTAATCCCGAGTCTTATTTTTCACAGCATTCAGCTACTGGTTTTTGAGCAACAAATTACATCCATGCCTCCAAGCCAAACGAGGAGTGAAAATTTCTATTTAAAAAAATGTGGAAATAATACTGTCTATCTACCTACAGTACAATTCCATTTTTAAAGTGCTTTGATATTTTTAACAATATTAATATAATAACAGCAGCATGTGCCTATTGGATTAGTCTGTATTTTATAACTTGGTATCCAATTTCTCCCTTGTTTCCTGCAGGACTGTCACTATTAATTTCTACTCCCATTTTTTCCGTCAGTGTGAACATTGTCATTGTACTATTGTTTGTAAGTGATAAGCAGCCCCTAGTATTATTATTATTTCACTCCTGCTTGTTGAGCATCAACAAATCTACCAAAAATATTAAAAATTTGGTGGAAGTTTAACCCTCTCTTTGCCAGATGGCCCCCTTTTATTCAGCTCAAGGAGCATACTTGCTACTGTATTATCCAAGAATGAAAAAATAGGAAACTAGTAGAAAGGCAATCTGTCACAGGGAAAAAAAAAATACCTCAGGGGGTAAAGAATGCCTTCACAGTATGGCTTTAAGGTTTTAATTTATATTGGTCCTGACTCATGACACAGCCAGAGCAAGCCCAGGCCTGGGAGTCAGGTCTCCCACTGACCCTTGCATAGACTGGTGGGGAGAGAGATGTCAGCTGAAAACTCCCAGGGATCACGGGGCTGCCAAGCGCTTTGGAAATGACTGCCAATTTGGCCTAGTCTCAGCTGAACACATGCCCAAGAGGGAGGGAATGCCAGTAATAAAGCAGTTTAGAGGGGAAAGATATTTCTTTTGAGCCCCCAAACCTTTCCAGCCTTTTTGTGTGACAATGAGGTTTGCATCCATGCATGCTCTCTCAGACACACCTGCATGTACATGTGTGTCCACTCTCAAAAACAGTCTGAAAAGTATTGCATGAGGTAGATGCCCTTTCTATGTTCACTATGCAGCCAACCAACCCCTCTTTAATTTCAGAAGATAACAATAGAAGTGAATGAATTCCAAAAGGCATTAAAAACCTGAACTCAAATCCCTGCAGGCATTTATGGTGCAGAACAGGTGAATACCAAAGATACCAGTGAGCTGCATCCTATTAAATTTGTGTAAAAAATGTTCTGATTTTTCAATGATGGGAGACAGTGTAAAACTATAGAAATATACAACTTTGTTATAAGTTATAAATGATGCAATTTTGTTAATAAGCTGTATCTTTGTGGACAATTTTTTTCAAATTTGTAATATGAGTAAGTAAAGATTTCCAGAGGGTCTTTTTCCCCACTCTTGCCTATAAGATCTAAAAGTATAGAGCAGATTGGTTACTCCTGTTCATGTGAGCTGCTATAAAAGAAACATAATTTTAAACTTGGTTGTCCTTTAAACAGTTTTTCTTCTGTTTTATTACATTCCATTATGATGTTTCAAGGTTAAGAAAGGAGAAGAAACAAAAAGCTTTATTGGATTGACTAAAATATGAATTACTGTGCAGTTCATTCGAGCTTTTTGCTATTTGTTTTATTCAAGTTAGAGCCACTGGAGTAAATGGTTTAGCTCGTTTAAGTAAAGGCTGCAAGATGAGGCCTAATATGAAGGTGTGGAAAAGAGAACAGGAAGAAGAGTGGGGGGAAAAAAACACCAGCTGTGTTATTCATGTCCCAGAGCAGTGCATGAAGTGTGCCAGAAGTAAGAACTATTTGGTACATGTAACATGACAGTTAGGAATACCTAGATGCAAAAAAAAAAAAACCCAATAAACAAAGCACTGCTTGGCAAGCACATTCATTTGCTGCAGCATCTGCCCCCAGTATGCTTTACACTTGCATGGATACGTTTGGGAACTGAAAGGTAACAACAATTTATCAAAGGATTAGCAAGCACTGATGCTGCCATTCACAACTGTTACAAATATAAATTGTCACAATCATATTACTCGTTCCTCAGCTTAATTTTTGCCAGGATGTCTTTTGTCTGAAATGCCAAAATCTAATCTGGAATTGGATGGATGCTGACATAGCTGAAATATTTCGCATTAGTCACTATGTAAAATGCTTCCAGAAGTATGAGTTTGTGGTTTGTTGGTTTTTTTTTTTTTTTTTGTATATGTGACTGTACTGGAATAGAAATCTAACAAAGATGATAATATCTCCATCTCTTCTTTTCATTCCATTAAAAAGTTAGAGTTTCTCTTTTGAAGGTTTTTTGAAAAACACTGGTAAGGAGGATGGTGTGGGTGGTGTCAGTTTGAGGGACTCATGACCTACACAGCAGTCCCACAGTTACAGAGTGTATATGCAATTAGAACACAGGTAATTTAGCACAGATCAGGACAACAGAAATGTTACACAACTGTGGCTTTTCCATGACAGGAACACATGTAAATTCCTTTATATTCCTTTATTTTGAATGCAAAATTTTCTGAATTATTTAATCTCTTACGTTTGGGCCTTCATCCAGCAGACTTTGGGTCAAATCTGTCTTTGATATAGCTTGATTTACTTTGCATGCACTAGAGAAAGTTTAAACCTCAGGTGGCGAAGTACTAAATTATGAAACTCCGAAACAGAATCTGGTATAAGGAAAATGAATGGATGATCTGCTGCCCTTTGCTCACTGGGACTTTCTAGTGGAGGTAAGGAGCCATAGTTTAGCTCACTCTGCGTGATGAATTATGTGTATTTGATGAACATGCTACTTTTAATTGTATGTCTTACGGTCTTAGTAAGTTATCTTACGCAGGTAGTGCCTGCCAAGTGGAGTTGGCCTCTCGGAAGAAGAACAAAAGACGAGTAAGGAGAAATGAAAACAAAGTTTACCTACGTTTTATTTTTCAGTAACACTAATGTGCTGGATATTTTCCAAACGTAAAGAAAGCACAGTTGTGTCCACATGAGTTCACAACACCCAGACAGTGAGCTGGGGAGAGTAGTACAATATAACATTAAAGGAACAGTGTGACAGCCAGAAGACTGAGATGGGGAATTTTAGACATATTAGTGAGCAGAGAAAAGAAGTCCAGTGAGTGAGCTGTAGTGATTCATTGTTGTACTAAATAGAAGGAAGGGAAAGGAAAGAAAAAGAGGAGAAGTGAATTTTAGGGATATTAGATAGATCTATATACTTATATTCTTGAATTTACACACTACTTACATAGTCTGTGTTCAGGTGATACAACAGATAGGGTCTGAAGTACTTCGGACTTGGACAGACTCTCTGACAGAGGTAAATGGGAAAAAATGGAAGCCATAAAGCAGGACCTTATTCTCCAGGCCTCATCTGGTGTCTCATTTGCTGCTTCTAACACCATTGAAAGACCTCTGAGCACTATGATACTGTTATTAATAATAGCTGTATCATGATTTCTGCTCAGCAGTAACAGCCTTAGGCAGTGCCTGCTCAGTGATCTGTGAGCAGTCACTCTCCACCTCCTGGGATGCCAACAACAGAACGTTCTCAGCTCCTCTTGTAGCACTTCTTGTTTCATTTGTTCCCTTGTCCACACCTCTGATCACTCGCAGCAAGGTCTGCTCTTATCCTGATACTGAAGTTCTTGAATTTATTTCTGTGCTGTTGCTTTTCTCCCTGGGTTCTTTTTCAGTAGGACCAGTGTGTGTTGTGGGCAGACAGCAAACTTCATAAGGAGAGATCAAAACTGCACCACAATTCAGTGTCTTTGTGGCAGGAAAGACATGGTTACGGTTAGACAAAAATGTGCAGTGGCAAGTCTTGGGCAGGAATGAGATAAATTAACTCCCTGTGTGCCCAGCAAAACCTGTGGCTTGCCCTGTGACCCACAGGACTAATTTCTAGTGAAAAATTTATACTTTTTTGAAACAAAATTTCTTCATGTATGTGATGTTATGAATAAAACAAGACAAAGACTTCCACATAATAATCTGTAGGAATTTACAGAAACTTCTCCTGACTGCAGAAGTGATTTATTTTATTGAAGAGAAATGTGGATTTTTGCGTGATCAAAGCTAACTTTCAGCAATATCGTACGCGGATGGGAAGGTGGATATCAGTCAGTAATTAGTAGCAACATTTGCTGTGTGTGCTGGTTTCCTGAGGAGAATCCAGAGTGTTTTTCTTCAGTGTTTGGTTGTTAGGTGGTGCATTGATGAACAGAGGAATGAAGCACTTCTCACTGCTTTTTTGTCAGCTAGGAACAGCATCTGCAGAAGAGAATACTCAATTCTTTTACCATATTCATCACCTTAGTATCCAAGTAGTACATTAAGCATGACTAACATCTGTTCTGTGTTTGTTTTCTCACCTCCTCTCCAAAGGGAATGTATATAAAGTGAACTGTTCTGGTTTGTTTTGATATATATGTTACACTGCTAAATGTTTATGTCAGAAGACTAAGTCAAAGGAATCGTTTCTGAGCTTAGAGGACTGGCTCTCTATAAAGCTACCTCTAAGTCATGGAGACCTGGTGTTTTTTTTCTCTTCTCCATGCACTCAGAATGGTCAGAGGAACTTATACTGGCTATTCAGTTGGATCTTTTTTACAGGGGAAAGAGTGTTTTTCTTATTTCAAAAATACAGTATGATAGCTTGACCAAAACCACATTTTGCACCACTGACATCATGTCTTTGCATCTTAAAAGATATGGGTCACCAGTGACCCAAATGATCTATTAAAATGATGTACCTAAGAAAGATATTTGAAAGCCAAATGTATCAGTGGCAATGTGCAACCAATCTGTCAGTGCAGTGGTGATGTAACTTGGCATTATCCCCTATCAATGAGCTGCGGAAACATATCTGGTACTTGAGTCTTTGGGGAAAGATCAATATGGTCAGCCCACATATCAGCCAGGAACATTTAGAAGAAGCAATAAAGAGAATAATATAAAGATAGTTTGTGCAAATGATCAAAAAGGTGGTGCCATTTATCCCTGGGAGAGTATAAAAATGGTCATTGTAGAAATGAGATGCTGAATCAGCCCAAAAGAGCTATCACTTACATTAATATTGAATTGTTTTAGGATGGGAGTTCTGACTAGAAGTAAAAAGACAGGACAGTTGCATACATGTTTTTAAGTAGAATACATTGATTAATTAGTGAGTAGGTTTGTTAGACTTGTTTGACAATTGTATTTATTTGCTCAAGATTTGTGGCAGTTTTTCATTAGAGACTGGGTGCAGACAGTGTGAGTACGGCTACGTTTCTGCAGTTATCCTCCCTGCATTTATCTACTAACAAGCAGCTTCCAAGGCAGGCAGGGCATTGCCTATGGCTCCTCACTGTCCTGCTTCCATAGTTAACACTTTCTAAAAAGGTTTTTAGTGTTGCTTGTTCTAGCTATGTATCTTTGCCTAGGTTGTACAGCAGTTTTGTTGTGTCAGATTCTAGCTGACTGCCCACCCTAAATCATATAATAAGTAATTTTTTGTACCTCTGGTAGCCCTGTGTCTCTGTAATTCTAGACAACAGCCTTTTCAGCATGATGAATGTAAACTTATTGAAAAGGATCACCTCTATATTCACTCTTCAGGTTAGCAGAGCAGTAAATACTGACCAACACAGCCACATGTCAGCCAGTGCAGACATGTCCTTCCAGCCTCTACAGATTTGGACAGACCTGTCAGTTCTTACGTATGGTCTATGGATTGGCAGCATCTCAGCTGTAAAGCACACATTGAGAATCAACATTTGGAAAAGTGCTTGCCTTCTTTGCACAACAGTGCAAAAAATTTTGCAACCCAAACATTCGCGCCGTATAAAAGATAATCTTTTCCAACATGACATAATAGGAGGAATGCAAATCCTCTCCAGTGTCACATAGCTACAAGGAGCAGAGATTCCCCAGGACTCGGAGAGAAGCCTGCCATATCAATGTCTGCCTAGCAACTGAAAGGTGACACGTGGAGCCTCCTTTTCAACTCATTTCCTCTTGATGAGAGGAAGGGATCCTCCTGCGAGTTATTACCTGAAATAATACCATATGGTAAAATGTAAACAACATCTGCATATTCATGTAATAATTTCATCTGTTTAATTAGTTCCAGCAAAGCAGTTTACCCTCTGAGGCCCTTGCTGTCAGCTCCACGCTCATACATCCATGCCCTGCTGTCGAGCCTGACAGCCATCTATTGTTCATTCACTGCTTCCACCTCGCCACTTAATGTAAGTGAATCTTCTGAGGGGTGGAAAGCCTGTCCCCATTGATCCAGATGTAAGGGCTGGGGGGAGAGAGTAAATGTCTGTCAGCTTGGAATACGGATACTAAGAGCAAACTTGACAGACCAGGTGGCTTTGTGGGTTTTTTGGGGGAGAGGGAAGGGTGGGTTGGCTCTTGGTTTCAGCGCTGATTTGGACTGTGCACTTTGTACAGTTGTCCAGGCTTTGCTCTCAGGACAAGGCACTTCCAAATGTGGTGTATTCAGCAGTGGAATAGTAGCTTTTCCAGAAAGCTGTGTTTCAGTGCCAAAGTAATGACAGCATGGCTACTGGTGCAGCAAAACACAGGGCCCTAGAGGGCTGTATGGATTGGCCAAACAGGTTTTCAGAAACGCACGTCAACAAACACTGCTCAGGACAAACCGAGAATGTAAAAGCATTAAGTCTGACTGGAATGGCTCCTGGAATGTATTTCTAGAGTCTCCTGGCTCATGTAAATAAATTATATTGTGGGTCACATGTAACAATAAGCTGTTCTACTCATCTTCAAAAGGAAACATTTACATTATGGGAATATAAACACTTCATGGTAATCTTACACCTAAGTAGAGGAAAGTACTGCAGTCTGATGTGGTAAAGTCAATACCATGATAAGGTACTAATAATAATACTTGCTACTTATATGGCCTTTTACAGATTTGAGCAAACATTAACTGATTGGACCTTCAAACACCCTCAAGGAAATAGGTAAGAATTATTTCCTTGTTGTAAAAATAATCTGTATCTTATCACACGCCCATCACCATGGTATCTACACAAATAACTGTCTGGCAGACAGTATTCTTTCCATTGCCTTATGATGCACAGAGATGAGATTTTAAGGTGTAAACTCAGCTAGAGAGATTTATCTTCTGCTTTGCTGAATGATGATCATATCTATATTAATAATATTATACTTTTCAGAATATTTCCGGACCTTTTGGCCAGTGGTCAGGAGGGAGAAACAACCCATGTGTTTGGGATCCTTCCTCATAGAAATGGCCACATCTGCATGCCAGGGAAGGAAATGTTCCTGAAATTCCAAGGTCCAGATACTCAAAAGCAGAGAAAAATTGCAGTGTAAGTAGAAAGGTACGCTGTACTGGAATAGTTTATCCTTCTTGTTCTGTCCTCACAAGAGATTCTGCGTGTGCATCTTGGATCTTTGGATCTGTCTTATAGTATACAGTGAACACATTTAGGCATAAGCTGTAGTGGTTAATAAGAGGTACTAATGTGTTCATCTGTATCATACTGTTACCTGAAGAAGGTAAAGAGGTCTTTCCTGCTTATAAAAAAATAGACTGGGAACACCAGAAACCATCTGCATGTTGTCAGTTGGATTGTTTCAGATTTCCCTCTTAGCAGCTCAGGAGAGTGTTAGAATTATTCTTTTAATGTTCTTAATCTGTGCCATTAAACAACAGTTCATGTTAGGCAGAAAATCAAGCCTTTTTAAGGTGAGTTGTGTTGCCAAAGTCTCCACAACCAGATAACATCAGAAAAGGGTCATAAACATCCCCCTTGCAGAATTATCCATAAGATAATTCTAACTTTTGTATCACGTTTGTTGTGGACACACAGTACAGAAATTTTAGTTTCCTTCTTATGACTATTTCATGCAGTCACAGCAGTAAACTGAAATAACCTTCAGATCACAGAAGTTAGAACACATTACCTTTTTGAAGCTAAAGGGTAATTGTTTTAACTGTTACCTTGCACAGAGTTTTAGAATGTTTTCATACACACTGCAGTATAAAAATTAATCTCTGGAAGCTCTTTGAAAAACTAATTAGTAATAAATTAAAATAATAGTAATTTAATTACAATAATAAAATGACACTGGATTAATAATGAACTTCACAAAATAATATTGAATACAAGAAGAAATTAATAATGTGTTCATGATAGGTTCATCAGTCTAAAAAAAAACTCTAAATGAGGAGTTTTTTCCCTGGAAAGAATTATTACTGCCTATTACTCAGGAAAATGGGTATGTTGTGTTTCCCCATCAATATGAATCCAAATCTATATGAAAATACTTTCAGGTTTGAGAGGTTCTGCTTGTCTTGGTGTCCGTTTTATAATGCTGTGTGCTGAAACAGACAGGAACTATGCAACGGTAAGTGGATATAATATCACTTTAATTTGGGCAATGTTGACTAGTATTAGATTATTCACACTGTTTTCAATGCCATTAGTTATCAGTTTATAAGAAAATAATTTTATATGATGAGAAACAAAGTAATCTGAGTTTGACTTTTAGGCTTACAGAGTTTTGATATCCTATGTGACATTATTTAACTCAGTCATTCTGGACTTTTTTTTCCTCTGAGTATAATGTTATTTCTTTATCTCATTGTCACATTGAAACCATATCTTTTCTAGGCAAGTCTATAAAGGAGTAAAGACCTGAACTGAATTTGAAATTATTATCTATAAGTAATATATTTATTAATGTACAGTACTAGACAGTCCAGTCATATATGTGTATTACCTATGGTATTATAAGAGTTCAATTACAATTATCCTACATACCTCAAAAATAGTTGTATTACTTCAGTACTAATCTAATGGTCTCTCAAGTCAGCCAAAATTATAGCACAGGTAGTTGTATATTCCTGCACATTTCAGCAAAGCTATGTTTCATTAATATTCTGGATAGAAACCCTAAAACTAATGGATTCCTTCCTTCTTTCTGCTCTTTTAAGTGCAATAAAATTGTTCTTTGCCATTTTTTCTCCATTAAATAACTTACATGAAGCAATTTCAGGCAGGCCTTGAAATGCTTCCTAAATCAGATGAAAGAAAAGTCCATTATATTTTAAGTCTATAATTGTTACGGTGTTTTTATGCACAGATCCAAAATAGTTTCTAATGGACATTTTAGGGGAGGAAAGATAATGGAGTTTTAGTGAGGTAACACTGCTGGCCACATCAGGGCTAATTTATCAAAATAATTTTAAGTTTAGTTTCTTAAATAGTGTAACTTGATGAACTTTGCCTAGCCTAGAAGGTTTTTTAACAGTTTATGACATAACTAAGTGCATCCAGAACGCTTCGGTATTTTTATTTTTAATACAGGAGTTAAGATATCTGGGTTATGTTCCCAAAACAGATGCCTTAATGACCTTTATTCTATATTTCTCTCCATAGATTATTGCGATAAGGAAACCCTCGTGTCGCGACCCACTGGCGTCTGGCTAATCCGATGGTATTCGTCGCCGCATTGTCCGTGATCAATAACTAATTATCAAAGTGGCATTTCTTTTCAAGAGCTCCTTGTTAAAAAATGGCTTTTGGCTGAGAGTGGAGGAAAAAGGTCGCCACTTTGACATCGTTGCGAGTCTTTCAAAATCCAGTGGGCCGTCCGATTGAATTACTGTCCCAAACTAATTGATATAAATTTGAACAGAAGAATGCTTGTTACTACAGAATGTCATAATGATATCCTTGGCAAGAGCATGTCAGTGGGAAAAAAGGAGAAAAGACCAGCCCTAGTCACAAAGCATCTAGACAAGTTGCAGCACAAGACTATTAACAAAATTAACAGGAACAAGATTGTACACCAGTTCCTTCTTCCCAGCCAGTCTGATCAGACATTCAAGAAAGAAAAGCATTAACATTTCCTTTTGAATCTCATCCTTTATTTGAAAATGGGCTTTAAAAAAACCTACTGGAAAAAATAATTGCAACGTGCAAAGGACTGAAACTTGATGATCAGTTGCAGAAGTGTCACTGGCTCTACGAGGATTATAAGTGAGTATATGTTGGAATTCAGCTTTAGTCATAAGGCAGAATTTGGCAGATAGTTTCCTTAACAGGCTTCTAAGCAGCCCTAAAAACTGTACCTTTGAAATATGGTAGCCTTCTCTAGAGAAAGTTGGACTGTATCAGCCACATGCCTTTGAGCTGGGAGAAGACCTCCAAATTCTGAGGATACAGTAAGAGAAATCACAAAAATGTGGTGAGAATGGGAAAATGTTCTTGTACTATTCATGCCTAAAATGTAATGCATTTTCTTGAATGTCATTTGGAGATTGTCTGCTGTGGAAAGCTTGGAAACCTCAATTTTCATTACAAAGCAACTGGGCTTGTGGAAGTTCCGGCTTTTGGGTTTTTTTTTTCAGATCTGAGTTCTACTCCATGTCCTACATTCTTCCCTGAGCTGGAAATTGCTAGGAAGTTCAGTAAAAAGTTACCCTGTAAAGGGTATGGCATGTTCTGGAAAAGGGATATTGTAGAAGCCTTTTGGGAGGCTTAACTCATGACGGAAATTGATGAACTGAATCTGTTACTTATGTGATTAGAAATGTTGTGAGGTAGTTGGCCAAAACGTGACATTTTAGCCATGTCCAGAGCAAGTTCTGTGGTTGCTGAGGAAGAGAGGAGAGAAAGACATTTGTGCCTAATTGGAAGGAGTGAGTTTATGTGCTTTTTAATCTCAGATCTTAAAAGGCTCCAGCTGGATCTAGTAAGGAATACCTTTCCTGAAAACTTACTCTTTTGTATTTCCTAATGATGACTAATGAATTGACACCAGGACTTTCATCTCCGAGTAGATTTGGAGATGCCTTTCAGATTGTTTCAATCAGCAAAGTGAAGATTGTTGTATCTGATGACTTGCCTGTAGTGGTGGTAGTGTGAAATGATGAGTCTCCACACAAGCCTTATGGTTGAACCCCAGTGCCACCTCTGTGCAGTATTTTTGGCACAGCTTCAGCACAGGAACTCAGGAACAAATTAGTTGGAGACACCAAACAGATTTTGGTGGTGGAAGTCTTCTCGTTTGGAGTGGGTTGTGGCATGTAACCATTTTGAAAACAGGTTGGTAAAACCTAACTCAGATTTCATAGAAGTCTGACAGGTTGTTGCTTGAGATGGATTGTTTGGGTAAGACGACCATCAAGCCACATTCTCCTGGTGTGTCAAAGCCGCAGAACAAAGTGGGAAACCACAGGGGTCTGGAGATTCAGATTCACATGGTTCTGGTTACAAAGGAGAAAGTCTACTTTTGCTGACAAAGGATCTAAGATAGCGAAGTTCACCACATTCAGTTCCTACTCTGTCTTCCATATATGACTTTATGACTGTCCTCTTATGCTGAGGGCAGGAAATGCCTTGTGATGGCAAATAGCTGAGCCATCTCTGACAGACTTACATCATCACAGAGTCACTAGGGAACTGTCTTCTTGTCTTCCATGGCTGCTTTAAAGACACTTTGTGAGGCTTTCTTCTTTAGTAGACCAGAGAATTCAGTCTGAAAGCCTGTCGGGCGGGTCAACCACTGTCTAGGTCAACCAGCCTTGCCCCTTAATTATTCCCTCTGGCACTACATTCAGAGGGTGATGGAAGTAGAGGCTAAATATAGGCCCTCTATATATAGACTCCCTATATACTTGGCATATATGAAACCACATCTATACTGTTATTATTGGAATATACATTTGCACCGTAATCTGCAGAAGGAGTTGTAATGTGTGTGATGGAACTGAAAAAAGACTCTGTAATTTGTGAACTAGTTTCAGGTTCAACTGAAAATATAACACTATCAGAACTGACTTACTTTGTCATTAAAAATTGTAGAATTTATATCAACTCCAACAGGTTAAAGTAATTGCTCTGACAGAATTAAAATTTTGGGAGTGATTTGGTGCTGAATTGCTTCCTTACAAAAATTAGTGTAATAAAAAATCAGTGTAAATCAGATTTAAAATCAGTTAATTGTTCTGAAATATCTGTGTCTAAATGAGATTCTTGGATGTACAAGGAAGGGAACACTGAAAAAGAGTAGGGTCACTTAAATACCAAAACACAACAAAAACATTTAAGAGGATTCTGATAAGAGAGACATAAATTATTTGAGATCTTGAAAATACTTTTCCTGTCGAGAAACTTGGAGAGTTTACTTAACTTTTCTGACAGTAGCCTAGAAGCTTATTCATGCCTGGTCTGCAAGACATTTCTAACTGCTGACAGAAAGGTTTTCCTGTAGCTTAAACCACAAGAGCTAATAGAAGTTAAAACAGAAAAATTCAAATTTGAAATAAGGTGATACTTTTGATATTTCATTACTTTCTGTAATATCGTTAAGAGAAATGTGACAAAATATTCATACAACATTTGAAATTTCCTTTATTCCCAGATGGGAATCAGGGATCTGATCTTCATTCCTCCTAACATCATTGGTCATGTCCTCAGTAGGTGCCTGACATTCTTTATTAATTTTGTAAGCTATTCCACAAAAGTAACAACTTATCTGAATTTTAATTATATAGTAAACCATATAATTTCAAATCCAAATAATTGTACCAAAGTAGTGAATATATAAATAGCTCTGAATATCTCATACTTACTGCTTCCATTTAACACTTTCTGTGTTTCTCATTTTGCTGTTTCAACACAGAACCAGAGCAAAGGGCCATATGTAGCTAGATCAAATAATGAGTCTGTCCAGAAAGGAGCTGTGACTCATGAATCATAACTAATCCCTTGATTACCCTCAGATGGTACATTTTATTTCCTTTCTTGTATCTGGCCAGCTGTTGCTCCTACTGCTGATCCTGCTGGTGTTTTACTGCTTTTATTGGCACTGCTGATGTCTTTCGGTAGTCATGCGAGATCTGAAATAAGGATCCAGGAGAGCAATTCTGCTCCACCCAGAGCATTCTCCACTGAGAAGCTGCAGTGGAATTGGCAGGAGAATCTCCTTTCCTCTTCTAACAACTCTTAAACAGACCTTGAAGTTTTATTGTGGCAGTTATCGCTTTAATATCTGAGCAGCTCCCAGGTTAGCTGAGTGATGAGCAGGAATCTTATGGTTGCTGGATGTTGGTTCCTCTGTTAGGAATCTTTGCTGGTAAATGTAGAGGGGAAAAAGCTCAGAAGCCCTTTTCTTCGTCAGCATTATGATGGGAAAGACTTCTCAATAATTCAAAATTCATGTTAACATTTGTTTAAAATTATTTACAAACAATTAATTTATCTGTGTACATGTATAGAGCTTAGTTAGAGCTGTAATTTTCCTTTCGTTTCCAATCCATTGCTTTAGTATCATGAGTAGTAAGCCTGGTTTAAATTTTTCATTGGAAATTTTAATACAGCATTTGAAGGAAAAATAGGTGACAAAATAGGCCCAGCAAAACAGTTTAAAATACTTATACATGCAAACAGACGCCCAGCTATAGCTGTCTGAATCTGAAAATCTCTAAGAAAAACAACTGTAAAAGTTGTTAATATTATGCACTCAAAAAAATAATAGCACTAGAACTAACCAACTCCATAAAACATGGAACAATTATCTTGAAGCTTTTCTGTATTTCTGCTATTTCTGTATTACACACAGCCACAAGCACCCAGGTAGATTTTCGGGTTTTTTTTTTAGCAAGCAGCAAATTGGCTAAGAAAACCCAGCACTTCATCTATGGACATTATTGATCTAAAAATTGTTTTTCCACCTAAGCCAAAGTGACAAAAACTTCTCTAAAGTGAAACAAGTTCAAGCACTCTCAGCCTGGTTCCCATTAAACATCACAAGAACATTGTGGTTTGACATTTATCTGGCAGCCTTAAATGTGAAAGACCAGTGTAGCTGGTACACAGAGAATGGAAAGGCCTCTTTGGCATCACTAGGGATGCTTTTACCAGGTTAGGGTCAGGTGGGATGACAGCAGAGTGGAAGGAGGTAGTCTCACTTCACTGCAGACTTGAACTATATTTGACCTCCAGGGTACCAGTGACTTACTTGGAAATCGCAAGAACGCAGAGTTGCCCTTTATAGAATTATAATTCCTTGCCATTCAAACAAAAAAAAAAGGCTAATTAAGTATCCCTTATCTGATGTAACCCTCATCCAAACAGAACCAGGGATCATCCTGTTGCCGCTCTTGGAAAATGTAGCTGTCGGAAACAATGGTGTTGGTGGCTGCGATTTGAATGTAGACCTTAAAGAATCATGATTCCAAACTTCTCGGTGCCCTTTCCCTATCAATCAAAAAGAATCATATGAAATAATTATTAGGCTACATAATTATTTTACAAAATAGAAGGTGTTTTTACTGCACATTTCCATTTTAGTACCAATCATTACTTCCCTGAATACTAATAACAGCGTTAAGCATTAATAGCATGTTTTAAGGTAAAGGGTCAATAGTCTAAGACCTATGAAAGAACTCTGAGCATTTGCAATGTAAAAGAAACCTTTCACAGAAAAGTGTTAAATAATAAATGTATTTCTGGGGGAAGTATTATATTATGATCCATTTGGAGAGAAATGACAATTTATAGGACATCACTCAGCTGCCTCTGTATAAAATATCTTTGATAATGCTGTGGCTTCATACTTAATACAGAGGTTCACAGAAAGCTTACAGGTCCCTGCAGAGGTCAGTAGTATTATACTCATTGAGGGGAAACTGAGGCACATAATCACACAGTGCACCAGTAAAAGGAAAGGGATCTGACCTTGTGACTCTGTCCTCTGAGTGCAAGAAAATGGTGCCTTTTCTTTGTTTCCAACTAGTAAGCGATCTTCTAATCGTTATTTTAAAAGTAAAATATGCACAGAGGGGATAGTGAACTTATTCAGAAAAGGTAAAGGTGCTTTTAACTTCTTTGTTCAGGCTGGTTTAAGCTGCACAATTTTAGGAATGGAGGGGGAGGGAGAAGAGGAAGAAAAATGGCATATAAGTTTGAATATGTTTTTTACGCCTTTATATGCATATTGAAAGAAGGACCACAGGAACTGAAGCCTCGAAAAAGGCAGCTCAAGTCTGAAATCTCCTTGGTCTATTGAAGTCAAGGAGTTGACTCTTCATCAAGAAATCATCTCCTCTTTGTGGCATTATAAGTCCCCCAATTTATTCCTTTTCAGGTTTACTCTAACTGTTTTTGAGGACTGAATGAGGTATGAATATTTAAGATCCCAGTAAACTACCATTTTTCCTCATTAAATTTTTCTCTCCTTATCCTATAGCTATTTCCATCTTCTCAGACCTGTGGCCACTTTGGATTCATTATCCTGAACCATTTTTTAAACCTAAATACCCCAACCTTACAAATGCTAGTAAGGATTCACTCGTATGCACAGGCTGGAGGAAGAATCACAGCTTCTTATTTATTATTATTAATATCATCACTAATATTATTCTTATTTACTGATATGTGAATAGTTGCTGAGGAAAAGGGTAACACGACTTAAGGTGAGTCAGAGAGGTAATAACAGAGGTGGTTGTCATCTGCACACCCAGTACTTAAGACATTCCCTCCAAAAAGGGAAAATATATTCAGCTTACATTTCCACTTGAAAAAGTGATTATTTAATGACAGCTTCATGTAAAATGTACCTATCCAAATCTCCTCTAATCTGTAACCAAATCTGAGTTTCCTAAGTTTTTATTTCTTTTTAATACTTAACCAATCAAAACATGTTTGCAGAACACATGAAACCAATGAATGCTCTTCCAGCAGAGCAGATTCTTTTCCCAGGACCCAAAATGAATCAACAAGTTTCAAGTGAGATCGAGACTACTTGGGATTCTTTCGGGTTCAGGTTAGTCCTACAGGTCTGCTCATGTTTCCTTGAGCACCACAACTCCCACATGAGTCAAATATTCCCCTTCACCAGCTGTCAGCAGATTGCTGCAAGTCACTCTCTCATTGTGGAAGGGAGTGGATTTTCTTTCTGGGAGGAAGATCCGACAGCAAATACGACACAGAGTCTGAGTGGAAGGTTGCCTCCATCAAAGCTGTCTGATGTTCCACAGTCATGGAGTTTTTCCATGCATCTATAACAAGAACTTAGTATTAGTAAGACAACAGAGCTTGTGTCTGTCATTCTGGTCATTAACAACAGTTATTTTATAATGGTATAGAATACATATCTGACTGTTAAAGAGTTAAAGAAAAAAATGAATCCTGTAAAAAATCGGGCCATCGTATAATGCCTCCTCATTGCTATAATGATATCAGTTGCAACAAGTCCAATGGCTGACCTCATTACAAGGGTTTAATTGCATTGTTACACAGTTTCACTTCTTCTCTCTGGCCTCTTTCTCTTTATGACAGCTTTAGAAAGGAATTTCAGCTTGAGGTCAAAGGAAATTAATTACTGCTTTCTTAATCTGTGCTCATCTACATTTAGAAAACTTGGAGCCTTTCACTAACATATTTGTGTCTCATTTCTGTGTAGACCCAAAGTTATAAGACTTTTGTCCTCTGTGAAAGTGCATAAATAGCCTTTTTCATATCAGAAGCCAGATTTTTTTCATATCATTTACAGTTGTGCACATATGGACCAATGCCAATGGAACCAATGGAATGTCTCTGAGTATACATTCAGTGTGGCTGAGGTAAGGCAGTTGCAACATATCTTTGGTTTAGACTAAAGATTCATGGCAAACGCCAGGTGTTAAAAGAAACATTAACTACAAAACCAACCCAAGAATAAAGGAAGACCCAAACCCAATAAGAAGTTTCACTTAGGATAAAAGTCAGAAAGAGAATCTTCAAAATTAAGTAGATACTTCCATAGAGAGAAGGGTGAAAAAATATGAAAAAATATTCACCTGCTACCTACCTTGTGTTTTTACTAAATACACCATTGCTTAGTTAAGTAATATCCAGTCTATGTCTCAAAGAGCTTGTCATCCAAATGACACATATTGCCATGCGTCAGAAGGGGACAAAGATAGAGACCCCATAACAATAATCCTTGGTTGGAAAGGAAAAACATATCCAAGACATGGTTAAATATAAAAACAAAACCTCACATATTAGGGCCCCAATTATATCTTGTAATTAGGTCATTTGAATTGATTGTTGCCTCTTCCATGAGCTCTGGTTTTGAGAATAACTAAACTTCTACCAAAGAAAACAGTGTTGTTAGTTTGCTTCTTGAGGAAAAACTCTGGAAGTTAAGTTAAAATCAGAAATGTCTCTGGAATGATTTGGCAAACTTATATGAGAGGATATGCCATGCACTGGGGATAATCTGAACAATTATTACCACCCTGCAAGCGTGATCAGGTAGTTTAAATGTGTGAAAAATTATTATGTACTATGCATGTGTAAAATGACAAGAAATATCGTTTCCTGCAGAACATAAGTATTTCTTACATGTACTTTGTGGTTCTGATTAAGTCATGGCAATGTTGACAAAGATGAAAAATTGGTAAGTTTTGAGTCCTTTGACATAGAACATTTAAAGTTTCACAAATCTATTCACTATCTTTTGATCAGTTTTGCCACCCACTGAAATTCCTGCTGCCAGAGCTGTGTGCTCTTTTTCGTTTATTAGTTACTGCCTCTATCTCCCCTTTCAAGTAGTAAGATTGGCAATAATAAAACTGCAGCTGCAAAGCAAAGTAAACTCATTGAATAGTTTACCCTTCGTCTATCTTGACTTAAATTCAACTCTGTTAGAAACACCTGCAAAAGGACAAATGTTTCATCTAAGTCACTGGTAAACCCTTAACATGAGACCTACTTGGATTAAAGTGAGTTTCTTTCTCATGATTGCCCAGTTTGAAAAACTACCTGCGTACAGCTTTTCCTTAATAGTTGTGCTTATAAGGCAAGCTCGGACTTCAGCCTGAACAGAAGAAGGAATGTAGAGGCATGAAGACGTAGAAGCCATGGTGAAAAGAGGTCCTGAGCAAGCCTGAACTTCTCTGCAGCCATAAAGAGGTGTAATACTACACCTGAGTGAATGTGTCAGAACTTAAAGCAAGTACCTTGGGTATCAGTACTGGAGTACCAGCCACATGAACTTCAATATGCAGTTGTTACTCAGGTGAGCAGCCAAAGTTTCATGGGCTCATACTCAGTCAGTTGAGAGTACACTGGGACTGATACTTAAGGAAATTATATCAAAGGTAACTCTAATCGTGCTCTAACCACATTTTTAATTTTGTGAGTGAGATCCCTTTGTAGGGTCTGGACCAAGTCACAATGTAGCAGTGGTCTCTGAACTATTTCAGTGATTGGTACCAAGAGTTTTAGTTCATCGATTGTCTAAGGGGAATCATAGAACTGCTCAGATTGGAAAAGACCTTTGAGACCATCAAGTCCAACAGCAAACACAACACTGACATGTCCACCACATTTTCAGGTCAGCTGGACCTCCCCAGTGAGCCAGGGCTGCTGGGAAATGATGAAAAGTGGCTTGGTGAGCACTTGAAGCAGCTCCCTTGGTACCCTGGGGTGGATCCCATCCAGATCTCTCTGTGTCTAAGAGGTGCTGCAGGTCACTGACCATTTTTCCTTGGATTACAGGGCTTTCATTTTGCTCCCCGACCTCCAGCTCAAGAGACTGGGTACCTAGAGCAGAACTGGTCTTACTATTAAAGAACAAGGCAAAGAAGTTTTTTCCTCATCCTTTATCACTTTGTTTTTCCCCTACATCCACTGAAGGATGGGAATTCTCTTTAGTCCTCCTTTTGTTGACAAGGTATTTATAGAAATATTTTTTATTGTCTTTTACAGTCGTAGCCATATTAAATTCACACTGGGCTTTGGTCCTTCTAATTTTCTCCCAGCATAACCTCCCAACGTCCTTGTAGGTCAGTATGAGGTGTGAAGGGATTAAGCTGAAAGGCCTAGTTAACACAGGCAAGGCACTGGTGACAGAATTAAGTGCTAATGATATATAACAAAATACTATAACATGAAATAGGATCTTTTTCACCCAGTTTTTTGATTCTGTCTGATAGAACTAGTAGTAGAAAATGAAAAACTATCCATCAATCAGAGGTCTGGCTGGGTCAGACACCGTGGTCAAGCAATGTGAGCAATTCCACCTACCTGCACTATAATTCACTGCAAAATTAATGCCATAACATGCAAAGCCATTGTTTGATAAAGGTAATTCTTAACCTCAGGAAAATAAAAGAAAATTTTGTTTCTTTCTCTCTCTCTTTTTTTTTTTTTGCTATCATGACAAGATGAAAACTTTATAATAATTGGGGGTTTGAGGATGAGTCACTTCTGATGAGTGAAAAAAGGACCTTGAGCAGGATTTTATAGACTTTCTCAGTCACTGATAAACCAAGATACACTAAGAAAGGGAACAAAAGAGGAACAAGGTATTCATTTTTGTTAAAGTTTGCCTGCTTCATGACAACAGAATGAAATCAAGTCATAGTGGGAAGAAGTTTCGATATACACTATTTTTTATGAGAGTTTTCAGGACAGCTTATTCTTAACCAGGATAAAATACAATAATTCACCAATTCATGTTCTTAATTGCACTTTTGCAAGGTAGGGAGACTAATGGCATATTCTTATTTTTTAAATGTTTAAAATTATAGTTTGTTCTAAAACAGGTCACTTATGTCTGGTATTTGATTGGCCTTGATTGCTTCAGAAAATTAAATTGTTACATTAGCTGTGAAGTAATTCATAGTTTCTAAGTGCATTCTAAGGTTTTCATTAAGTATCATACAGACCTACAGTTTCATCAGAAACTGAGTGGAAATTTAAAAATTACCCAATGCCTCCAGAATTCATAGCAAACCCTCACGACACTCTGTTGGGAACCTTACAATAACCATTACCCAGTGGGAGAAGCTGAGGCTTACAGAAAGGGTTTTTCTTTTCCTAGTGGCTCGCAGACATTGCTCCAGCTGCACCTTTTATTTATTCCTTTCCTATGCTGTTCTGTTGCATGGTGTGTTCTGCTGTGCAATGTGAAGAGGAGCAAAATCTCGTAAAACTCTGGGGAGCAAGAAAAGGAAAGAGCATCTCTCAATTATCCATTGCTCTTTCTCTTGGTGTGCCTCATGAATAGTTTGAAAGATGTTGAAACAGATGAGATTATTTACCTGCTCTCTATTCCACCACTTCATTCCCCCATCTCTTTTTCGTGTATATAGTGAAACCGATACCAGCAGTTGAATGTGGAATAACAGGAGGAGGTAGAGTTGTTCCTTGCAGAGGATTTACCCGTGTTGTGTGCTGTTTCTTTGGGATTGCCTGAATGAGAATAGATTTAGGAGATGGAGACTCTGACTAGAATGAATCTGAATAGGAAACAGAAGAGTAGGGAGCAAGTGCTGCAACTATCAAGCAGCTCCAGATGGGTTGCTGCACATACACTATTTCAGATATTTTTCCTTATGGGTCTATTTACTCTGCAAGGTATTCAAACGAAAAGGTCAAATAGAACTCTTGCTTTAGTTTTGTCATTTGTGTAAACTGATTTTAGGAGAAAAAGAGGTACACTGAATACCAGGAGCTAAATCAGGAGTGTTATTATAATTGACACATGACTTTCCAGGATAAAAGGCAAAAAAATATAGATAACAACATTTAACTAATCAATTAGAAAATAATTTTTGATAGTTTTGCACTTTAATGAAGGTGAGGTAATTATACACAGTAGTAATATGGTTTATATTTCGAATTTCTCAATTAAAAATATAAAATGGAAAAAATATCTCAAAGATATTACCACTGACAAGTCTCTCTTTCCTGTATTGTTTCTTTTGAAAGGGGTTGCAGACTGCAATATCTGGTGACCTGCATAAACTTGTATAGCAGCTACTGTAGTGGTGGGATTCCATTATCCAGACTTCACAACTCACCTGCTGGGAACTTCCAAGAAATGATATTATAGTACAAGTAATCCAGTTTGTCCTTTTGTTGTGGCTTCCTATAAATATTATTGTGGGGACCTTCAAGCATACAGTCTCCACCTGTGCATGTGTATACATGGAATTGCACCTGAAATTGGGTACCTGCAAACACCTGCAGAACTAAGAATTGTTTTCATTTTATCTAACTTTATTTAATCTTTTCTACCATCTAATACCCACATGCTGACTGCCCTAAAAGTTTGCTGCCACAAATCTCATCTGGAACTGCTTAAGAAGACACAAGCACAAGATTTTGATTTGCATTCCTGAACTTTGCAGAGTCTGGAGAGAACTTTCAGCAAGTGTATCTTAACAGCCTCATATGGTTATTATATTTCAATGATTTAAAGGGCACGTGTGGCTCTCACCAGTTTTTGTTGGTATCCTGGTCAAGATCTGCATTTTTTCGGGATAGCATCATGGTGCAGGTGTCGCGCAGTTACCTAGTGAAGTACCAGCTGAAAGTCCTTCCCAAAATTCACTGGCTCAGTTTAGGAAAAGTGTCAAATACACCCTGTGCTGTCTCCAGCAGGCAGGTACAAGTACCTGTGTGTTGGAAATCCCTCTTGGAGGTGCCACGCTGCCATTTGCAGGGTTCAAAAGAAGTTTTGTCTTTCCCAAGAGCTTTCACCCAGGCAGTCCCCACTGCGGAGTAAGCTTCTTGCTTTTAGGTAATGCCTATTTCATCTGCTGTAAAGACACATGTGAAAAAAGCACTGGCATTAGCCACATATCCATAAAAGCCTAGCAACCAAAAGTATTATCTTTATTCAGAAGAAGTATAGCACTTTTAAGGTTCAGAAACATATATAAAAATTGGGTTCTGAAATGGTCATTTTTCCCCTCTGCTATGCCATTATAGCGATCAGCCAAGCTTCTGCAAGGTAAATACTTTTGGAAAATAAGTGGAAATTTGCTGCAAATCAGTCCCTTTTGTGCATGGCCACAGGAGCATGTTGAAATGTTTGGACACTAATACCCATTCATTTTCTTGGCTCCATAAATAAAAGCCGCCAGCTATGTGGCGGCCGTGAAATGGTATTCTTCAGGACCCAGCAGGAAGCCCCATCCTTATTACCACTGCAGGGGGCAGGACAGGCCCAAAATAGCAAGACAACTAAATCAAGACATTTTCAATGTCTAACAAAATGACTGTGGTTTAGAGAGAAGCAAAAGGTTGGAAAAAATTGGACAGCTTTTATACTTAGCATAATACCTTTGTTAAAAGAGTTCAGATAAGAAAATCAGATCTCAAAAATAAAGGAAAAAAAAGCATAAGCATATTTCTGAATATCATTTAAAATATGCAAAGACCTAATGGAACCAGAGACAGAACACAGTGCTATCTGAAAGGACATCTTGCTCAAGTCATATTTTCCAAATGGTAGCCCAAGGTTCCTAGTAAATAGTGTCTTCTGGCAATATTGCTGTTTCTTGGGTTTCGATGAGACCAAAAGGCTTGAAAAGAGACATGGGGAATTTGTCAGTAAAATTTGAAATCTCTTTTTGTCCACAAAAATTACAAAAAATTTACAATACTTACATGGAGAAAAGGTTTTGGACTAAATCCTTCATTTTTTCTACAGCTTTACTTAATTTTTAGGGGTTTCCTACACCAGGCAATGTGATCCTAGATTTTGGCATAAAAACATCCAGAAGGGTCTCAGTCAAAATAAATATGGTGTTGTAACTTCCTGTTTTACATAGCTGAGCCTTGCTGATCTGGGACAATATAAGTAGTTTTAAAAACTGGGCTCTGGTTAAATGGGTACTGTAAGTGTCAGAAGAACAATTCAGGGGATATCTTTTGTAAGATAACAAAAGATTAGACTTTTGAGGCTTTAATGAATTTACAGTTCATTGCTGTACTCTAAAACCAGTGTGTCATTCTCTACAACCACATCACTAAAATAGATAAAGGAGAGATGTTATTTTTATTTTAATTCTATTCATTTCATTCTGATTATAAATTTTCTTAAACAAAGTTGAAGTAAGGATATGCCTGACACATTCACATTTCAGTGAGGCATATATATGGGTATATACCTATAAATTTATATTTATATGTACAAGTTTCCACACATTTTGGGGAATTCAGACATACTTGGAATGTCTCATTACAGAAGGAAATATTCAGTGCTAGAGTCAAGAGAAAATAACCATTTTACCTGAACATTAAATTTACTTGCACTGCAGAGGAGAAATTACTAAGGTACAAAATCTCAGAGAAAAATTAATTCAGTGTATTACTGAGTATTGTCTGGTAGACTAACCAAAGGCTTTTAATAGTAAAAACAAAGTCTGATAATGAAAAAGGGTGATCCACAGTGACGGCTCAGGGCTGTTTCTATCTTCACTGGGACTTGAGACTTCCATCAGGATAAAACTCTGTGACCATTCCAAATTTTAAGTGTTGGTTTTCCTAGTTCCACTCCAGAGCAAGTCAGATTGTCCAGGGAGGTTTGTACACATGAAAGGAGTGGCTCATATTCAATTCTTTCCTTACAGACATAGGAAAGAGAACTGATTTGCTCTACTTGGCTCAAGAAACTCCAGTCGGAAGAGTAAAAGTATGATCCATGCAAAACCCCATGGTCATGTGAAAGAGGTTCAGACTACAAATCCTTATGCTTAGACATAGGCACATATGGTGGCTTATACAATCAGAACTCTCTTGCAAATAATAACTGCAAAAATAAAGAAAAATGAAGTCTATTTGTTGTTTGTCTTTTCTACAGTGATTGAAAGAAGCATTGAGGGGACAATCCCGGCTGTAGCTGGTAAAAACGCAAGGAAGTTCCAAAGGTGTCATTATGGATGTGGAACCCAATGTGCTCCATCCTGTAAGATCTCAGCATCATTTTGTTTCACGTCCTGCCTGAGGGGCACAGGTTTTACAGAAAGGGCAATTTGTGCATGTGCATGTGGATCCCCATGCACTGGAGCACAAGTGCTTCCCATCACACCAGGAACTTCAGGCACACCTTTGGGGCACTGAAGTGACCCAGACACATGAGGCTGCTGGCTGCCTGGCTGTACCACTCACCTTCTCACCTTCCTGACCTCCCAGGCTGGAAAAGCAAAGGATCAACCAGTCTACAAAAGAAAATACAGCAAAGGATACACTGGTGTCAGGACTATCATGATCATAATTGACACTTAAAATAATTCAGACATTAAGCCTGTAATCTCTGCTGCTGTTTGCATCTGCTTCATTTAAAAGTTACAAGGCCAAAATTCACTGAAACCAGGGAGGAAAGGTAAAACTACCCCTTCGCTTCCATTTTGACCTGCTGAGTGTCTGAAAAAGCCTTGCCAAATTCTTTGAAAGCTTATATTTGCAAAATTAATTCCAAAATAATTAACATTGGAAGTATGATTTAACAAAAATACATTTGGTACATGGTAGGAATAATACCTGGAATATCTTTCTTATGCTCAGCCTTTTATGACTCAGACTTTAATGATCCTAATAAACATTAGCTTACCTAACAAAAACTCCAGTATTTTGGAGCTGGTGCACAGTATGTTAACTGCATCTGGTGTCAACTGGAGCTAATTAATATTTTTATAGGTGTCTTCTCTCCACTATAGTTAAAACGGAAATATTGTGGGGTGCTTACATCAAAGCTGGAGGCAAATGAGAGCTGTGCTAGCTTCCCAGGCCAAACTGATAGCAAGTAGACCAATTTTTATAGGATTGTAAAAGCTGACTGTGGCCGGGGTTCATGCAGAGAAGCACTTTTCCCTGTAGCTCTCACAATTCAGCATTAATGCTCGTTGCTTGTTTGCTGCAAGGTGGCTGGGAGATGGATGGAGGGACAGCAGACAGATAAACTGGCGAATAGTTCTGCCTAGACTTAGACAAAGCACACAGTGACCCAGACAAACCACACTTTTTTTCCTCTCCCCCTCCTTCTAAAGGCTTTAAAAATGTGCTCTATCAAGCATTTACTTGTGGTGCAGATAAGATTTATCTAACAAGACTGGGCTAAAATTAAAAAGAAAGATGAAATAGCACAAGCGGTGCTAATATGTGTTTTGAAGCGTACCAATCGGCCAGTGCAATGTCACAGCCCTGGGCTACATTTGCAAGTGGTCGAGCATCTCCTTTTTAAAAGGTTAACCTACAAAGAGCACACAAGCCCCTCTCTATGAATATGGGCAAACACCCAGGGAGCTCCACAACAATAAGAAAATAATGACATCAACCTGACCATGCTTAAGTACATAACATGCTGAAGGTTCACGGTTGTGTGGCCTGGAACAATAAAGGAAAAATAAAGAAGCCTGCTTGGTAGGCCCCAGCTGTTATTAGCCATGCTGTGAGATCAAGGGAAGGTATGATATGGGCTGCCATTTCAATTGAGACCAGGTTAATCTCTCAATTTGTGGAAAAGAAAAACTAAAAAAAAAAAAAGAAAAAAACAGGCAGGGAGAGAAAGCAGTTTTCACTCCACAGTGCTACATATGGGAGAAATAACAATATCCCTATTTACATAATCTGTCTTTAACCCTTTCCTAATAGAGACTTAATTTCCTAAGAGTCACAAACTGCAGATTTAATTTTCCTGCCCCCCGAAATGAAATATCAAACCTTTGTTAGCCATTTCCCATTGGTGCCGCCATCGTTTGTGGCTGACATCCAGTGCTGCTGAGGCTTACCCAGGGGGGACCTCTGGTTGCTGCTGGAGGATCAGCAATGGGTGTAAAGACCTATGGATGCCTCTGGTTTTCCGTCACTAATCTGTCTCTAGCACTGGATGACTAATTTAAAATTTGTCTTATCATTTACAGGCATGAAATATGGCAAATCATACCAAGCTCTTTTACCAATGCTCTCAACTAATATAGTGTAGTTTTCAAGTGCTCTGTAGGTGAAAAATAGCCCTATTTTGTGTGGCAGTAGTGTGTGGAGGCAACCTGAGGCTTGCTGTAATAGGTGGTTTTGTTTTGTAAGAGCCTGTACTGATGGAAGCAGTGAGGGGAGTCCAGACTCTGCCGAGATCACCCTCCAGCCTCCCTTGGGATCCAGGCTGAGGCAGGATATCCAGTAGGTCTCTTGAGGAAAGCTGCTTTCCTGCAGACTTGGAAAGCTGAAGTGGAATCACTTTAAGATGATAATCCACGAAATAATATCCTGGAGATGCTGCATTTCGTTGTCTGCAGTTTGAGATGTGTAAGGCAGAATGTGCGCCCAGCCCAGGAGGCTCCCATAGGTGTTTAACTTCTCCTGACTGCTGTCCTCTGCGTCAGCCCTCTGCAGTCAGGGGAGGCTGCTCCTTCCTCCAGAGCATCTCAGCATGATCGTGGAAGACGAGTTCGGGGAAAAGGGACCCTGGAGCGAGGGCTGAGGCCATGGTGCTGCTGAGGCCAGGGAGCAGGCAGGGCTCTGGCAGGGAATGCCCAGCGCTTCCAAGGGAGCCAGGGGACTGTGCACAGCCTGTCAGCATTTAGAAAGTCACTGAGCTGCTGATCCAAGAGCAAGCCTGAGGGAAAGGACCCACTTTGTTAGGACACGAGAGAATTTTGCCCAGTTTTTCATTCCCTTTTCTGTGTTCTTCAATTTTTCTGAGTTTGTTTTCATTTGAAAGAGTTTGTTGATCTTGAGCCTGGTTTAAACAAAACTCTCCCTGGCATTTAAAAAGATAGCACTGGGTTCTTAAGTTTTTTTGAACAAAAAGATGTAGCAGAGTCATCTCAAAGCCCTGCCGACTCAGCATCACAAGTACTATGACTGATTAAAAACTGGTGCTTTATTTTCCAGGTATCCCAATGATTTGAATGAGTTAAAACAGCTGAATGAAGCTGAAGAAGGGCAGGGGGCAAATAAGAAGGAAGTGGCAAGACAGAAAATATGTCCCTAAAAATCCAGGTGAGCAGAACAGCCACTATGTGGTCACTTTTCACTGAGTTACTATTATATCCTCTACTATCCTTAAAAGTTTGATGCAACTGGAGTAGCTGTGTTTATTATTTTCTCTCAGATATACACATCTCAGGCTTTTATGATTTTATGTTATAGTATTTCATTGCTAGTTCATGACTTTATCACACTTTTAGCAATTTAAACAAAAACTATTTCCCATGCAGATCCAGATTACACTAGTTTTGTTTAAAAGGCTTAATAAAGGGAGGAATATCAAAATTTGTTCCTGGAAATACCAGGATGGTGTTAATATTATTTTATTAGTGTAACCATTGTGTTTCTATTTTGAAGACTATGCCTTTTAAGAAAATCTTACTGGTCTTATAAAGTATAATTATTGCAGAGAAAGAGCTATATTGATAGGCTTGTAAAGTTATTTGCATTTTCTATCTGCAGTAATATTTTTTTTTCAATGTATGGTCTTTTGTTACAAAGTGAAGATGGGCAGGATTTGCTTAAAATATTAATGGTGACCAACACCTCTGCATGACAGTTTTTGGTGGAGATTCTTTAGCATTTTCATTTTGCCTGAGATCAGTGACTGTGTTAGAACCTAAAAATCTATATATCCACAGAGAAGTTCCTCTCTGCGTGTTTTTTATGCCATATTAACTTTTTTCATGTCAGTAAATACTGAAGTTTAAAGGACTTGAAAGCACCTGTTTGTTTCCATTTCTTTTTCAGTATTAGATGAATTCATTAAAAATACATTCCTGAAATTTTAAGGCCAAAGTGGTCAAACAGTGGTTAAAACCAAAATCATCTTTTTAGGCTCCTGTGTATTCATTTTTCAGAACTATTCAGCCTAGGTTTTAGATATTCCTTCTGCAGTAAATATTGTTCCCTTCTCAATGGGTTCAGTAGCTCTCTTCTTTACTGAATTGACAGAGCCAACTTCATCTTTGCCAGATTTATGCAGCTTTCTTGAGGAAAGACTGTGCTTGTATCCACTGAGCTCTATGTGGTTGGTGGCTACATCTCCTCCAGTGCCCATTGTGTCTGTTCCTCAGCACTTTAAATTCAACACTTTCAGATTATAATGAAAAACTTCCTGACACAGAGTTTGAATTTTCATTGCCTGTGTTATCAGCAGGGAAGATCATGGAGTTCTAGTGCCTGAATGAGTTCTATGTTATTTTTACCTGTAATGTAAAAAACCTCAGCAGTAACAGGGATATCACATCCTAATTAACCATGATATTCTTGCACACATAAAAAAAAATCTATAACCCACTTCTTTTCCTACCTACTAACACTTGCAGCAAGAGGTGGCCCCAGTCCTGATGTGGAAATATCTCACACAGCATCCTTCACCTTTGTAATGCAAGGAGTCACTTCTGGATCTCTATTATAAATTTATGTGCAGGGAATCATTTGAAAAAATTTCTTTTGTTTTGTTGGCAAATAGTTGCCAGTACACTCTAAATCATATTTTATTCGCACTGCACTTCACAGCAGTGCAGCCAGGTGTTAAATAATAGCACTAACGTCAAATGGCTGGGTGGTTTGATTGGGAGAAGCATCCAAAAGTTCACATACTTATCTGGAACCCTCCCAAAGAATGTTGGTCTGGAAACTTAGCTTAAAAAATGTAATATTTAAAAAGCTTCTTTCTGAAGCAATCACCTTTTTGTGACTTGTACGGTACCTTAGTGTATAGAGGTTTGAGTACCTGAAAATAATTATATAATCTTTTATCAAAAGTATATGAAAAACCAAGGATTCAGGAATTGCTGACTTCTAATATTAAAGTTACTTTGTGTTTCCTGTTCCCATTACAATCAGAAGTACTGAGGGGAAAATAATCAGTAAAGTAGTCTTTAAAAATATATATCAAACTAGGAAAAGTCATCTTATTAAATTTTTTTATTAAAGTTGTTCTAACATTAATAAATAATTTTTTTTTTTTTTTTTTATGATTCTGAGCTCCTTTGTATGCACATGCATGATTTGAAAGGACAGCAAACTGAAAGAAGAGAATACATTAAATTTTGGCAAGCATTGTGTTTTACTGACAGCAACAAACAGGCTTTTCTTTATCATTTCTGTACTTCTGAGATTTTTGGATGCACTCAAAGACAAAAGTTCTGGCTTCTCTGAACTTGAGAAAATTAGGGTTCAGTTAGTAGGACATCCCAAATAAGTTCTCGCATTTGAAATCCATCTAAATTTTCCAGTAGGTGAGTTCCAAACAGAACACAGATTTATTGAGTATGGGTTTGAAGATCTCCAGTCTGAATTTTCTTGCCATGAAGTTTTTTTGGCAAGCAATGGGTCTACCACGTTAAAATCCTCAGCCTATGGCTTTTAGAGGGAAATTTTGCTGGTGAGAGATTTTAACCTAAAACACCCTGTTTATGTATGTAATAGCTCTGATTATGCTCCCAGAATAAATGACATATTTCTCATTTCCCTCTCAGAAAGGCAATTATTACAGTGGAGAAGCCAGGGTGATTGTTCCCTGCTCCCCCCTCCCCACATTTTCTCCTTGGACTTCATGTAAAAATAAGATACCGTTGGTGCCGTGTAGAAGTGTGAGACCACCAGCTAATTTTGCATAGCCCACTGAACAGTTAGATGGAAATTGCTCTTCAGGGTGTTCTCTTTGACAATAAACAGAAGCCCCAAGTCTGTGTTTGGCTGCAGTTCAAAAAAATTACTAAGGAATCGTACACACTTATGTATATGAATACAAGCAATTGCACATTCCCATACAGTAAGCTTTGCAACCACAGTTATTAACATTTTAAAATGAGTAAATGCAAATAAAATGACTGAGTAATACATGTTATGTTAAGATCAGCTATATGAAAAGCAAAAGGATTAAAAGTTAATTTCATCCTTTTTAATTCAAGGGACATATAAATGGCATTCTGGGTAGAGTCAACTCCTCTTTTATCAGTCCTTTGATGCTGCTTTCTCACTGATTCAGTTGTTCAAATGCTACCTACATAATAAAATCCTGAGTTAATTTACTAAGATTTTACACCAGTGCAAATGAAAGAAGGGAAAGTGCTAAACAAGGCAATTAGCACTCTGTTTAGTGCACTCCCAAAATAAATGTAGGCAATTTACAATTTGGCAAATGGTACTCTATCCGGATCCAAGTCATTTCAGCCTAAGGGGCTGGGGAAGTTCATTAGGGGTGAAGGGAAGGGTCTTTGTTTTGCTCTGCTTTTTAAGTATATGGATATATGTACACACACACAAATACACACGTAGCTGTTCAGGTCCCCCCCCTTTTCACCGTGCAGCAACAGATGTGACCCTTCCTGGGATTATGAGGATTTCTGGTGGAAAAATGTCAAGCTCTGTGCTCACACTGTCCACATAAGTGACCTCATTTATGGTGATAATGCTCTTTCCAAGGTGAGGGATTCCAAAATTGGCAACTCACTGATAACCTCCTTTGTGGCTTTCTTGCCATGATGGTTTTTTGTGTACTTACATGTTTATTATCACTGGAGCTGCTCAGATCAGATCTGTGAACCTAGGAATGTCCTGAGTGAAATGATAAGATAAAGCACTCTGAAACTACAACTGACTCTCTTTTTAATTGACAGGAAGGCTGCACTATGACTTCCATGTTTATTCTTGTAAGCCCCTTATTAATGCAAAAATAATAGCTGTTATTAATGCAGGATCACAGCCAGCATTAATATTTAAGATGTAAGAATGAAGGAGGTTAAATACGTGTTTATATTAGTTTTAAACAAAGAGCTTTGCAAAACAGTTAAGGCAAGTAATGATGACCATATTCACAGCGAGCGTGTGCAGTGTGAAATACCTGCTACATTCTGGGTTTAAATACATATTCTTAGTGGGACAAAGGTCTTTGATGAGCCCCCTGCCTTGTCATGCCATTGTCTCTCTTCATTGGAGCTGCTTCTTGAGAAAGAGAATAGGGATGAAGATCCTAAACAAAACATGTAATATGCTATGATATTAGCACTGATTTTTTTTTGTTTTGTTGTTTATTCAGTCTGTAGAGCTCTTTTATATGATAGATCATAAGGTAAAAGCATTCTTTTGTGCCCTCTAGCTGCTGGTTGCACAAATGAAAGAAAGAGGGAGAAAACAACCCTGTGATTATTAAATTCTCCTCATCTTTAGGGTTAAGTACCCTGGCTAATAAAGATCTCTCATGAGGATAAAGTTTCTTTCTTGGCAATGTCACATCCATTTAAGTAAAAATCATCTGGATACTTACAGGGATTCAAGCTGTTACCTTTACATAAAGCATCTACACCAATTCTTTGTATTTTTTTATCCTCTGAGAAAGCCTGACATTGCATTTCTTGGTTAAGCAAACCTCCCACTGAGGGCAGGCTGTGGGATTGGGCCCTTTTGTGCTATAGAAACCTGATTCACAAGAAGGAAAAGAATTGTTTATGTGTTCTTGGAAAAATTGAATATAATTAAAAATACTATTTCAGACAGTGAAAATTCAGCCCAATCTTGTCCTGAGAAATCATTATGACCTTTGATTTCAGACTTGTTTTTGTTAGTATCACATTTGGTGCTGATCTTTGCACCCTCATATCCCAAAGTGTTTCATTCTCTTTGGCAAGTTATTCCAATTTATTAAGAGTAACAGCTAAAGTTTCTGCATTGTTACAGCTTATAAAAAATTGCTGTATTTTTTTTTTAAATTGGTCTCTAAAAAACCTCATCACCCAACACCTATTGCGTATGCCTAAGGTGTTTGAAAAATATTATGGGCCAAAACACCTTTGATCTTTTCTCTGCATTCCATTTGGATATGCACAAATGAGGGTTTATGCAGGCTTGCTTCATAGCAAAAAGCATCTGCTTTAGACAGTAATAAGGACTTGATAACTTGTTAAGCACTGGCATGGATCACCGAGGGAGGAGTCATGTCTGTGCTGCTGCAGGTCTTCAACAAGAGGTCGGACAAACGTGTCAGGAGGAGTTCAGGTGCCTGCTCCTGCCTTGAGGCAGGTGTGCAGCTCGGTGAGCTTTCTGAATCCTTCTCAGCTGGGTATTTTTATGATTCAGTGCTCCTGCACTTTGCAGGTGAAGCTGTGTGAGTGCCTGGGCTGCAGTGCCAGGGGCAGGGCTGCTCCTTCCCCTAAGGGCTGTGTTTGGGAGGCACGGAGTGATGCTGGTGCCCATCCCCTCCCACTCTGTGCAAGAGGAGGAGGTTGATCAGCCTCCATGCAGCCTGACAGCAGGCTGTCCTCTTAAGCCACAAGTTTGGTGTACCTTTTCACCCTTGCTCATGATCTATTTAGGTGGGCATTCTCCTTCTCAGAGCTGAGCCTTACATAATGCAGAGTGGAGCGGCCTTCGCTGAACTGAACGTAATGCAACAAAACTGAAAACACATCTGAATCTCATTCACATTTCAGGAATGAAAAGGGAAAAGCCCTTTCTCTTGGCATCAAATGCTAGATGATATTTCTGTTACATCCTCGCTATTTCATCAAAGTCGGGATTGCAGAGGAATACCTGTGATCTCTCTTTGTCCCTGTGATACATATGCATTTTTTTTTTTGTTCCTTCCTACAGACTAAGTAACACTAGGAAAGAACCATGCAAGATAAAAAGGAAGAGCATAACTTCTGAAGAAACTCTTTTGCTCTGCTTCAGATTTTTCCAATATTGTCAATTCTTTGTTTTGAATCCATTTTTTCGCTGTTAAAGGAAGAAGAAATATACCCCAGCCAGCCTTGTGTTCCAACTTCTTTACCTTTGTCTGCCTAACTCAGCTGGTATTTAATTGGTCAGCAATAGGAGGGAAGTCTCCTTTGAGGTAATGAATATTGACTGTTTATGTTGAAATGTCACTGTGAAAAGAAAGCCCAGCACCAAAGAGGCGGAACTCAGTGTGAGAGTTTCAGACACAAAGGAGACACCAGCAAAGCACAGGCATTGAAAAGCAAAGCAGCTGAAATTCAAAGAAAAGATGAAACAGAAATGGGCTACATGTGTGGGAATTTTAAGCTGTCAGTTGACAGGTGAAAAAGTCATTATTCCACCTGTTAGAACTAAGTGTAATTGCTTGTTTTTCCTAAAATAACACAGAGGCCATGACTCATAATTTTTTTTAATTGAAAATTTGTTTAAACTTATTTGCAAATACTTCACTTTTTCTTTTGAGTTAAGTGGATTAAACTCATTAGCCAATTTTTCTACCTCAGACATGTGAGAAGGAAAGTACCACATTTTCTGTGTAGTATCGGGTATTAGATAATCAAATCTTGCATTCAGCCACTTGCTTTTTTGTCGTGAAGCAACTTGAATAGCAACTTTAGAGTTTGACATGCAAGTTTATCATCCATTCTATAGCATTCATTGATCTGGAATGAATAAAGGCTGTTCTCCAGCATCAACCCACTGCATGATGTATGGCCTGGAAGTTTTTGCTGCTGCATAAAAGCTGTTCTTTGTTCCCAGTTGCGTAATAAGGAATTGTATGAGGTTCTGATATATTTTAAGGCATTTCTTATCTCGATGGCATGGCCATACCAGCAGATTTTTGGGCTCCATAATTAAGTTTTGATTGTTGAACCCACTGTTCTTTCCCTTCTGTCATACTCTTTTGTGGTGACCTTTAGAGAACTCTTCTGAATAGTTTTTGCAAAGTTGACCCACTGCTATGGAGTATAACCCCCAGTTGTTCCATTTGGTTCATCTGAGTCATTTAGTACTGTGCTTCGATACACAATGAATTTTTTATTTTTAATGTAAACACTGACTTCATTGTTTTGGGTAAAATTTACTATGATATAGTTTAATTTATGTACATTCTTCTGGCTAAGGATCTTCATGGATATCAGTCAGGGGCTGAGCTCACCATATTTAGTCATAGATATTGTTTCTACAAACAATCAGTCTTCTTTTTACATTCTCTCTTGTTTGATTTTATATTTCATAGTAGGAAATTCCATTTAACATCATTGGGAAAGCGAGAGCAAATATGGAAAAGCTTTTTTAAGTCAGTGTGTATTAAACAAAATATATTGCAAACACATTCTGCTTTTTCTGTGAAAAAATGTTCAAAAAACTTAAATCAATTCATTTTAAATATACCTTAATATTAAAACCAGTAATTTTTATTCTAAGTAGACAAGAAGATTGAATGGTGCAAATATCCTTTCAAAAACCTGAGCCTTTATTTTCAAATCTCCATTTTAGTTTTGGCACTTAAAATATTCATGTGGTGTTTTTAAAATGTTCCCTGAATCAGACAAGTGTTTGAATCCAGTAGGCTTTTGTTTTTTATTTTCTCTTGGTGAATCATTGAACAATTTCTGCTTTAGCTTCAATCTGGGCCCATTCACACAATGTGTCCATCTGAAATATCCTGCAATCCTGCAAACTGTAGGCTCCTTTAAATAGAAAAGTATCACCAGGATCTGGACTGTAAACAAAACATTAAATGAATTAAACATGTAGGAAATATCTGCAAAGAAGGGAGCTAAATTTTGCTACCACTACCATTTCTCTGCAGTCAGCAAAGGCTTTGAAAGTTAATGTTTTCTACAGCCAGTCAGAATTCTCAATGGGAGGGCTGTGATCTCCCACTAAAGTTGGGATGAGCAGGCAGTGTGGGGAGGCAAAATCAGCAAAGATGATCTGTGTGTGTTTGGTTCTTGCCTGTGGTTGGGGTTTTGGGGCTTTTTCCCCAGAAGTTTCCAATGGCTTTAGGGAACTTTCTGTATGTCCAAAGGAAAAGCTGCTTTCCCCTGTTATGGAAAAATAGCCCAGGCATTACCTGTACCTCCTAATTTGCTCTCTTGTGCATTAAAAATATATATATGTACATACCACCTATAGATATGTACCATACAAGCTAGAAATGAATGTATATTTGCCATCTGAAATGCTGATGCTAAACATACAAATTCAGTAGTTTTGCATTAATTTTCCAGCTTGGAGAAATAAATGGGCTACACTAGCATCCAATATCTCCCTTTCCTGTTTATTTCTTCTCTTTTAAAAAAAACCAGGCATATATTCTTACATCTTTATTGCCTTCTTTAAAAAAAAATATTTGAATTTTTCATGATTAAGGTCCTCAAAATGCAGATCTCTCCAGCAAAGGATTATTTCATATCTCACCGTGTCGTTTCAAAATACTTAGACTTATATTACTTTGTTTTGATTTTGTATATCTACACAAATGGAAGATAACATCTTTAGTCACAATTCTGTGTTATGCTTGAACTCTAACCTGTGACATTCACCTAGCTCGATCTAACAAGCTTTGTGCTCCCTGTCCAGATGAAGAGTGATACTTCTTCATTAGCAAGATCAGTTTCACCTTTAAAAACCCTTTGCTTCCCGTTTGCATTAAGCCAGATTGAGATGTCTTGGGTCATGATGACATTTCAGGAGTATTCAGAAGCAAAAGAGGAAGTCATTACATCTGCAGTTCACCTGCAAAGAAGATGTCATTAAAAGAGGAAGCAAAATGAACCCCTGTCAACTTGTTAGGGCCCGAAAGGTAATTCTGCCATCATATATGGAGCAGGATAGGATACAGAATCCTATTATTGCTGACACCAGATAACTTGCTGGTGTAAAAGATTCTCTTTTCCAGAAAAGTTCAGGTGATACTAAATTTATTAATGTGTCAGTTTGGGGAGACGTGATGTCATTTCTGTTGTCTCCAGGGATGAAAACTGGAGTGTCCTTGCTCCTGCCAACACACTATCATCTTAATTCCTTCCACTGTGCACCTCCTTGCCATCTGTGGAGGGGACAGCAAGGGATGAGGGTGAAGTGTCAGGGGAGATGCCTATTTAAAAGAACTACTAGTATTTGACATTTATCATTTTAACCTGCCTTTTTCCAAAACACAAATTTATTACATCAACATTTCTGGTGAATGTTTGGCCTGATCCTGCCAGGACCCAGTTCCTTTGAGTTGAAGTATTACCTAATACTGTAGCTTTACAGAATCAGGATTTTTTTGTTCTCTAATAATCATCAATTCAGGAAATATAAATACTACTACTGTTTTCTACTTGATTTAAAATCTAGCAACTGCATTCCACTCCAGTGTAACTGAAAAGACAGCTGGATTTTCAGACTGTAAAGGTACCTGATAGAGCTCTGCAGAAACACAATGGTACTAATTTAGAGTGGGTAAAAGTCTGAATTATGTTCATTATTTCAAATAATGTGGTTTTGGATTTTTTTAAACTAAAACTGGTATTTCTTGAAAGATTCTGGTTCCAGAAATAAGGCCAAATGTTTGTTTTTAAGAAATAGATGAATCACTTTTGAGTTGTGTTGCATAAGAATGCTTTCATGCTGAAAGTTTTTCTCTACCTTCTATATGGGGAGATACAGAATAGCTGAAGGAACTACGCTAAACGCTTTTAATGAAGATGGTATTACTAAAAGGGAACATTTTCCAGGCGAAAACCATTTTATCTTGGCCTCTGAATGCAATCTAGAGTTTTTGTATGAACACTGTAGTAACAGAAAATATTTCCTTTCAGTTCCAAGGTGTCACATGCTGATTCTGTGCAACACATTTCAATATGGGTATTATAACAACTCGTCTGATACTGATCTTAATGGATTTTTGAACTGCTAATATTTCAGATTTGAACTGCTTGTACTTCAATTGATGATCTGAGCATTCCACAAATACCAGAACTAGCATGTTTACTGCCCTGCTGTTGATTGATATCTCCTAATGAAAAAAGCACCTGCAAAAATGATAAAGGAAAGTTACTAATTGGTTTAACTTAGGCCAGCCACTTCTTATTTTGTAAATGAGGAAACTTTTAAGGAATTACTGCTGGAAGCCATCTGCTAACTAAATAAAAAATGAATGATAATCATCAGGTTCCACGTGCCACTTAGAGGAAGTATCATTAAAAAAAAAAAAATACAGCTTCTTACTTAGAAGTAAAAGCAGTGCAGGAACTCAAATTCAAAGCCTCTAATAATCATCTTTATAATATAAAGTGTTAATCGGTTTGGTATATACAAACCTGTCAGCAGGTCTGGACCCCTTCTCTACCTATCAGAGAGAATACTTGTGGTCATTTTTAAGAGCTGCCAGTAGAATTTACAATACCAAATTATGATTTATTATTCCTTCCAGGATATCTCATGTTTCTGTTCTCAATTCTGCTCCTCTTCTCATCATCCTTTTTTTCAGCTAAAACTGTATCAGGCTGGGAAATGTTCAGGATGTGTGTTTTCCTCTTGTATTGTGCATAATTTTGCAAGTCATTAAACCTTTGTTTCTTGTCTTTTCTAACCTTCTCAGTAACCTATCTAAACAACTCTCAAAGGAAAATGAGTCAATCAGGAAAGAAACAGCTCTAATGCCAGATAAAAAAAAAAACCAAACCTCAAACAGAAATAGAAATAAAAAGAGAGAAGCTTTCCCTTATGCAATGCAAGTACAACCAACTTTACGCTCCTGTAAAGACATAGACTATGTTCTAATTTATTTCTGCTGACTGTGAAGTTGTATTGAATCTGAAAGGTTACTCATGTGTGTAAAATTAAGCACATTGAAGAATGTGGGAATACTTCAAGCTACATTTTAATATGGAGGATTCTACACAAGCACAAAATATGAGATTCTTCTTGTAAGTGCAAAATAAAGACCTGTAGAATATGCTGTTTTGTACAAGTGAATGCCAGAAACCACATTATTCTATAACAAGGGCCCTTCCTGTTTACCACGTTGGCATGGCAGTCCTGAGAAAATTAAATTTCCTTCGCTATAAAAGACATACTTTCTTCCTGTGCTAGCAGCACTTTGGTTGTGTTATGTGCAGCAGAACCATTTAGAACAACTGGGTTTAAGCAGTGCTGGGTGTTTTGTCAGGGTGACAAAGAGGAATTACATTGCACCCATATATGGCACACAATGCTTGGACAATATGTAATATTCTCTGTGGGGAAAGTTCACTTCTGGGCAGAAAGCCAACAAAAGGCTCATGCACCACTTAAGTCCCACTTAAACCCTATTTTGAAGGCTTAATAGTACACAGGCCATGTTCTGGCCTCTTGCCCAGGAGTGAATTTTACCATGTTCGCATCCCCTCTCCCTGCGTGCAACAGGGGCAGAAGGGCACTGCCTTTGTGCAGGGCAGGACACTGATTTCTGGAAGAAAACACCAATCTCCTCTCCTCCAAAGAAAGCCACAAACCCACAGAACAACACCTATCCTGGTTTATGGCTAATCCACCTTCCCTGATGCAGTGAGAGGTCACGTGAAGCCAAAAGTTCTGTCCTACAGAGCCAGGAAACACCTAACGACTGGCACGTGGCTGGCGTGGAGATTTTCCTCCTGAGCTCTTCAAGGTCTTCAGCTGTCCTTCTCTGAGCTTGGGTTATTTCTACCTCTGTAGTGACCACTAAGATAATTTTGTCTTTGTCATTTCAAAGATTTCTGAGCTCACTGTGCTTGCGTAGGCTGAAATCTAGAGGGGAACTGATAATTCTTTGCTGGATAGTGCCTGCAAAGGTGTTTTCCATTTTAAGAGCTTTTGATATGCACCAGTATCCAAATGTTCTACTGTCACTGAACAGGAGGAAATGACCTATTGCAACAATATTCTGCATGAGTATTTTTCTCTGTTTTCACTATTATTTCACATTTGAATGTGCAGTGTTACGGTAATACAAACTGCATTAAACTATTCACAGAAAATAATTACTCATGGCTATAATTAGCTTACAGTACTTAGTATTTTGACCTAACCTGCTGTGGAGTTCTCTGTAAGGTTGGGGGCTAAAGGTATGTTTACTTGCAGGCAGTTATAAAAACAGCACTCAAAGTGCAAGATTTCATATTAAAGATGAATATTATCAGCCTGTCTTACAGTTTAGGCTTTATGTATGTTATTCTTATTTTAATTAATGAAAACTCAACAAGAAGAAGTATTTTGAGATACGGCTTTCTGTGAATGGATTCCACTCCATACTGATTAAGTAGATTGGAAATATTATTTCCTGATCAGATTTTTTTTTAAGTGCGTTTCCTTCCTAATTAGCAAGCAGAACACGGAACACAGTAAGTATGCAGTTCCCTTTAATAATTATTTTATCTTTATTTTTAAAACAGAATAGTGATTTACTTAGAATATCTATGAGAGATCATTTAAAAGACAGAAGCTTATGCCCATTAAAACACAACTCCTCTCTGAAAATTGACTTTGTGTCACCAAAATACTTGCGAGGTTCAAAAAATATTTTGACACATTTTACTTTTCAATCGTTATAAAAGGATTTTCCCCCTACATATTCTTATTGTGTCTTCATTTCCAGAATTGTTTTTAATTAAAAAAAGACTGTTTTGTTACAATGGATGATTTCAACCCACAAAATATCCTATTGTGCTTGCTATCAAAACAAACAGGTGCACCCAGCAGCATGCACGGTATGCAGTGCAATTGAGCAAACAGTTTGTGCAAAGATTTAAGCTCATCTGAACAATGTGAGTTCAAGTGATATGAATTGAAGCCAAGTATTCTGGATGAAGGGCTCAGATCTGAGGGAATCTGGATGGAGCCCAGAACCTGTTGATCTTTGTGGGAATTGTGGGCACTTTATCCTGTATAAGAGATGACGGTCTCTGTCAGGGTTAGTTTCTCAGTTTGAAATATCCATGAATTTTTTATCAATAGCAGAGTTACTTTTCTATTGAAACTCTGTGCTCCCTCCTGCCCACATATAAAAATAATCTTTCTGTTCAGATGTTTGCAGAGATTTCACAAGATGGGATGACATGGAAACTAAAATTTGCTAAAAGTCAAAGAAAAGGCAACTGGTAGTTAAAGGAAGTTATCTCTGGAGTTTCAGAATGTCTCAATTTCCTATGCTGTTGGCTTCTGTGAGGGATATAATTTAATTCCTGGGTAGCCAAGGTGACCAGCATGACATTTTCATGGAGAAAGCACACTTTACAGCAGTTGGATGCCTTTCCCTCCTACAGCCTCAGAGTTGTGACGGTAAGGAACGCAAGGGGACAGTGATAAACTAAAATTCTCTTTGCTGCAAGGCAAAGCAACCTGTCCTTTACTGCCAGAGTGTTGTGAGGCCGTCTATGAATATTTCATTACTGCTGGGCTGGGGCCACTGATTCAGTTCAGACTCCCAATTAGCACTCTGCACCTAACTGTCTGTTGTTATCTCTTTTTACTCTGCTGTGATGTCTTCATTTATCTCAAGTGGATGGTTCCTTTATGTCTCACACTTCCTACCCTTCTGCTCCCTTCCATGGTACTTCAGTGTCCGTAGGTTCCTGTATCCTCATCCTGCAGTGGAAGGTGCCTCTTGCCAGGAATCCCTGGGCACTCCCTGGAATGGAGTTCAGTGTCTCATTGTCCCATGGGCACCCTAATCATAGTAACAGTGAGTGGGCATTTTCCTAACCTGGTCTGTGATGTCACTTCTTTTAGAGGCCCAATTCTCTGATTTCTCAAATGGCTGAAGGGTCTCTCCATCAGCCATTCCCTCATATCTCCTCTCTGTGAACAGTCACTGCACACTCTTCTGGCTCTGATCTAGACTGTAATCTCTTCTGGATAAACAAGGACCTTTATTTGTTCTGATGAACACTGTGCACATCTGCAGGACAATTCTGATTAATAATATAAATTCATTATGATCCCATGGAGGCCAGAAGATGCCAGCTACAGCAAAAGATGACTCTCCCAGGGTCTTGAGATGCCCAAAAATGAATTGTGTATGGTGATACTAAGCAGCTTCACATATTTTTGATATGAAACTGCTTGAAGCTCTCAACTAGACTGATTTTTTTTTTCCCTAAGATGTTAAAAATATTTGAAACCCTGTAACTTAGGATTAATGCAGCAAGTACAAACTTCTCCAGCTTTGAGTGAAGTTGGAAAGTAGAAGGAAAGAACTACTTTCTGAGGTGAAACTCCTAAATAGACAGTATCATTTTCCCCAGTTGGCAGTTACAGTTTGGTGATCCCAGACTTCTACACGCAAAAATACTTGACTGTCAAAACATAGTTATTGACTAAAAAAAGGAGAAAACATTTCTGCTTCTGAAAGGGGGGTGACTACTCAGTGTTTGTCAGCCTCTAGTTCTGGATGTTCATTATAAAATTTTGACTGCACATACATGGACAGGTTTTTGGCAACAGGAGATGGTTCAGCTTTGTTTCTACTTTCATTAATTTTACTTCAGTTTCTGGAGAAAATCTTATCTTGTAAAATATATATTTGTTTAGAATCATGTATGTGCATGTTGCATATGCAGGGTCTCTATTTATCTACCACCTTGATACAGAATTTAATGAGCCTCTATAAAAGGGTAACATGATGGAAAGTTTTTCCCTTGGAGAGCTGCTTTTAGAGTTGTAGCTTTATTAGATAAATTTAATCTCGTAGACATTTTGTGAATAATTCTCCATGGACTGGTTCCTTCTGGGTCCTTGCTTTTATTTCCAGTAGTCCAAGTATTAATAGGGTTAAAGGTGCTGGTGTGGTGAATTTATGGGCCACATCTCGCAGTCCCTTAAAGCAGGATCACTAATGGGTGACCTTGAGGTTCGACCATCCCAGACTCAGGAAGATCAAGTCTCAGACCCCTCCTGCAAGTGCTCTGACCTCTCCATTCTTCCCCTCTATGGCCTAACCTTTCACTCACTGATCTTTGACCAAATTATTAAGCAAACACCTGCTTAGGTCTCTGACCAAAGACTGTAGACCAGAAGAGCTGCTATAATTCCCTGTGAATTAGCTTTAATAATAACAATACTGGCCTAAGGAGAAAATCAGGGGGTAGGTTTACAGTAAATAATCATGCTGCTACAGAGCACATCCAGAACGGACCCTTCAGCAGCTCTCACCTACAGTAAATCAATGCTAATCTATTTGACTGTGATAATAACGGCTTGTCAGCAGATACAGTTTCTTTATTTGACTTGACTAGGACAATGACTAGGTAAAATTTATTTCCTATTACTAAAACAAGACAAAGACTAAGATTAATCCTTTGATGCCAGGGATTTCCCATTGGTAATAATGCAGAAAGTGCATTAGTGTTCAACACTGTTGCTAAGAGTAACTGGAACAGAAAAAAAAAAGGCTGACAAATATCTGATTATGTCAAATGTTAAGCCTGTGTAATGTTATCTGATTTACAAATTGAAAGAATGGTCTGAATTTCCACACATTTCCTTGCATTGCCTTTTGGCTCTTGTGGTTTGATTTCATAAACCTGCATCATCTGAGATTAAGTCATGACTTGCTCCAGCACATGGATTCTCCCCAAACAGACTTGTTTGGGGACTTTACTCACAAAAGACTTTACTCACAAAAAGTGGTGGAATCTGAATTATTATAAAATAATAAATAGAATAAAGTCTACCTAACAATACTGCAAATTAAAGGCACCTTAGTATACACCCATCTTCTACCTATAAACCAGTATTAACAGTTTGATTAAAGTACATATTTTCCTGTGTACAGAGTTATTCTGAATGACTGTCCAACTTTAAACTGATTTACATGGATTATTACTTTTCATTCCTTGACTAAATTAGTTGTAAGATTAAACCTGGAACAATTGGATAAATGTCATGTACATATACACTTGAAAACATGTGTCATTTGTTTATATATAAATATTCACATTCAGAGAGGCTGTACAGTAAGCCTAGAAAAATATCAGTCAGTTATCTGGGAGTCTGTTGCATAAAATCTACCCTGGACTATGTCCTTAAGGAAAACTGGTGGCTTCTTTTCTGGAGAAAATAAATGGAATTACTTATGACGATTGGTTTGAGAGAGGAGGTAAGTTAAAAGATAATCAATATTCAGTAAAAGTTACAAGGCAAGCACTGTAAAGAGTAAATGGATTTTAAAATTATGTTTATTTGAATTCTTTTGCTTTACACAGTCATTAATTAGAGAAACACAAGACCAGATGATTACAGCACAACAGAGATGTTCAGTTAAATGCATTACCTACTTCTTTTCCCACGTGCCAGTGTGCAAGGTCAGATTTTGCCCAGATTTACACAAATGCAGCATCAACAAATTCATGTTCAGATGATGATTTTTTCTATTTCATGAAAAAAAATACACATAGTCAAGGGCTTGATTGAAAACCCAGTAGAACCAGGGAAAGTTTTCCCTTCGACTGCAGTGAGCTTGGAATCAAGCCTTACATGGTTGTGAAATATCCATAAGATGTTTGTCCACACATGAACCTGCACTCTTGTATACTCTATATATTTGTGTTTTATTGCTATAAAGCTAGTTCACTTCACATATTTGCTGTACATTTATCAGAAGATGATGTTAGTGCTTCAGATGGGTCAGATTTGGGTCATAGGTATGTTAGAAGTTACACAAATACAAGAAAAATAGTAATCCATAAATTTTTCAAATATTTTATCATAGAATCGTTTCAATATATCTCCCATCAATGATAGAAAACACTCTTTATTCAGAAATTAAAGGGAGAATTTATCAATATGAAGATGAAAGAAGTAATGTTAATATGAGTTTATTACTCATTTTTAATGTGGGCAAGTTTTACTGGCATGTACTTTCAGTGCTTTATTCCTTATTCTGATGCATAGAGTAGCTAATTTATTTATAAAAGCAGAAAATGTGTTTGTGTGTGTTGTGGGATGTGTTAAAGATTTTCTTACAATAAGAAATGAAAATAAAAATGGTTTTGCCTTTGCTCGTACCTGCTGCTGGTAGTTAAAGGTTGCGTTCTTTTACCCAAAAGAATAGAAAACATTTGAAACACAACATTATAAACCAAGGATATATTACATGATTTTATTTGAAGAATGAACTGACTTTGTGCTTACTGATAATTCAAGCAGAGAATTGTTTTAAAATATCACTGCAAGTAATGCCATAAGGAAAGTAGGTTCTCTGGCATATGTAAGATGGAAAAAAGAGGGTACTCCTGAAAGAGGAATGCACATCAGTCAAAGGCATCAATAAATAAAGCTCTTTTTCATATGTAAATGGGAATTTCTAAAGTAAAAACGTATTGTTTTATAAACGTGAGATAATATTCTTGAAAAAGGTTACCAGTGATTACATAAGTTATCTCTTCCATAAAGAAATTTAGAGCTCATACTTGCTCTTTTCATTAAAAAGGCTTTTCATCTACTCTCACACAGAAAGCCAAGCTCTGCATTTTAATTGGAGATAATAAATAATTATATTAGGAAACTGAAACTATTAAAGTCTTTTTGTGATGCTGTGTAGATCTATTTCTCTCTAAACATATGAGTATATACATTCAACTTCTGATTCACAGATCACAATAAAGGAGATCATATTTATATAAATATGATCAATATTCAGGGTTTTTTTGACAAGGGTAAAATACCTTTATATGCTTGAAGCAGAATAAAGCACCTTAAAATCTGTCCAGCCCACCCAAAATACCAAGTGGGCTCAATACAAATGCAAATAAAAACAATAACAATAACCCAAAAAAATAATATTGAACTAAGGAAATATGAGGTGACTGGATTTTTCCAGGGAATGCATTGCCCTATGTCAGCAAACTTTGGAGGATGCCCTGCCAGAGCAAGGGTCTGGTGTTGGGTTTAATGCAGCTGCATCAGCTCTAAAGGAAATTCTGGAGGTGTCCCTCTTGTTCCTGCCTCGAAGCATAAGTTCCTCTTTTTTTTATTATTATCACCACACTTAGGGGCATCTTCCCTGTGTGAAATTAGTGCACCAGAGTCAAGGGCAGGAAAAATCCGCAGAGCCAGACTTGCCCAAGTTCTCCCCCCGCCCAGGGAGCAGCTGACGTTGGGAAAGCAGAGAAGGGAGCCATTAGAGTGGGGTTTGGGATTGACACTGACCTAGGGCTGCCATCCTGCATTGTCCTGCCATCTGCACAGACGTGAACTTTGCCTCCAAAATTTGGCTTCTCAAATTAACATGTCCAGCTGGGGGGAGAATTCCGTCATTTGCCTAATATCATTATTGCCACTGCTCTGACATATTAATATTAAAAATATATGTGAACAGATCAAGGATTTGCCTAAGCACTTCTCTTTTTATTTCACATAATAGGCAGGAGGTGAAAGAAGACACAATATAATTTGAAAAGCATAACCCTGATTAGGCAGTGATTGGTACACAGCTAGAGCTTACATTTAAAAACATTTTCATTTATTAGCAGTGCCCGTCAAATATAATGGTTTTTATTTTTTCTAGCTGTTGTGAAAGTAGATGCAAGGTCATATGATGTTTTAGAGGTTTCAGTAAACAGAAAATTATTTATATCCTACCAAGGTTTTTGCAGAATAGACATCTTAAGGTGAATTTTTGCCAGTGGATGTTCTTTTTTAATTGGTGATTTTGAGAAAGCAAGATTCAGGCTTCAGTTGTGGTGTTATGGTATGGTGGAATCAGGGACTTGTTTGGATTAGGCCTCGAATGCTCCAAGCTTGGTTTTAGAGCATTTGCAGCTCTTTTCTCCCTCCCAACAGTGACAACCTAATAGGATAATGAATGAAACCTCAAATATTGGGATCTGGGGGGATTGGAGATAGAGTGTAATTGTAAAGCTTGGCATGATGCAGCTTCTCTTAAGCTCAAAGATGTTTTAAATGGATAAGTAACAATAACATTATATTTATTTCCAGTCCCCTCTGGAGAAAATAGCACATTTTCTGTACCCTCAGCAGTGTTGTACTGTGTGCAACATAGTGCTGCCTTCAAGAAATACTTCTAAAGTGAAAAAGTCACCTTGAAAATATTCATATTCTGCCTGTCTCTGAGTCCTGGGTTGTTTTCAGTCTCGAGCCTACACATGTGCATGTCCTGCTTGCTCTTTATGCTTCAGAGTAATCATGCTGAACTCTCAACAACTTGTGAGTAAATCTGAATCTACCAAGAGCTGGACATGTCCCAGTAAAATCTACAAGCCCCTTTGAAAATTTCTCCCACTATGTTTTTGTAAAAGGTGGGAACTTTTAAAAACCTCCCAGTTGTAGGAAAACCTCCTTTTCCTGCAATGTGAATTTCTCACAGGTGTTTTCCTCATGACTTTTAAAGTTGAGGGTAATTCACTTCTCCGTTACAAGGAGCCTTTATGGAGTGACCTGAAATGGTGCAAGTTTCCACACACTAACATGAGTCTTTGTATTGAATTTAATTATTCTTGGTCTTGTCTTAAATCAGTATCAATGCAACATATAGACGAGAATCAAGACTTCCATTAAAAAAAGATTCTGAGGATTAAATAATTTCTTCAAGGGTATCAGATACTTTTATCCTAACAAAATGGGGCTGTACTGTCCCTCATTGAAATATGCTTGTCTCTGATTTAACCATAAAGGAAAGAAATTCTACATCCTTCTCAAGTAGATGGAGTGGAGGACTTAACTTGTGTCAACTCTGTCTGTTCACCCTGACACAGAGCTTCTTTCCAGAACTTCTTTCCAGAGTTTTCCCATGCTGTGCATTAGTGACATTACAGCTTCTTCTCAGAGCTTTTTTAACCCTGTCTAATGCAAAGTATCAAGGGCAATAGAGGAAAACAATCAAGAGAATCACAGCGGGAAGCAAATGCCTTGGAGATCTTGGCTGAAGAGCAGAAATGGAGTCTCACTGTTTCTCCAAATGAACTGCAAGCTCTGGGAAGTTCAAGTGCTGCTGAGAACACCAAGTCAGGGCTGCAAGGAGATGAGAGCAGCTGATCAATCTGCAGCACATTCCCAACAAGGCAGTTTGTGTCCCTGGGGCGTTTGTGACTTCAAATGTTATGTGTAATTCAAGCTGCTGCCTGAAACACATTGGATTTGCTGCTGGATCTCCTCTGTAAACTCTCCCTGCTGAAAAAGTTGCTGGGTGGACCAGTGGTAAAATGACTGAGCGATGGCAGGGAGGCAGCTCTGGGATATAGACACTGATATTTTGAGAGGTCTGTAGGCTGAGAGTGTCCTCATGCAGTATCCTCATCCCCACTATGATCACTTTTCTCTTCTCAGTGAGAACAAGTTTACCAGAAATGCTTCGAGCTTGGCTTTACAGCATTTGCAGCTCTCTCCTGCCTCCAGTGCTGTTTTTCTTTGGGAGGTAGATGATATCCCTCTGTTTGGTTTATTTCCCCTCGCAAAAAATAAATCTGTTTTCAGAAATGCTTCAGATACTTCCCTGTGAGCAATTCTGCCTCATGCCCCAAAGGCACTCTGAGCTGAGGGCTGAGAGTGATTTTAAAGGAAGACACTGGGAATGTTGATATACCATATAACTCTAAGGCATCTTCTTAAACATATGCTAAGAATGGATTATGGTTTTTATTCCTTACTCACACTTCATCTTTCCAAATGGCTGATTACGATTTTCATCTGCTTATTTCAACATCATTTAGTGGCTAAGAGGAGGAAATACAAAAATCCTGTTCCTGCTCCCATCTTCTACTCCTTATAATATGGTTGTGATACCACTGTTAAGGTCCATGCAGAACTATCCAGGAGTTGATCTGGGTCAAATATAGAGGGTTTGAGCATCAATAAATGCAACTGAAGCTGAATGAACTCAGGACTTCTAGAAATCTCTCAATCTCTATTATAAAAAGAAGCCAAAATTAACGGAAATTTCTGGAAATGTAAATCTGTGTGCTCCTGCTGTTCCCTTTCACCATGATAAAAAAGGATCCCAAATAAATTTACTGACACAGGTGAATTAGGGTTAAAAAATTATTAGAAAAGTATTTAGGGTGACTAATAGTAGGTTTGCCCTACTACAGTCTTCACCACTTTGAAAGAGAAAAACATGGAAATAACCAGGTATAGTGGAAGGTGTCCCTGCCCATGGCAGGAGGGTGCAGTCAAGTGATCTTTAAGGTTCCTTTTAACCCAAACAATGCTATGATTCTACAATTCTTAGATTGTAGGACATATAAATTTTTTTAATACAAATCACATCTTTAATTTTATATAAACTCTGGTTGATAGTCAACAAAGCAACTCTTCAACAAATCAAATAGTTGGTTTCTTCAGGTACCTAAAGTTAAGGCTGGGATTATAGATCTTGCAGAGAGCACTGTCAATTTTGCTTTGACAATGCTTTTGACATTCCAAAATTAGTTACCAAATTTTTCTGTAAATATTTATGCTAAATCCCAGAACGTTATGGGAAAAGCAGCACAACGACACCACATTTGTAGAAATGAGAATTAATAAAAGTCTTTAAAAAGTTAGAGTTAAACTGAAATGTGGATCACATCTGAAGTTGGTTCTTAGTTTCACCCAGGTGCTTTAATGTTTGTGGTCTATTTGTTATCCTACTCATGTGTTCAAAACCAGGGCTTTTTTCTTGATCCAGAATCTTTTCTATTACCTGTTACAGCTTAGCAACAATTAACACATCTTCCCACTTCATAGTCAATACTTATTCAAATAACTCTTCTGACAGTTTCAAAGGCTGTAACTTCACATTATTTTTCCTTCTTTTGCACATGAACTTCTCTGCCTTGGTTTTATTGAATGGAAATGCTACATAACTATTGCAAGGAGACTCAGACTGGATCTGGACCAGAAGCATTAACTAGCTCAAATGAGAAATACAAACTAAAAAGCTGTCTGTCCATTTTGGAAACATGCAGATAATGTGTGTGTCACTTGAAATTCACATGCATTTGGGATCAGCAAAGGAAAGTAATATACAGCAATGATATCTTTGATCATCGAAAGAACTCAGAAACATAGGAACTGTGTCGAGTGTGGTTATCATCAACCCATTTTCTATTCCCAGTGCACAAATCATTTCATGCATTCTACAACCCAAGCCACAATGCTGGGCTTCAAAAGCAATTTCAGCAGCAAAATAAGGTGCTTTTCTTCAATTTTCAAGCCATTTGTACGAGGTTAGTGTTGTTTACCCACCTGGTACACTGATATTTACATACCCCTTTAAAGAAAATTGGTAGGTATGATTTATGGAGTACTGTAAGAGCACAATTTTCCATGTAGTGCACCTAATCTGAAAGGGCACTTGCAAAGGTCACTCTGGCCATACAAATACCAAGTCTTCTCTTTGGAATAAGTTAGGATATTCATTTTTCTTGGAAAATGTCAGCAGTACTCTACTCCAGGGGTTAGTTTATGCAGATAAATGCGTAAGCCTTTAATCTTAAGGCAAAAATACTCTACACAAATGTAAGAGAAGTCCATCTATCACTGTTAAGACCTGTAATTTGTTTTTATTTAAATCCCAAGCCGGGGCAGCCTGGGCAACAAAATTGTTAACATGGTAGCTCACATCTGAGCCAAGATTAAAGTATATAAACATACATCTGCTTTCAACCTGGGTGAACAATACACCATGTCTTCTGAAAGCCATAATCTGGATTTCGAGCATCTCAAATATGTGCTCTTGTTGTGCTACTGTGAAGTCTCAGAGTGCCTGACCTGAGCATGTTAAATTGTCCAATAAGTGCACCGTGTATTTCCAGCATTTTATCTCTCAATGAAGAACAGTGACAAATGTTTTTATAGTAAACACACCATATAAAAAAAAGATTCATTTTCCAACTTTGGACAAAAAGGACATAAACCTAAGAATTGCTTAAAATAATTCCAGTGCTATTTTTTATATAAAGGATTGATTTATTTTCTTTTTTTTTATGTGGGGAATGCTCCATGTTTGTTTTTTTTTTTTTTTATTCCATTTACAATGGTCCATCTTTATCATTACTAGAAGTTGTTATTGACAACAAGAAACACTTCCATCTTGGTTGTTAATCATATCCGTGTGGGAAGTTGTTTTTACAGATAGTTTTTCATGCCTGGTTTTAAATCATTTGGCAGAATATTTTATAATGAGTAGTCTCAGCTTTATTTGAGTTGTCTCAATAGCCAGAAACAAAGACTGTGATCTTAATGAGGTCTAGGAGATTTTAAAATGGAAATCATGTTGAAGTGCTTTTTAGAAGTGGTGTTTTACATGTCAAAACTGGGAAAACTAATACATTGGGAGTTTTTTTCAGAAAATGCTGATCAGTACTACTAAAATTTGTCAAAGTGCATAAGGATGATGGATATAGTTGGTAGATCCAAGTCTATTGCTATTATTTTCCCATTTATTATTTTCCTGTTTAAACAAGGAAAGGGTGATACAACATACAGTGCATCCTTATTTTACGTGAGTTGCCTTAAAGGGATCTGGACATTGTGTAATTTATTATAATAATTGAAAAGATGTGTGGTTCAAGCAAGGTGAACCAATGAATTAAGAAGCTCCTCAGGACTTGGTGCAACACAGTGGTTTTTTTACTGGAAGAATGATTCTCTTCCATGTATTGTAGAATGTGCAAATAGAATCTATAAATGAATTTTTAAAGCATGTTTTTGTTAACAATCTTGGATTTTCTCCAGTGTGATTTTTGTCAGTTATTTCTAAAGGTAGAGGCACTTTGCATGGTAACCTACAGGAAAATCTCAGATAGGAATTTACCTGTAGACCTAATCCTTTCAGTCAACTTGGATTATATTCTATATATGAACACTGAGATTGGCCAGTTCATAGACCGTGACAAGAAATCTCTGCAAGGTGCTTTTAATTGCAGAGGACAAGAGGTACATTATTTTTCCTTTTATAGGCCTTGGAAAAAATGACACTCCTCAGAGACTTTTTTTTTTCCCAGAGTGGTCTGTTCTATTCTTTGCCTCATTAGAACAGACTTAATGCAGGGAAATTCCTTCCACAGAGGAATCCAATACTGGTCAAAATATACAATTTAATTTTCTTTTTGCTAATGCCTCTAAAAGTGACATTAAAAATTTCTCCTGCTAGAGAACCTGAATCTTTCACTATGGACCATGTTGAAATCTTCTGCAGCATCTCCATACTACCGTTAAAAAAAAGTAACACAAACTGGATGAGATTCCAAACAGGCGATTAGTTTGCCATTGAAGCATAACCAATGCCTCAACTAAAACAAGCAAACAAGCAGTAGAACATGTGAACATAATTTTCTATCATTTCTTTTTGATGTGGATTGGATGGAAAAAATCTGGGATGCAAGCCATGATGTAGATTTTCAAAATTGATTAGCATTTTTGGACAGTGGAAGCAATTTCTGTGGTGGTGTAATTTATTTTAAGCTAAAATTGATTAGTGGGGTTTTTCTTTTTTTTTTTTTTTTAATAAAATGGGCACCAAAATTGCTATGCAAATCAAGGTAAATGGAGCCATGAAATGATGGTGGAAACAAAAATGATAGTAAAATTTTAACGCAGCCTGGTGAAGGCCAGTCAATATTGCAGTGTATGTAAGATGACTGGAAATGGTTTACCTTGGGTTTAGATGAGAGGTTTATAATTGTCAAACAGTTCTTGTGGAAGAAAGATTGTTTTGTCCATTGCCATAACACTAATCATGGATAAATTCTCTTTAATTCTAATGTGGGTATAGCAATTCCATAGAAATTCCATTGTAGCTTAATTTCAATGTCCTCTTTAATGTTTTGGTGACTTCAAGAGTTAGTTTTGCAGCCATTTCAGTCTCTCCCAGCTGACTGCTGGTGCAAATGGATCACATTTTTGCAGCTCTTTGACTTCCCCTCCATTTCCAATACACAGAACCATTCCATACAGAAACTCTGTTCTTTTGGTGTTATCAAACGCAAACAGAAAGTTAAGGAGTGAGTCATACCAGGGCAATTCTCAGAAGAATGAGATCCTGCAAAGGTCAGCTTTTCTTGCTCGTCAATTGTTGACATTTAAGCATTTATTTCAGACGTTGCTGATAATGTTTTCTGAGATAGTGGGGAAGAATTGCTGTGGTGGTATGCAATTATGAGCATAATGAAATGCAAAAATGCAAATAAGGTGATACGTGACAGTCCTTTGGAGTGCCTTTTGTCAGAATTGCAGGCACCATGAGACTTTGATAGATACCATGTCAGTACTCATTGCTAGAGCTGTGATATCTTTTAAAGAAGAATCTCTAACATGTTATCACTGGATGCTAATTAGGAGTAACCTTTGAAGATGAAAAATGCAGAGGTCATATTCAGTAAACTCTAAAAACAGCATCAAACTAATTGTGTTGGTATCATTTCTCTGCACGAGACAGCATTACCCTTTTTTATGCTGTATTTATACATCAGCTCTGTAATACCCAGTTTAGTGATACTTGGGCATCCTGTCTGCCCAAGGGATTTTTTTTTCCTTGGGCTGTATCCTGTTCATTAAAGCCTCTGCATTTTGGATAAACCATGAACATACATTCTTGCATATTTCTTAAAAAATTTACTCGTTATCCAAGGTCTTTGTAACTCAGGATAACATCAGATCAGGGAAAAAACAGTTGGACAGAGTGGACATAATAAACTACAAATACAGTGAGGCTGGAAATTAGAAGAGCAACTGTTGTAGTGCAGTGATGAAGCAATAGAGCTAAAATTATTTGGGGTAGGGTTCAGATGGAATGTGAACTACTTTTAAATTGTTTTTTCTGACAGAGTCGTCTGGGTTGGTCCTGGGTTCCTATAAAGCGCTGTATTTTCACAGCCACGTACTATATCTCCCACACAGTTAAAATGGAAAGAAAACCCCCATATATTTAATAGTTTAGACTAGATTGATTTTGCACCTGGAGCATGCTGGTCTGATAATGATGGTGTTTCAAAGCAAATGCCTTAAATTCAGCATTTGAATCATTCTATTAAGTTTAGCATCCATAATTGCACTTACTGGAATGACTCCATACAAAGGGAGGCACTTAAAAAGTTCACTGCTGCTTTGGGGCCACTATTTCAGGCCATCACAGAATTAGGCTAAAGAGCATGTGTGATTATTCCACTTTGCAACATTTGGTACAGGTAATCTTTCCTTTTTTTGGTAGTTTAAGTATGCATGATGTAGAAATAATAATTTAAAATTTGGATCCATGAGTTCTGCCTGTCAAAGAAGCAGGACTCCTGTGACTCAGATTTTGTGTGACTTCATCCAGCTGGATTTACTGTTACAAATTCAAAACACATTAAGATGTCAGGCCCAGAGAAGGACTGCAGGTAAATGTGAAATAAAAACAGAAAACAAAAGGAGGAAATACTTCAAACAGTGGACCAGCTTAATCAGCCCTTATACCAGTTAGCTCTTGTAATTCCCCTAGAATCATGGATGAATCAGTTCCTGAAAAGAGTTCTTCAAAAATTGTTTTGTTGCCAAATGCTCCTGAGGAACTGAGAATAAAATTCCAAAGGCAAACATAGTTGTTCAACAGCCACTGAAAAAGGGGGCACACTGAACTTAATTGCATGGAAAAGCTACAGCTGTCAATACTTTCTTCTCTTTTGCAGCATCTAATGTATTCAGATTTTAAGTTTTTGACATGGAAACCTTAAAAGAATTAGAATAATTTCTCTGTTTGTGGGTTGTTTTGCATACAATATATATCAGCTTTGATGTTATTTCACTGGGGAACTAGTTGTCAATCCCTGTGTGTAGATTTTTTTCCAGAACTTTTAATGTGGTTTTCTTTTATGATGCTCTCTCAGATATAAAGCTACTCTACTTTGGCTACCAACTTAATCAGTCCTCATTATAATTATACTCAGCATATTATCAACTTCGTATTGCACTCAAAATTACTTGCCCCTGGGGAATGATGCCAATAAGAATATGAAACAGATCTCAGGCAAAACTTGTGTCTCACGTTCCTTGCAGATTTAATTTTTTGAGGGCTACCTCTGACACTTGAAATAGAAGATGCTGCATTCTGAAAACTCTTTTCTTGCTCTGTCTTTTGTATTTGTCTGTGATAGGTTCCAGTTGTCAGCTAAGGCTCCCATGTGCTATGATAATGAAAGTGATAATAATTTTTAGTGTTACTGGAAGATTGTTTTGCCTCTGTCACAAAGGCTTGGCTGTAATAGAAAATCTCTATTATACCTGGACTCACTAAATGAATTAAAGCAATGAGCGTATACCTGCTGCTTTAGACCTACTCTCTGCAGCATGTCAGTAAATTTAGCTCATTGGACTGCTAAACTAAAAAGGTATGAGGTGAAATACTTGCTGAATTCAGTAGCAAAAATTCATTCACTATTCATGTTTCCAAAGCTTATTTTCAATTGTCTAAATGAACAGTGTGGAAACCAACTGGTTTTACTGCCATACCTTCGGTATCCCATTTTCCTATCAAATTATGACCACATTGTGGTGACTCAGGTAATTAAGATTTGTGCTGTATGAGGATCACTGCTCCGAGAGGGATACCATGAACCAGGGCATCCTGGAGTTGGATATGTGTCTTATCACTGTTCATTTCTAAATATACCAGTTCAGTTCTATTACTGGGTGTAGAGACACAAAGTCCAGCCTGCGCCTCATTCTGCCAGTTTTGTTTCTCTTCCAGGAAAACACGAGCATCTGCCAGGACTGGGTTCAACATGGAGTGATTCAGTTTTGGAACTTGCTGCATTTATTTCTGACATTGCAGCAAGTACAATTAATGTTTAAGCTTAATTCAGGACCTGAGAACTAGATGAGTATTTCTGGTGGAGGCACATGCTGTAACCAAAACACGAAACCCCACAAGGGTGCATTGCCTGTCTTCTTTGGTCTAGCAGTCTGTCTGTACAGATTTCCTCACAGATATAAGGAGACTGCTTCTGACTGTTTTCCAGTGAAACAGACTCCAGCCTGATTTTAGATCTAATCCCCAGTTGGTTTGACATTTTTATGTGACATGCAGTTTGAAGAAAAATCTGCGCAAGTTGCCAATGGTTTGTCTTCTTCAGACAGGGTGAGAACACTGTGATTCTTTGTCCTCGATTACTACTGAAGCTTACAGGTGTTTTTCTGATGCTGCTGCTGCTTGGATAGGATAGACATGAAATCCACAGAGTGCTACTCCAAAATTCAGAGCTCTAAGTAAAAAGATAATCAACCCAAGTTTACACAGTTCAGTTGGAGTCAGGACAAGATAAATGTGGCTTAGCTTCCTCCCTGTAGACCAATGTGATTTTTAAAGATGTGCTTATAATTCCCATCATTCAAAAGAGTCTGGTTTGTTTTTCAATTGAGGAAGAGCCCAGCATCCCACATATTCATATAAATACTTAAAATCTTTTAAAATCATGTCACTTAATGTAGTCAAGGAAACCCAAGGAAGAGAGAGGCCACCTGACAGACTACATTTCCCAGGTTCCCACTCAGGTGGAAGCGGAGGGTACCACCCATTCCTGGATAGAAATACTCCCACGTGGCAGGGATTTTTCCTGCAAAGGCAGATGTGGCTTTAGTACTTCTGCATGAAGGTAACTTTCTGTCACTTAGAACACATCTTTCCAAATCTCTGCTTTATTCAGCATCTGCTTTTCTTTCAATTAACACTTTTGCTGTTTTAACAGCCATCAGAACACAACCTTTTAAGATATCCCTTTCCCTGGTGCTCACTGCTTTGTGTTTCACTCTAAAACAAAAAGCAGGGCTTTAGTAGGACAAAAGGAGTGTCCTGCTGGTGCTGCCTGTTTGCAGCAGAGTTGTGAGCACCTGTGTGTGTGTGTGTACTGGCAGTGACCTGTGTTTCTGCTGCCAGATATTGCTACCCCTTGGTCTAGGCAGTTAGTGGATGCTGTAATTACAGAAAGCTGTTGCATCCCAATAAACGTTCGGTTGTGAGCTAATTAGGCTCAGCCCTCTCATGGAGGGAGAGACAGACCCTTCTGTGCACTGTGAGCAGGGATACCCAGGGGTGGTGGTTGCTCCAGGGGTACAAGAGGAGCGTGGTAAACATCAGCTCTTTGAAGACTTTGCTTCCTTACTGGTTTCCCTGCCGTGTAGTTGGGAGGGAATGAGAACATGTTACAGTCCACCCAGCTCAGACATGGCCTGTGACCCAACTAATGCTGCTGGCACTGCATGATTTCTACCTCTGGATTCTCCAGTGTAAGCAGCCAATTTATGGTTGGTTCTTCCACTGATGGGGGAAGCAGCTCTATGTGCCCTTTATGTCCCACTCGTAAAAGTCTGGACTTAATTTGGCGCATGTGAATTAGGGCTGTAAAAACAAAAGGCAGGTGAGGTTTGCAATGCTGGGCTGACCGAATAAATCAGCTCTATTTTTTTTTTTTTTCTTCTTTTTAGTTTTCTTTTTTTAATATGTTAATGTGATACTGTGAGACTTAAATAAAAATCCTCATTAATGAAGGAAAACGAAGGCGGCTCCTGAACTGTGTGCCACAGCCATGTGTGTGACACTCCTCCACTTTATTAGCCGGCTCCGTACCTCACTGCTGATCCCAGCCTGCCCATGTGTTCCGTGGGATGGGAGGGTAATTAGTTCCCCATGCTGGCTGTGTCCTGAGCCTCTCCTGAGCAGAAGCTGACAGCCACGTGTGGCATTGCGATGTGGAACACTGGTCATTAGGGACAGAGCTGAGATTACCTATCTTATTTCCTTCCTGACCTTAGGTCAGAGCTGAAGCACAGTCCCTGAGGTGAAGGGCTTTTGCTTTATGCCCAGCACTGCCATGCTAAGCAGCTCCCTCAGAGCTGGCACCTCAGGGAGATGGCAAATCTTACATAAACATCATAACTATTTTTTGTAATGGGAATGAAATGGTCCTCTCCCAATAGAAACACACTTTGTCATTTAGAGTCTGTGTCACCAAGAGGGTGACAAGAGACTCCACTAGGTGTGTTTGACATTTCTTGCATTAGTTGTAGCCTCAAGTCCCCATTCCTCACGGTGTAATTCTAGAGGGGGGAAAAAATGCAACCCCAGACATGTGCAAAAGTTGGAGAATGCTGAATTTCTGGTGTAAAAAGGCTGTAACTGGGACGGATTTTTCCCCACTGCAGGAAATCCCAGGGTGTGGCTGAGTTAGGATTCCGAGGGTGCAGGAAAAAGGTGCTGTGGAACAGAGCTCTGAGGGATGCTCCCACTGTACCATGTCTGTGCTTCTGGGAGCCAACAGCACTGACCCCACTGGAGCTGCTTTCCTATTCCGTGCAGATGTGGAGAGGGAGGCTGGAGAAGGAGAAGGTTGATGACATCAGGGACCTGACAGGGAAAGGAAGGACAAGAAAAAGGACTGTCAGTCATCTTTCTGGAAACAGTGGCCCAGAGCAGCACTGAGCCTGGACCAAAGTGAGAGGCTTCTCTATAACTGGCTCCTCTTAGAATTTTTGGGGCCCAGGGAAGTTGTAACTAAACCATTATAAGTGACATACACTGTCAGTTAGATCTTTGTAGTAATCTTACTCTAATATAAAAATTCCAATTTAAAGAATAAAACACAAAGGAATATTTTATCCTTTTTTATTTTACTCATTGCTCCATTAGTGAAATTACACAAGTGTTATATTCTCAGTATGGTAGAAACACATGCACAAATAAATATCAGCAGATAAATTATAGGATCACCTCTTAAGACCCCTAGAACTATAATTAAAACCATGTTTGTTTTTCTGAAATTTAAGTTTAGCAAATCTTTACACAATACATGATTTTTATCTCTGAATCTATATAATTTATGTAACACGAGATTTTTATCTCTGTATCTATATAATTTATGTAATACAGTGTACTCAATTAGCCAATGTTAGTTTAAATTCTTCATGGTATTCACTGATTTCATAGCAGTGCCTATTTTGTCACAATTCAGCCTGTTATTTTACAGCTGGCTCCTACCACTGCTGGTAGGTAACTATGTGATATATAACTTGCAAGCAGTCCTGCTGTTTGTTACTGGCAATTAATTTCTCTGGTGCCTTTCTTCCATTCAGGCCAGGCCTTTATGTTCTAAATCCAGCTATTCTAATACTCCCCACTTCTGCTGTGTAGAAAAGACTCAGACTGACAGATTATCGCAGGGCAGTTAAGCATGTAATTGCTCAAATGAGTTAAAATCCCTTCAAATATCTGTCTTTGTACCTCATCACACCACTTCATGGACTCAAATATTTGACAATTGATGAAGATAAACTAAAAGGATCTTCATTAGCTACCAACCACCGTGACAAGCTTCTTTCAGCTAAAGGCTGGTGAAGTTTGGGACTTATTATCTACTTAAAAACTGCAGGAAAGCAGAAAAATACTTCAGTGTACTTTAGACTAGAGAAAACTAGAAGCTTACATGATAGCTGGGGTCAAACAAAACCGTGGTTTGCTAATCTAGAGCTGTACTCGTTACAAATGTGCAGTAAAATACCCATGGAATCTTACAGGATAAAAACATAAAGGAAATATTTCAAGCTTCTGAGAGCAGCAATCATCACAGCCTCCCAGCTGATGGTAAATACAGGGATCTTATTCATTACAATGCACGTGTGCAGCAGAAATCCAGTTGTTAAATGATGCCCCTTTTCTTAATGCTTTGCAGTTGTGCCTGTGGGAATGAAAACTTTGACTTCTAGTGCAGCCACCTGGATTTCGGGTGCTGTGTCTGAGGATGTTGAACATCATTGCCCTGAACAGAAAACTCAGGGTAAGGTGGGCTGGGCAGGCTGTGAGCTCACAGGAAGAGTATCTGGAGATGCCCCAGGTCATCTTCTGTTTTGAACACACCAGTTTTATGATGGCTAGGGATTTTAAAGTCAGCTGATCTTCATGTTGAAGTGGACTGTTGGCGCAGTTCCAGCATTCCTGGGTGAAAATGTAACTACACTGGAGTAAGAGGGGCCTGCTGGGTCACTCAGCAGGGGAAAATAATAGTGCCATCAATGAATAGCTCTGAACCAGGTGGAAGAATCTTTATCAAATGCATTTCTTCTAATTTCTTCTTGAAAATCTCTAGTTTGGGGTGGGCTGCTGATGTTCCATGGGGCAGTGCCTTAGGGATGTCCCATGGATTTCTCAGGGGCTGCCATCCCTCAAGGATGTGTGTGGGATCCCCCCCAGGTGTCTTCTCAAGGGTCTCCCCTCAGCCATGTGTCCCTAACCATGTCCCCTTCCCTTATGCCTTACCAGTGCAACCACTGAAACCTGTCAGATGAGGATTGTCCCTGTTCTGGTTTGTGACACTGGGGATGTGGTACCAAAATTACCCTAGGGTGAAAACAAATAAAGTATTACAGTCACATTTATCTAGGTATGGACTCTTTTGTTCTGTTTCAACTCCCTCTACACATTTATTTGGCATATAGGCTATTATATAATTTGTATATAACACATTTTAGTGTGTGGAAGGTTCTCCTGCTGTTTATTTAGTGTTTAAAATGGTTTCTGTGGTGCTAAGAGCAGGGACAGGACACCTCCAGTGCGCCTCTGGCCCTGCTGAAACAGGGAGCTCTGCCAGACTCCTCTGGTACTTCTAACTCATGGCCAAAGAAACTGAATCCCTTATCTGTGGTGGAACATTAGACTTGTTGTACTTTTACCTCCCATCTAAAATTAATATACAGTACTGCACATTTAAACTATATTTCAAAAAACGTGATACCTAAAAAGCTCTTTTTGATCCTTTCAAGTGTTGGACATTCTTTTATCATCTTAGTCACCACTTGTTTTTAAAATGAAACAAACCCAAGCCAACAGCTTATCAATGTTTTCTTTTCTTAGATCCTGACCCATGTTCTCAGTGACCAGTGTAAAACTCTCCACTTGTTTAAATTTCCTCGCACTTGGAGTGCTTGGAGTGTTTTGCAAAGGATTCTGCTCGATTCCCTCCGCACACAGTAAGTTGAACTTTAAGCTTTCTATTGAAGTTAATCACACTTTCTCTCATGAGTAAAAATGTTTTTAACATGAAACAACAGTCCACTGAGGTTTGACAAACTATATTTTAATTGTAATTGATTTATACCAAAAGATAAAATGAGTTAATTAGGGCATGCTATCAGAATTAGTGGCAATCCCCCCGCTCTATAAAGCTGGCAGGAAGGGGGTAGGAGATGAGAGATTTTGAAAGGGAGTAGGACACTGGCATTTGTAACCTCCTAGAGCTGAACTGAGGAATGAAAATATGCTACCTCTGGCTTTTGCACAGATTGCATGTGTGGATTTTCTGTAGTAGAGTCTAGATGGAGGTTGAGTGTAATCCAAAGAGATTTCATTCAATCTGTGTGACTGGTGCTCCCTCATTTGATACAGAGAGTATTGTTTTTTGTTCCATCAACAAAGTGCTTCATTGCCCTCAGAGTTTCTGCTTGGTGTGAAAGTAGGCTTTGCTTCTTTGAGGCTGACAAGCTGAGCCTGGTCCAACATGAGCAAGGTTTAGAAAAAACAGCCCCTTATTTATTGGTAATGTTTCTGGTCATACCAACGAGTTCCCTTTCAAGCTGTTGTAAGCAGGTGTCACTTTATGCTGTTGGCAGTGGCGTGCGGTGTGTCATGATTATGGCTGTAATTTGGTCATGGAAAGCTTAGCAGAAATCCAGTTATCATGGTGGAGGCATTACAAGGGGTTATCTCACCATCAGAAACGTGTCTTGTGCAGGCTTGTCATTGTGGAGACATAAGTCATGGAACATGCTGAAAATCAGACGTGCGCTCGGCTTCCCTCGGCTTCTCTCTGCTGTGTGGGTAGGGCTGTGTCAGCAATCCCAGGTAAACCCCTTTTCCAATCTGAGCATAACAACGATTGCTGTTGAGTGAAGGGACATACACTTGCACGTGTTGTACAAAACGATGCTTTTTATCTGAAAAAAAGAAAGAACCCCTTTTGTTCCGTTTTACATGGAATGGTTTTCAAGGTGTGGTTGAAAAAAGTTAACAATTCCAGCTGCTCTCCCAGCGTCAGAACGTTCAAAACACAGGAAGTTGTATGATATTTAAGCCAAATTTAATTCTATCTCTTGAAGATATGAGCCTGGAAAGACTGTAATATAAAATGCCAGTTCCTACATGATATTGTTTCTTCTGTGAGATATCTCCAGGAGATGCTGCACTTCTGATATCCCTGTTTGCAGACCGCATGTGGAAGTCACAGGGGAAGGACATTTTCCCCTCAGAAAACTCTTTCAGATAACTGATACATTTTTTTAGCAGGTATAGAGGCATAGTCTGGTTTACTATTGCAAGGCTGAAATTTGATGTAAAGAGCCAAGGAAGTTACGTGTATCACTTCAGGGATGATGGTCTAATTCACTCTCCCGATGGGACTCTGTCAGATCATGCCAACATGTTTGTCATTTTATCCTCAGGTGATTGAGGCCCTGCTATTGTAATAGCTGAGATAAAATTATAATTTATGGAAGTTTGATCAGTATAGACTTTAAAATGTTATGGAAGTATTTCCATATGGGACAAAATCGCCATCCTTAGGAAAGGCTGAAAAGCCACAAATGTTAATTTTGCAAATGAATCTGGGCCATCTGCATATTCCTGTTTGTTGGGTTCAGTTGCCTTGAGACCTTACAGTATTAGGAGAACTGGGTAACTTGGTAAATTTGTAGGAGAAATCTCTTCTTAAAATTACAGACTCTTTCTAATCACAAAGAGTTGGCTTGGAAAATACACAAGACAACAACAGAGGAGGGATTTTGGTGGAATTTAGTTCTGCCCTTTGCATTTCACCTTTGTCCTTCTCATCCATTTGTGGAGTCCTTTCCCCTGTTCGTGTTCTCCTCGTGCATGACAGGTGAGGTTGGATGTGAGACAGTCAATAGAGTTTCTCATGTATATTTCAAAGAACAGCAGTCAATTAACCTTGAGAGAGTTGGATGTTCTCTTGTCTATAACAATAGGCCGAGATGCTAAATGCAATCAGAGTATGGGCATGGAAGGGAAGAGCTGGAGTCTCTCACATGCAAATAAGTCATACTGAGATCCTCTTACTGCTTTTCAAATCACCTTTAAAAATGTAATTTCTTTACCAAGAAATGCTCTGACTTGTAGCACATTTTTTTCCTGGCATGGCAGGGCATTATTATTGCTGTTTCGATAGCATCATGTTAAACTCAGCTTTTATGAGTATGAGGACAGACAGGGTCATTGATCTGAGTGTATCTAAACTAAACTTGATCAAAGATGCAACAAGGCAGTTGTCAGTGGGGTGAGGAAATAGGCTGCATAATCATCCAAAGCCATTAATATTTCTACTGATATGGCCAAATTTTGAGTACTCAGGCTTTTTGCAAGAGCAGCTCAAAAAGCTCTGCAATTTAAAGATCTGGTGAAACCAGGGATACCTCTAAGGCAGGGAGAAGAGTTACTTACCCTAAACTTCCCCTTTGCAATTTGGAAGTTTAGAGTTATCTTTTGTACCATTTACCCATAACACTGTGAAGGCAGAATTGTTCCTATTTATTGTTCCTTTGTTCCAGTTGTAGCACTCCCATTTTAAGAAGACTACAGGTATAAAAGCAACGAATTGTGCTCTTAGAGGAAAATAGTTGTTGTTATGATTTGACTCATCCCTAAATCAAAGATGGGGAGAATATTAGAGTGGGCTATGTTGTATTTTAGGAAGGGTTGCTCTCAGGTGAGGAGTCCTGTGTGTGTATATGTCTGTGAAAGGCATTTTATATGCAGAAAGGATCACAGGAATGTAGCAGAATGGAAATTACTTTTTCATATCTGTTAGAAAGAAACCCCTGTAGACGTTGATATCCTTGCAAGGACTCATCTTCACCTTATATAAGGACTGCATTCATCTAGTTATTTTAAATTGGTTGCAAAATACAATTATACATAAAGAAGCTCAGTAAAGAGTTCTATCAAATGCAGTAGAGCAGTAAATACTGTTTTCAATTAAACACTAATCTAAAGGATATTATTTCACTGTCCAAGACCTCTCCAGATTTATTTTTTTTAACAAACATGTTTTAATTACAGAATTCCATTTGCTGGCTCTGAAAGTTTGTCCTTTTAATGAAGAAGATATTTTAAAATTACTCTCTATAGTTACTTGCAGAAGGCCTCATCCTGAATTTCATTAAGCACTCAAAAATCCCTTTGAAGTTTTCTTTTTCAGTGAAAACATTATCAGGCTCAGAGTTGGTATGCTACTAAAAAAGAGTGTGGGTCAAAGCCTCATACTGGGCAAATCAGCACATCTCTGATTTAGATGAAGTTACACTAATTTAATTCAAATGGGACTCTGAACAACTATTTTAGTGTCTAAAGATGTAGTATAAGACTGTTAAATATTTTTAAAGCACAAACTTGTGTATTTTCCAGCACCTGAATTTTGGTTCCAACAAAATATTCACAAAATATTGAGTAGGCTTCTGCGATTCTTGGAGCTGCTTCCCTCCTTTCCCCATGCTGTATCTAATTATACTGTATTTTTTCAGAGTTGATTAAACAGTTACCCAATAATGAGATTCAACTGTAAACTACCTCAGGAAAAAAAACAGGTAATTAGAACTGTTCTCACCTCAGTGCAACAGCATGGACAAACAACTCTTTCCTCCAGGTCGCTCTGGGATGCTGCTAAACAAAACTGAGCTGTTTGTGGATGCATGATGTAGATGCTGAGCTGCCTGCATTTGCCAAAAAAAGCAAAAAGTTGTTTAATTTTTCACATGCCTAGAAGTATAGGATGGGGAAAAAAGGTCAAAATAGGGTTTAGGAAGTTGTTTTGGAGTTTCTTGTTGGGCCAATCTTAAATTCTTGTGGTTGGCATTTGAACAGTAAGGAATCCATGTACACTCTGACTTTGCCAGTACTAAAGAGTAATCAATAATCGCTGAATTCAACAGGAAGAGATTGCATCTTGGGTTCTCCACAGTGGCAGAAGTTAATACTGACTCCCAAAAAAAAGCGTTTTTTTCCCCTGGACTTTTTCAGGAATAAAGGCTGTTCGAGTCATCAGTCGTAGCAAGACTGATGAAAAAGAGTCCTGTCTATTTGTGTGTGTGCAAATCAATATTTTTAGACCAATATCCATTCTCCAGACTCACCTGGATTCACCAACCAGGTGGATTCATTCGAGATTCATCATAGAGAGGAGGTAGAGTGGGAATGGCATTAGCTTACCAGCAAAATGTTACTCATATATATAAATAAATGGCTTTATTCATTTCCAAAAACAAGGCATGTTTGTCCTTGAGGCAGTTGCCTCCTCTTATTTATGTTCTTGTGTATCTTATGTTCCAGGAACGTTGTCCTAAGTAATGTTGGGTTTTCCAAACACCTCTGGGATAGGTGTCCTAATTCCATTAGAGGTCAATAGGCTTTGTGTGCCTAAACCTCTCAGAGTCCCCTGGAAATCCTACTTGTAGGACATGGCATCACTGCTTTAAACAGTTCAAGGCCACTTGAAGGACCCTCCAGATTTCTTTGATCTTTTCCCAAGAAGTTGCCAGTGTTTTTGAAGGTACAGCTGCCTGTTTAGGAGGGAGAAATCTGCCACACACGGTGTGTTTTAGCCATCACAGCTGTTGTGAGTAGCTGTGACTAAACCTGTAGTTGACATTGGAGTCCAGGTAGTCCTTTCCCATAATCCAATAAGATCCAGCCACTTTGGCTTTGTAATGATTTCTGTCTCTGCTTGTTTCCTTGTCCAGGATTATGACCTCGGGAACACTACTGCTCCACATAAAAGATTACTAGGGTAAAATTAAAACATGTAAGAAACTTGTTAAATGTTGTCAGGGTTTATAATTTAAAACTGCTATGTTATTAGATATTGAAACAGTACAAAAGGTAACTCGTGCAAAGGTTTTAACCTCTGGCCCTTTCTATACCAATTAAAGTATAATGTATAATGAAATTTTAATCTCATGTAATTAAGCACAGTATTAATTTTGTAAAACTGGAAAGGCTTTTTAACCTGTATTAATCTTCCTTTTTGAAGAAAGTAAGTGTGTTTCTTACGTTTCTTACAAGCTGCATTGTTTCTTTTTAATTAAAGGAAAGAATTAAATTTCTTTGTTTATACAAGTTCATAAAATATTTTTCTGTACGTCTCTTCTCCTAGGTTAAATATCAAAAGCAAGTTGTTTGGGTTTTCATTCTTATTAAGAAAAGCATTGTTGAATATCATGGTTTCCTCAGGGTAAGGCAATAGACTACACAGATTTAATTAATCAAGAATATATTTATACTGTAAAATGTCTAATATATCATTAAATCCTTTCCTCCTTCTTTGAAGGAACACAGTATCTCTGCTCAGAAGGTATTAAGGTTTTAATGAGACTTACGTCATTCATTAATCTTTTAAAATAAAATTCTTGTAGCTTATATATATATGTGCATCCACTCAGACAAACACATTTTTTTATAAACATTATAATTTTGCAGGAATTAAGATTTCAAGTGACCAAGATCAGGATATGCCCTTATAGGATGGAAAAGAGATTGTAACACGAGACTGCCAGTAAAATGTCTGAGCAGGGTAGAAGGAAATGTCTGTAGCCTAATAATTGCTTTCTTTAAAAGTTAAAAAAAGAATATGCAGCTGGAAAAGATTCCAGGGATTTTGAGGGAGATGCACGCGATATCAGACACTGAAAATGCATTAAAAGCCCTGGCACAAGCAGTTGGCATATAATGGACAATTTGGGCTCATTATTGATGACATCTCGGTGCACCAGCTCTGGCCTTGGTAGCATGAGCCTTAGAGCAAGAGCAGAACAGCTCTGCCTGGTGTGGGAAGAGTTGTCTGAGGGGCTCAGGAGTGACAGTGCTGATCCCCCAGGACACAGCATGGGCAGAAGGGACTGCAGAGGTTCTTAGCTCACCTCGGGCAAACTCCTGCCCCAACTCCTTTTTCTCCAATGCGATCATGTGGAAGTAAAGTTGGTGGTGTATCCCCAGTGGTTGCATTTTATCCCTGCTTTTTGCATGCCCTTTTCTGAGATGGATGAGTGGCACAGCATTGAGATATGAAGTTATGGATATTTCTTGAACACTGGGTCAGCCTTCATCCGATGGCAGACACAGTCAAACCCTACTAGACACGGGAGATGTGGTCAGACACTACTGTGCCTTTTATCTAAATTGGCCCTAGAATATTTTAAACTATTAAATCTCCCCACACACACACACCAAAAAAAAAAAAAAATACAGAGGTATTATTTTAATATCATGTTAAAGGCTATTCCTAAAAATAAATCCAAGTTTCAGAGTAGGCATTGTGCTTGATGGTCAGCATGACTTTTGCTAAGGTTCTTGCGTTTCTATTTAAAACAAAAGACAGCATAAACCATCAGAAATCTGGAGTTACGAAAAGAGGAGAATCTTTGGCTTTTATCAATACATTCACGAGATTGTCAAATGATGATGGATAGCAGGCAACTATGATAAATTAGCATCCTGTCAGCCCTGAATAGCGAGGCAAAGTAGCTTTCATCCAGCTCTGTATTGCTTCCCTCTGTGTGCTTGGTACAACTGGGCAATCAGTTTGGAAATACCATGGCATTCCTTACATCTGCCCAAATCACATCACTCCATGATGTTTCAGGTGCAGACTGATGCAGTTGAGTGAAGTTACTAAATCTCTTCACCAGAGTTTAGTGACAGTACTAAAAGTCCTGATTCTTGATGGGACTGACATTTTGAGATTTGTGATGAGGTTTACTGTTAGGGAGCACTGGAAGGACAAGGTGGTAAAATATCCACGTTTTTCAAATTATGAAGGAACAATGAAGCTGTTTATGAATGGATGTTACTTCAATATACTGAAAACAGGGTAAGGACTAATAAATTTTTCAGGTGAAAAAGCAAAATGCTCATGCTTTTTATATACGTTTGGTTGAAAAATTAGTATTTTTCAAAGGTTTTTTTGCAGAATTTAATTTTGTCAGTTCCAAACTCAGTGACATAGAAAAGTAATGGGAAGGTTGTCTTTATTTGTCCAGTAGCCTGTTGTGGGAAGATAACTGAAGGAATCCAAGGGACCAATCTGGCATTGGCCCTTTTGTGTGTAAACTTGGTACTGTTTTAACCTGTCGTCCTGTGGATTTTGTCATACTCCTCTGGAGGGCAGGAGAAAGCATTGGGCTGAGGCAGGATGAAGCATGTTGTCTCCTGTAGGCAGTGCAGAGCTCCTCACTGTATTTTCCAAATATTGCCTCAGTCTGGCCTTACCCACCCAGAACCTGTTGTTTCCTCTGAGAGGTTCTTCGATGGCAGAATATCTCCATGAAATTAAGAAACAAGAAGGTAGGGCTCACAAAAAAGTCTCATGTTGCTGAGATTCTCAAACCTAGCATAAGCTTATTTAAAGCAAGCAGGGCTATTAGAAAAACATGGAAGCTGAAAGAACAGGAAACAAATTAGGACAATGGAAGGAAAGGGGGGAAATCAATGATATTAAAATAAAAAGACTCTGCACTGGGCAAGTTTTCCCCAGATTACCTGCCTTTAATATTAAATTACTGTTTTCTGGCAGGATCATCTGCAAAACTCTGATTTTGTTTTTTCTTCTGTTCATAGTGTGATAATTGAGGCTGAATTCCCTTGTCTTTAATATGCCATATATTCTCCACCTGGCAAAGGACTCAGACAGATACAGATAAATACCCTGTAGACATACAGACAGAGAAACTGCTGTAATTGCTTTCGTAATGACTCTCAGACATCAAAGGAAGGCAAATAATGGTATTTAACACTGTTTCCATTCTTTAGCTGAAATCTAATTTTATAGAGTTATTGTCAGGCAGTACAGTGAATGTACAAGTGCAACTGTCATAGTCTACTCATATTAATTAGCTGCCCACAAGAGGTCCAGGATAGTAATGGCAAAGTTCTCCTCATTTCAGATGGTCTGATATTCAGACAGAACCATAAGTACAATAGCTTGATTAACATAGTTGCTTAGATCAGGTTTTCCCTGGGAGTATGTCAATTGGCATTTTGAAGAATCAATTAATTAGCACTCCAAATAATCCATTCTTGGGTTAATGAAAGTATTTTGTACAGCTGCAAAAACTTACATGAAATAAAATCCAAGCCTTTCCAAAGTGCTAAGGTGGAAGTCTTGTAATTTGGAGAATACAGTGTCCTCCAAGGACAACTTCATAATAAAAAGTTATTAAAGGAAATTCAGTTGACCAGAGCTCATCCAACAGTTGAACTTGTTTTGATTTGTTTGTTTATGTTCCAGAGGAGAAGAGTATTCCAGGGTGTATAACAGTGCAACAGAAATTAGAATTTTACTGTGCAATAATATGATTAAAATGCAAGGTTAATTATGGAAGCAAATATCAACATTTTGCCTAATGTTTTTTAACTCTTGCAGAAGTTAGATCTTGAAGATAATTTAGCTGATTGAGCTTCTGCAAAGCTTTACTCTTGTAAATAGTCAGTCTAGACCCATGTGGTTACTTTCACTGAGGTCACTGAATTTTTTGTTGGTAGCCCAGAAGGCTTTAAAATTAATGGAATCACTTACTCAAGCAAGATTCTTGTAAGGGAATTTTCAGAAACAGACTTCTACTTTCAGCTCCCTTGGCAGTGAGATTTGAATCTTGTACAGCTGGAAATTGCCCACGGGAGTGAAGATTTTACTTTTTTTTTTTAAATTGCGTCTGTAAAAACATAGCGATTCTTGAAAGACCAGTGCCTTGCATAGCAAGATTTTGTTATGTTTTAAACTCTTAACAACTTACAGACAATTTTCAGTATTTTCTGTCACGTACTTTTTCTGGGTTTCTTTGAAGGTAGTTTAGCACTTTTTGCTCTTGATGTTCCTATGACTGATGTGCCAAGGTGCAGTGCTTCCATGACAGTCTGGGCATGGTTTATATCTGTATAAAATGTTCACATGCAGCTCCAGACTCAACCTATCCCAGGCATCAGCTCTCTGAAAATCAAGGAATAGTGCCACACCAAAAAGCAAAGTGATTTAGTAAGCAATTAAATAGTCCCTGAAATACTTGGTTATAAATACTAGAATGCATCTACACTATTTATGATCTACAGTAATAGTAGTAATGACTTGATCTTTCTCGCTGTCCACAGTTCTTAATTTCCAGCTAGGCCTTTTTAGACAACTTTTTGACTTTTTTACCTTGTCCATCTTCCTGCTTTGCTCTTCAGTCTGGTTGGGAGCCAATAATAACTTCACCTCACACAGAAAAGCAGGTGTCTTTCACCTATGCAAAGCCAAAGTAGGGAGAAAAATAAGGTGCACCTGTATTTGAGGATCATATCAAACTCAATTTCAGTCCATTTCTATTTCAAGGCCTGATGCTGTTGGTTCTCCTACCAGCTGAATAAGGAATGAAACTGGTAGGAATAATAAGGATTGAAACTATAAAACTTGCAGCTGTGCAGATGTGAAAAAGGGGTGTAGGATCAGAATAAGTCTGCACGAGCGAAAAAGTAGAGGTGAAATCCCAACATACTCGTTCTTTTTTGCCAGTGAAGTATATTCTGTTGTATCTTCTGGTCACCAAACTGGGTAGGTTTTGCAGTTTGGTAAACAGCCTTAATCTGGGTCATTAAAGACATTGAGCAAGACTGGAGTTTGGCATGTCTGTATCAAAGACGTGAAATACCACTTGACAAACCTCTATGTAAAAAAAATTTGAAACCTACAGTGCTACAGTGATCTGAAATAAAGAGTGTGGCATTGAGGAAAAGGTGACAGACTGGGATTCAGTTGAGCTGGAATAATTTCTGACCTGCAAGAGTCGTTGATCCTCAGTTTCCCACCTTTAAAACAAAAATATAAGTAAATGTTTCTGATGGTTTTGTCTGTTTAAAGCCTGATATTTCCTACAGGGAACATTTCTAATTAAAATACCTAGAATACCCCATGTAAGTTCATCTGGTGATTTAGGGGTGTGTGACTAAAAAAAACCCAGAATATTCTGATTAATTAATTTTATGAAGGGAAAGATCACTGGTATGCTGTAAATAATTTAGTTGTATGCTAAATAAAATGAAACGGAATGTAATTTTATTTATACATTCACTTCCCTTTCCATGGATGGATTTTGGGGAGCTAAACAATGCTGTCCAAGTACATGAAGACAGAGTTATAAATTGTAAAATAAGTCTGAGTATTTCCAATATACAGTTCCCATGTTGGAAACAGAGCTTCTTTTCCAGCTTTTTAGAAAGGTTGTTATGTTACTGATGTTCCAAATCTTCCTTTCACTGCAGCCAGGGATTAGGAAACTGGTTAAGGTCTATTTATTCCACATTTGTAGATCCCTTTTGTTTTAAATGCCTAACTCTAAAGTTAGTTGTCAGAGCTTATTATGGACTTACGCCAGGAGTGAGATCTTCCTTATTTTGCTAATCAGCTTCCTCCATATCTGCATGCTCATTTTCTGATATCTGATGAGGCGACAAGGTCATTGGACGTACAAGTACTTATTTAAAAACCGACATGAGAGTGAGATAGAGGTTAGTTGGGTCTATCAGAGCTGTCAATCAATTAATGAAAATTATTGAGCAAGGACACCGTGGGGGAAGCGAACAGAAGGAATGAAAATGACCATGGAGATGCAACATAGGGAAAATGACAGAACTGACTAAAAGTGCTCACGTGAGGACTAAAACCAGACATGCTCACATGGCAAATGAAAGACAGCACTGGGAGACGCTTGGGCCAGAATATTTGCCATTATATGGACCGAAAGACTGACAGATTACTTCAGCCTTTTGTCCAAAAGCACATTGAAAGCTGCATTTGCTAAGTAAAGAATAAAGTTGAGCGGTCCCCCGTGCATTCTGAATGGCTTTTGTTAAGGTTCTCCCAGACTTACTGCAAATTTGTAGCATGTAAAAAAATGAAATGTCTAGGGCTAGGCTAGAGTTTGCTGCTACGGTCTGGAATTTGAAATTAGTCGAGGGGGTACAGAACAGATTCCTACCTGTAAATAAACGACGGATATAAATAGCAAAATAGGGCAGCACTGACAGAGCCTCACAAAAGCTCACTTAAAAGCTGCACTATCACTACAGTACACGGTGTACTGGCACAAGACAAGAGTATACTGTTTATCAGTACAAAAAAGAAATAATTTATAACTTGATCCTTGGGGGGAAAATGTAGAAATAAAAAATAGACCAAAAAAAAAAAAAAAAAAAAGAAACAAGAGAGGAGAAAAATTGCCAATATGTTTGTGTGAATGAAAGATAGTGAGGGGAAAAATGAAAAGAGAGCGAAGTCAGAAGCAGGGAGATACTGACACCAAATCTCTGCAAAGCGTTCAAAATTCTCCAGCTGCCACGCTTTTAATTTGCTACCATTCTAATTAAAATGCAAATTAAATTTATAATTAGCATCAGCGCTTTCTAAAGAAACCTCCTTGTGTGCAGCACAAACATATGGGACGATGGTATAGTGTAAAGTTTGTAAAAACAGAAGGAGAGACACAAATGGAAGGACAGAAATGTTGCTACCAAATAAGTTGCTGAGTAGGAGGGGGTAGGGGAGAAAATGGGGAGACATAGTGGGTTTTAAGGGATGGAATTGGGTAAGTGTCCCAGAGTAACAAAGAGATTGCTGAATATGAAAGATCTGTCCGGGAGTTACTTTTTGTTGAATCAGGTGTCAGAGGTCATGCTGCATGTCATTGGTGTTGTATAGAGCATGCCAAAAAGGCATAAAGGGTCACAGCTTCTAATCAAAAAGTCTATGACCAAAAATGAACCGCTGCTTGCTTCCAGATAATTAATTTAAAAATTGATGGGAAACAAAGTACTAAAATCACATCATGATTTGAGCACATATACCATTTTAAAGCTTGCCACTTCCTATGTGAGAATCCCACCAGAAAAGCTTGACTCAATGAAATGGAACATGTAGAATATTTGTGCTTTCATTTATCTATGTAAATCTGGTAAAATTTCCCGGCAGGAGCTTTTATTTTTATTAATTTTTAAAATTTCACTTTCTAGCTGGTGTAGCACAAAAGTTGGAAACAATCAGAAGATATTCAAACTCTGCTGTTGAAATGAATCATTCTAGTTAAATCCCTGTCAGTATTTCCATAACCGAGTGTTAGTGGGTGAACCCAGTTGTGTTCATTTATATTTGCAGTCGTCTCTTTAAGATGTGTGTGTAAAACCCCGCACTGTGAATCCCCCTGCAACACCCAATCAAAGAGAAAAATGGTGTCATGTGAGAGACCAGACACATCACCACTGAGACACTGTCCCAAATTAAAACGTTAATTAGAACAAACTGTGGCATACACGCTCTGGGTTTGATTGTCGGGGATTTTTTTTCCTTTTTTTGGTGAATATTATTATTATTATTCCATTTGCAGAAAGCTTGTGGCTATTTCATGAGCAGCAAAAGCAGCTGCATTAATCTGATAAATGATTTGTTGCAAATTTTTCCTTCATCTCTTCTGAGACTGCAGTTGGGTGCTGGTGCTTTTCTGTTGCTACTTTCACTGGATATTAAGCAGCTAATGTGGTATTAAAGGTTTGATAAAACTACTAAGGACAAAATTGGCTTCGTTATAAGAGTGTTTGGTTGTAGGGGTGTCTTTGAGTTCTCAGGGGAAGGGAGGGGAATAAACCAAGTCTGATCTCCAAAGCAGTAATTTATTTTTTTTTCCACTAAGGACCCTTGCAAAAGCTTGAGTGCTTTTAATATACTGGGAACTTGCCTTTATTTGTTAGCCAGGGCCTCCATCAGATAGTTTAAAATCTAAATGTAACAGGAATAAATATTCCATAGCTGCATGTAAAGCTGTTACAGAACTGATGTAAAGCAGGATTGTAGGAATATTTTTATAAGTCATAAAGTCAATTAAAAATGATAAGCTATAATATAGTCATTGTGATAGTACCAAAATTCATTTTGCATATGCTGTCTTGGGCATGCAGACAAATAGTAACAATTTTTGCTGTCAGATTTCAGAGCAGAATTAGAATTTCAACGTGTTTAGTTTATTTTTAGGGGGGATGAGAAGGAAGCTCCTGGCTCCATTGGCCAAGCTGGTGCATGGTGGCAGTGGTCTGTTGGCGTTAGTGCACCGAGTTCTGATAGATCTTAGACTCTATCTTTCAATAAAGATTAAGAAATCACACACTATCCTGCTTATTTTTAATCAATATTTAAAACCATATTTAAGAATAACTGAACCTGTAATGTCAGTTAAAGTAAAGCTTTGTGTTCTGCAGTGTAACTTCTGTCCTGTGAGCAAGCACAGCGCAGCTCCGTGCTTTACTCACCATCAGTTCAGTTTTTGGAAGTTTTAAACACTCGCAACTCAAACTGATTTCACCCAAAGTCTTATTGATTAACTTTGGAAATGTGTCCATCTGGATGATATCGTTATGTCCTCTTCCATGTCAACATATGCCTATCAAAAATGCTAAGAAATTGTGATCAACTGAAATAGGGAGGACGGCAGTGTGTAGAATAGTGATGAGAAAGAATCCATCAATGTTGGGATGAAGTTTCTGGGAGAAAAAGTTATTTGGGGCCTTATGGATTGCATCGGATATATGGAAATGTGGACATGTTGTAAATACAGATCGTCTTAAACCTATTTTTAAGAAATAGAATTGGACAAATCTGTGCCGCTGTGCAATTTATTTTGGTGGTATTTGATACACGTATTACCGTTGCTATAATTCTGGAGAATGCATTCTTTATTCCCACTGCTGCTCCTCTCTGTAGCCCAAATGACTGCAGGGAAGCTGCTTGTGATGGAAGGTGAAGTTAGAGATTCTGTAGATATTGCAGATTTAGCTAAAGTGGATTTGCCTGAGCATGGGGCCTGAAGCCATGGTAGTAAGCCCCTTGTCCTTTAACCTAAATTTAAGTAATTATTTGAGAAACTTAGTGGAAAAATTTATCTTACCACAAAGGTAAGATAAAGGTTGAAAGGTCCTTCCAACCAAAACCATTCTATGAAAATTTCCTCTCATTCTGTGATCACAAGAGATGGGTTAAAACCTTCAGAGAGAAGTACTGCATACCTAAGAGGAGAACCATGCAAATACTTTTTTTGACTTTTAACTTCACATAAGTGGAATCCAAGACAACATTTCAGCAATTACACAAAATTATTAAACAAAAACCTACTCTTTGGGACAAACTTTGGCCCACGTTGTACAGCTTTGCAAACAGATATTTAAAATAACTCATTGGTCTTACAAAAACTGACAACATGAGATTGAAGCGTTTCCTGACAGCAAAATAATTCTTCTAGCACCGTGATTTGGGCACCATTGTCTTCTGCACAGAATCTGAGTTCCGGATATCTGAGAAGGGAGGCAATGAGCCTAAATAAAGTCTTCTGTTGGCCAGACAAAGGGTGAAAAACAAAAAGGCATAAAAGGGTTGCTTTGTGTAATTTTTTAATTGTTGTCCTTTTCTTATTCAGTAAATGAAGTCACCTTTGTAGTGGTTTCATGAACCGCTGGGTAATCAAAATTATTATGCTGCCACCTGTTGTCCGTTAATTATTCTGAGAAGATACTCATAAATCATAACACTGGACAATAAATCAAACTGTCAGGGCCCAGGTCAAAGGTTATGCATGAAAAGTTATAGGTCACCAACAGGGTGTGAAAGATCAGGGTTGTGGAGCATCACTCATTGTCAAGTAATGTTGGGAGAAGTGCCACTGGAACAAAAGAAAAACTAAAGTACAGAAGAATTCAGGCCCAAAGATAGGCTCCAGGCTCATGCACAAAAGGAATCAAATTGACATGTCATTACACTGCAGATCTGACAACCAGCAAGATTGTCTGGCAATGCCCTGACTCAAATACTTTTGTCTCGACTGATCCTTGTTGTGAGCCAAGGCTCCCTTTGAAATGTTTCGTGTATCTAGGCCAGATTCTGCTCCCGCGAGAAGTCAATGAGTGTCTTGGCCTCTGTGTATTTGGAATTTAAAGCAGTGTTAACTTTTTTTTTTTTTTTTTGGCGTTGCTGAAGAAGCATGAGAGAGTCTATATTTGCCAGGGCTAGAATTCATGAGCTTCTTTTAAAGTCTGACTGGTTGGGTATCCAGGGTTTACGCTATCTGAGATTGTTTCCTTGCAGAAAAGTAAATCCAACATTCCAAAGGAGTTCTTACTCCAACCTGCAGTCAGGCCCATGTACCTCTCTGGGAAGGCACAGTTAGATGAGCTGGATCCACTTTTCCATAAATCCATGGCTTCACACTGGTTCTGTCACCGTCTCAAGAACGGCGTAATGCCAGGGCCACCTCTCCTGCTGGACTGTGCTCATGTCAGGAGACTGGTTTTCTCAGAAAAGATAAGGCAACTTGCAGCATCTGATGTAGCTTCCCTCAACTCATTCTTTTCTTGCCCTTTATTACACTCCAGCCCTGCTTATCCTGGAATTCTGTCCATTCCCCACGTTAGAGATAGCATAGATGCATGCAACAGTGAAGCGGCAGAGATTAAGCTCTTGCTCTGCACCTTCTCTCCCTTCCCCTCAGGTGTTTGCAATGCCCAGATCCACCAGCCTAAACCTGTGCTCATTGCCTGCAGTAGAGGGAAAATACATTTGCTCCCTGCAAGGGGAGGTGGGAGGGGCTGTGAGGTTCAGGTCAGCCCTGCAAATCCCTACTTGCAGGTGCAGGATTCAGGCCTCCCTGGGTGGAAGGTGTGATTGGAGGACTTTGAGTTGGATGCTGGAACAGTGGGTGAGTTCAGTCCTTTTTTTTCTACTAAAAGTGAAAGGTTTTGGAAGAGGTGTGTAGAATTCCTTCACGTGCTGAGGATGTGTTCGGTGATTTGTGTTTGCTTGTAAAGACTTCAGGTTCATTTCGTGAGCTATATATATTGAAATGCACGTGTTTAAAATGGATTACTTGAAAGCAAATGTGCAGAGACAAACAATCACTGGTTTAAAACCTTGTTTGAGGTAAATTGTTTCTGATGTGAATAAAGTCACTTTAGGAAAAAAAAAATTAAAAAAGCCAAGATAAAACCTCACCCAATAACAAAAAGGCTGCTGGAAACAGCTCTGATGTGCCAGCAGTGTGATGTACTGCCTGCTGCTTGAGGTAACTTGCTGTCAGGATCATCTGCTGTAGGATTTTTGGCTAATGGGCAAGCAACTTCAATTTTAAAACATCATTTATTTTCAGGAAGTATTGTGATTTGGGTTTGTTGTAGTGGAATGGGTTTCGCACACATAACCTGGATTTTGAGGTGTTTAATAAACAAAGTAAAAGTTAATTCAAGCCCAACAATAGTGTTTGCTTCAGCATTGACTTGGTCTTGATCTCCCTGCATCAAACCTGGATGAATTTCTTCCTTGTCATTTTGGAGAGGTTATTGAAGAATTGAGACATGGGTCTTGCCTAAGTAGAGAAAAACTTGCTTGTAAATTAGAAGCAATTGAGGTTTTGATTAGATCTGTTCATTTCCCTGTGGTGCTGGTTCCTGAACATTTGCATAAGTGGAGTTCAAAGAAATGGCCATCAGCAGTAACTTTTTTTTTTTTTTTAATTTTTAAAGCCTTTTAGAAAGATGCAGAATTCATTGATGATGAATAAATTTATGATGTAGAACTTTAGAACTGTTAAAATCACTTGGGGCTCTTCCTTTGTGTTTCACCCTGGATTTTTATTTGTGGGCAAGATTGAATTAATATATTCAAAAATACTGTGCAAGGAGCAACTTTTTTTTGCCTTTTGCAACACAGAAGAAACTTGAATTCACGAAGGCAACTAGAAATGGTGTCGTTGATTTTATACTGGGTGCCCTGGTGGATAGCACCACTGAAAACTCTGAAAGGAAACTTTATTTGCAGTGAAGAGAGATTGTTTCCTGTTCGGAGAAACAGAGACTTGTGATTTTACAGTAAGTGTCACAATTCAGCTATGAACTTTTTAATTGCTTGGTACCTGCCATGGACACTATGAGGAACATCTAAGGTAGTGTATCAGCCAGCAAGTTTATTTGAAGATCTGTAATTAAAGTACATTGTTACAACCTACAATGTGCACATAGATATCCCACAAAAAGGGGAGTTTAATGCTAAATATATTCTTTATATCAGTTTTACTGATTACTTTAATGTCTTGAAGAACCAAGCACTGTATTTATCCTGGAATTACCCAAAATCTGTCAGCTGCCAGGAAACATGAGTTGCCACTGTCTTGCAACTTTCATACTTTCTTGACAATCATTCTTGATTTCCTGGTGATCATTGAATAAAATGAGGGCCCAGCTGTGGAGGTTTCCTACAAGCCTAATTGTTATAACAGCGCATAGAATATCCACTAAATAATCTCCCCATCTTCTAATGAGTGGAAACAACAGTGAAAGGTTAGGTGATTCTTCTTATTTTATCATTTTGGCAGGATCCTGAATATCATTTAATGAATTTCCTATGCATGTGAGATATTGATGCAATGCAGGAAAGCAGCCAGTGAATAACATGGCATTTGTAGGAACTCAACTCTCTGCTGGTGGGCATTAAACTCTGCAGACAAACTTCCAGGCAGCTTTCAGGAGGAGAGAATGCAACCCCTTAGTGGAGGGTCTCAAAGAGCTCGGATCAGACCCCAAAATGTGGGCAGCACATCAGGCACATGGAGATTTGTCGAACCCCTGATGTAGTTGACAGCATCCCAGTGGCGCCTCTCAGCCTGTGAACCTCTCCACACTTGGATTTCCCAGGGTGCACAGGACCACAAAATAAACCCTACAATTATTCTCTGTATCTTTTGGTTTTGAGCAATTATCATATGAATGTGTGAACTCTGTGCACAGAATGAGAAGGCTGAGTGCTGGTCTGTGGTCATCAAAATAGTTATGAGCTTTCTGTTCCAAAAGTGAGATTTTGCTTCTTGCCTGTTATAGGGTTTTTTTTTTCCCTTGTAATTCTTACGGATATTTTTTTTTATTATTATTTGCATTGCTAGTAATGAACAATTTAGCCATCTACTCTACTCTCATTTCACATAAAAGCAATTTCTGGCAATTCAGTGAAGGTCAATGAATAATACCCAATGCTTTGATACGAAACACTTAAGGACATCAGTAACTTGACCCCAGAACTTTTTGCAGATTCAGGCTGTAAGTGCTCAAGTAGTGTTCCCATGACACTTGGACTCTGTCAGAAAAACACAACTATACTTTGGATTAGTTGTATCATTTTTTTGGTAAGATGCGTGATCAAAAGGGATTGAAATTAAAACTTTGCAAAAGTTGTTAGTAAAATGACATTTAATTTTGATAGAGAGGCAATGAGGCGGAACATTTTGCATGTTTGCAAAATAAGTTTCATTTTGATGCGTTTGGCATTACTGATTATATTAATTAACTTAACAGCAAGTGTGAAGATTATTTATGATGCATTAAAAATGATTGGATCTTAATTGCTTCCCTGTAAGAACAAGGAAGTTGAATTTCAGGTTGTGGAGAGCTCCATGGTTAGTCTTCTCTGTGACTTTTAACTGGTGTGCTTGAAAAGCAAAGTAATTGGAATAAAACTGACCCTCACTATTGAAACTGGTAACTGTTTGTGCTTGAGCAGTTTAGGCTGGTGGCAGTAAACTGGTTTGTTCTGCTAAATCTCTTACTTCATTAAGACCTAATTTTTTAAAGGTCCACACCAGATTTCCAGAATTATTTCAGTAGGGAAGATCTTGCAATCAAGCTCAAGAAACTGATTCTTTCAGTGGCATCAGTTACTCCATAAGTGCCTCACTCAGTTACAAGCAGTGAATGTAATTTGTGGGAATTCGACTCTGTATCAAAATGTTAATGAACTCAGTTTCTATAATAGCGTGTTTACCTTTACAGAATAAACTTTTGTGTAAGGTGCAGCTTTTCTGTGTTCTGTTATAGCATCTGTTACATCAAAGTGGAAGTACTCCCTTTTTACACATTAAAAATTACTTAATTTTGTTTTCTGCTCTTTTAATGAAAATTTACTTCTTCACCTGACATGAAGCAGATGCTGTCTCAGAGTTAAAGTGAGATACACATCAGTATCCAAAGCAGTGGCTTGACACACAGAGGTGCTTCAGATGGTGATTATTATAACCAAAAAAAGCAGGTTTGTTGATGCCTTTTTATCCTTAATATATTTAAAATTGCATAGTTGATAGCATAGTTGCTATGAGAGCATGTGTAATATCTGTTTGATAAGTGTCTTCTCACACCCTGAGGTCTTTTATAGGCAATTTGCATTCCACAATGAGAGAAATCAGCTGGAGAGGGTTTATTGTTTTGTATAATAGAAAGGAGTGTGAAAATATTCCAGCCTTGCAGATGGTGTTGCTCGTTAGCCCTGAACATACACATGCAGAAATATTGTTTCCCCTTAAAAAATAGGGTCTCCCCATCTTTCTTTCTTACTTTGTGTTTATAAAGGAGAATTCATAGTTTGGTTGTATTGGAATCATTAGTTGATCTTGAAAGGAAAAGTGATGGGATAAAGTCTTTCTTTGAACTTTGATGTGCTGGGTGGTTTAGAGATGACAGAAAGCAAATGCTTCTTTTCTTCTCTGTTGTCTGAATAGAGAGTCCTAGATCTTGCTATAGACATCAGCTTTTCTAAAAAGTGAAAGGATAAATCTCAACTTTTTCCCATAGCAGCAAAGGAAATCTGATTTGAGAAAACTTTGAACATATAGACAGAGATGGATTGATGAAACTGTTTAAAATCTGGCAAATATAAAACTTTCAAGGGTGCCAGAAAGTTGAAAATGGTGAATGTGTTGCAAGAGTGTCAAAGACCACATGAACTCTCTCTGGTTTGTGAGGTGGAAGGGCTCCTTTTGGCTTTCATACCCTTAGGTTTCGATCCTAAAAATTGTATTTTTCTCAAGTTGGAGCCTGAAATATGACTTTCAATGCTCTTGCAGAAGCAGCCAGGAAAAACATGGGAAGTGCTTTGCTTTATCAGTGGAGGATGCAATACTGAGGAATGACTTTGAACAGAGGAGTCTTATGAACCCAAGATTAAAACTCTTGGCTCTCATGCCTCAGATATAGAAAAAAAAGTTACAAACCTCCTAAATGTTAGGGCCAGCTGCAAGGTGTTGCAGCTGTTGTAGAGAAATTTCACTTGGAAGAGTTACATGAATCCAAACACTCTGGTGTTGCAGGAGGCTGCAGCCAAAGGTGACTCTCATTTTCTGGTGCTTTCTGTTTTGAATGGCACTTGAAATACTGCAAGACCAATTGCTTTCTTGCACTGTACCAACGCTTATGATTTTTTGCCCAAGGTATTAATTATTCCTGGACATTGCACGTAGCAAAACAGTCACATAAAATGAGAAAAACGGAGGATGTTTGATTAAATTACTCCCAGTTACGCAGTTGTTTTCATATTGTTATGATAATTGATAGTATTCAAAAACTTAACCTGGGTTCACAGTACTGTCATTTGCAAATCTGGTCCCAAGTCTGTGCTTATAAAAAGTGTCCTGGGGAATCTCTCCGGGACTGAGAATGGCCATAATCTCTTTATGCTGCTGTATCTCTGACCCTTTCTCCTTATTCAGTGAAAAGGAGTTTTTGCAGATATGGGTGCACATATCTGTAAATTCCACACTGAGTAATTGGAGGGGGACAGATATGGTAGGAATAAGCATAATAAAAGAACTGAGAGAAAGAATCTTCCTTTCTTCATGGCCCTCCAGGTCTAAAGTGTGCTCTGTTGAATATCACCTACTTGTCAAAACCTGCCATAACACAAGGAATTAAAAGGAATCTGTCTTGCAGTATGTGCAAATTGAAATGAGATACAGATTTCTAGAGGAGGTAAGTAGAGGGGAAACTCCAAATGGTGGTGCCCTTATTAAATTTAGACATTGAAGAAACACCATTGCAAAAATACAGCCACTCAGTATTAATTGCATTATAACGTTGTCTGAAATATAGACTTATTTTGAAAACAGTGGCAAGAAGTACCATATGTGACTCCCAGATACATCCCAGAATTGTGCATATAGTTATCTAATTGGTCTCTTTTGTAAAACTTCATTTGATGGGTGGTGCTGTGAATTGTTTATGTCAATTAAGTGCAGCTTGCCAGGAGACTTGAGTCTAGAGGGTATCAAGTACTTACACTGTAGAAATAAAAAATGCTGCTCTTGTGAGAGGCTTTTGGCCTTTGTTTATAGCTATCAAACCATCTCTTTTCTTATTTCCAATTCTTTACATGATGCCAATAGCTTTGTACAAGGCACAGGGTCTCGTGGAAGGTGCCCTGTCCATGGTAAGGGAGTTGGAAACAGATGATCTTTAAGGTCCCTTTCAACTCCAAACATTCAGTGATTCTATGAATTTCACATCCTTTCTAAAGCCCAGATTTTTATATTTTGGAGTTGCTTTTTGTAGTGTCCATATCCAGCCCCTTTCCCTGTTTTACCCATGCTTTTATTTGGTTTTATCTATGGGCAAATCTCTTCTGGATGGTTGTTTTTGGGTGTGATAAGTTTGTGTTATTTACTGGAGTTTTTGCATATTAAATATGCGTTTGTTGATTACTGCTTCAGAGAAAAAACTGCGTAGTTGCTGTATAAATTTAATTTCTGTTCCATGTTTTGACACTCTGAATAAAAGCACTCTAAGAAAATATGGGAAATTCTAAGTACCGAATACGTGTAAAATTTTAAACTCTACAGAAAGCCTTAAAGTCTTCATAGTTCAGGGCTGAGGTGACAATGCAATATGGGAGAAATTACTCCATTTCATGGTACTGTGTGCATGGCACAGTGCTTTCCTATAGATATCTGGCTTATTTCAGTGGAAGAAGCAGGAGGTGAAGCAAGGTGGGCTTAAATCTGTTCTGAAATAGCTGTTCCAGTTGTATATTCTTATAGAAAAGTCACTCTGCTTAATAACCTCCAATGGCTGGTGGTTCATCAAGATATTGATTTTAAAGCTCTATTGATTGTTTATAAAACACCACACAGCCACTTTCCAAGCTACTTAAGTGATTTGTTTGTCCCATATATTTTACAATGATGAGACTATTGGAAATCCCTGTGCAGATTTGCTCAGACCATTACACATTATTAGTTTTTTCTTGCAGAATTGCCCCTCCTCCAGGGATTCTGAATGTGAAGTACCTTGCTCTTGCAAGGTCTTATACGGGGTGTTTGTTTTATATATGCTCATAACACGATAATTATGTTGCTACCTGAAACACTTTGGCTTGCATGCAGGAAGAGGCTCTGTGTAATAGTGATTGATAGTTCGAGCTTAAAAATTGTTATGGTGCATTAAAAGTATACTAATGTTTGTTACATTTTACAAGGCTACAGACATTTAGATTACAGGCCAGGCTTCCAGAGCTGTCACAGGTCTTCAGATGGAAGCAAACAGAGTGGGTGCTCTTCCTCTTAGTACGTGTTTTTACTGTGTGTGGAATGCCCAGTTTAAGAGGCAGCTTATCTTTTTATTTTTGATAGCAACCACTAAGTTAAAAGGCAAAAAACAAGGAAGGAAGTCTCCAAAGATCAAGTTCTAAAAATAATTGTATAGGGATTTTTGAAACTTTCTAAATCTCAGTGTTCAAAGCGATTAGGCAGCTTTGGAAGCTTGTGAGTCAGGATTCCTCCCTCCCCCGGATGCTGGCATCAAAAGCAGGACAGACTTTAGTTTTCCACAGTTGCTTTTGGCATTTTGTTTTAGGGGTTTTTTTTAGATTTTTGATATATTCAGGTCATCCTTCAAAACTTTTTTCTTCTATAATTCTGAATGACAGCTGACGTGCTACTCTATTCAGATGACAAAAAAGTTTGAGAGTAGGTGGTGCTGGGCACATGTGTGCCCACGGAATTGCAGACCCTTCTATGGAACCTGGAATAATGAATTAAGCTAATGCACCCAGCTGATGACTGATTGATTGTGTGAAAAATGACATCAGATATATCAAAGCAAATGAAATAAGTTCTACAGTAAATAGTAAACTCTCCTTTACACAAAGTAATCCCCTTCTGTCACTATTATGTTTAGATTCCACGCTCCCTCTCGGCCTGATCATGTTCCACAGAATAGTTCAAAAGCTGATTTTTATTTTGTACTGTGCTCTTTCATTGCAATAAACCCCAATGTTTATCTGGTGAAAACAGAATAATTTCCTTGCAAACTTTCAGCGACTAATGTGATGTATGTGGCACTTTATAATACTTCCACATTCCACAGTCCTCACTATCTGCAGGTGAGACCTGTGGGATACACTTCAGAAAAGTTACATAAACAACTCTGAACCCTCGGCTGAGAAAATGTATACTTTGAACATGTTGAAACTATCCATATTAAGTCAGTTTAGCACTTTGATTAAAGAGTTTAATCAATCACCATCCTAAGCTGTTTATTAATCACTTTATCAAGCAGTTGATGCATTGCTGGTTTTAATAGAATCCATTTATTTTGATTTCTACCTACTTCATCTTTCCAAAGGGCTTTCTGAATCAGCTGTGATAAAAAAAGGAGGGGGAAAAAAAAAAAGGCTTAGTTGCATCTAAACACTGGAAGGTAAGAGCTCAGACCTCCCTTGCACATACTTCATTATCAACATTCTGCACCGACTTGGCCAATTTATTAAGGGTAAAAAAAAAACAACCCTGCTTGGAGCGAGTCTTTTGGTGAACCACACGGTTTAGCTCAGATAAACAGAGGCCATTCGTTTGCTTTCACACGTGACAACCTCATGATATACGATCCTAATAAGATTAATCTCCTCCCTCCCCCCATACACACACACACTTTTGTTTTGTTTAGTGGCCTGACTTGGTGATCTTCTCTCATTCCCCTCATTGGGCACTTTTAATGCCTTTGGTTTCGGTTGGTGGTTAGAATAAAACAAACAAACAATCAATCCCCCACCCCACTCCTGAGCCCTTTCTCATTCCAGGGGAACAAGATTAATAAAACAAGAGATATAAAGTAAGCAAGGGAACACTTACAAATGTTACAAAGCAGAATGGGCATAGAACAAATTCTTCTTTTATGCAATTTGCCTTGAAAAGCATGAAGCACATGGGGAATCTGTGCCATCAAATCCACACTTTGTAAATGGTGAGGAGGGAAAACAAGCCTTGTACAAACAAAAGCATCAAATGAGAAATCCACAACTGGGGCCACAGCTGACTTTGGTTTTACTGCCCTTTGTGAGGTTTCACTTAACTCTCTTGCTGTGTCTGATCTCTGAACTTTAGAAATCTTGGGGAAAGTAATCTAAGTTTGCCCTGATTTGCCTTCAGTAACAAACACTGATGCATAGCTTTGAAATATGACATACATTAGCACCTACACAGACCTTCTATTTTGAGCATATTCCAGTTTTATCAGAAATATGCTTCTTGCTATATCACCAAACCCAAAAGATTCTTTCTTTTCTTAATTTTGTCCAGTAAAGCTGATGGGGTTCCTTAGGAGTGTGAAATCTTTGGCAGGAGTGTAAAAATACACATTTCATTTAAGGTTCCACTGTCTCATGTCCCATACTCAATATGATGCAGCAGAAAGATCCCACAGTCAAAATTCTAATAATACATATTAGCATGTTAAACTCCCATGCAGGTTCTGTCAGAAGTACATTACTAGTATGGCTTAATTATGTTAATAGAAGAATATTCTTGCAGTGTGAGACCAAGTCTTCCTCCTCTAAAGGAGACACACTACCTATGTGTACAGACATGTTTACACAGCAGGTTGTTACTGCCCTACTTAGGAGTTACAGGAACTGTTAAACATCTTAGAAGAGCAAAACTTCAGCGGGACCAGGAAACCAGCCCCCGTCCCATGGAACCCAGCAGGAGCACTGCAGTTATGGGACATGGGTGATTGGGAATTTGCCACTGTAAGGCAGCATAATAGGCACCTATGACATTTTTTCTGTAAATATTTGTTTCATAGTTAAAGTATTGCTAAGAATGTCTGTTTTTAAAGGCTTGTTGTTAACTATAAATTACGAGAGGTGTTCTTGAAGTCACCAGCAGAGTTGTCGAAAGTGACTTGTGGCAGCATCAGCTCTTTGTGCTCTTGCACCAGCGGGTTTAGAGCTCAGTTCTAACCCAGGATCCAACTGGATATAGAGCGAGGCAGCGTGGTCACCGAGCTGCCATGCAGCACTTCCAGAAATATTAATTACGGTTGTAAACAGGGCTGCAAAATTAGGGATATTGCATCCTCCCTGGGCATTGGATCGGCAGCCCAGCTGTGAAAATCACTTCCAGTCAGCTGTCAATTGAGATGGAATGGCCATACAGCTGAATTGCAGTGTTTCCAAAAATGTTAATTAAGAACGGGATGCTGCTGCGCAGCGGCAGCTTTGTGGCCCTTTTGAAGCTGAATTGCAGTTGTGGAAGTACTGTGGCATTGCCCCACTAAAGCTAGGAGCCCTCTTCCTCCTTGCATCACCCACCAAAACAGAACTCCTCATTAAATCAGAAGAACTTCTTCAGGGCCTGAATCAGCAATTCAGACATTAATCGTGATACCATAAATTACTTTCCTTTTCCCCCTCACTTTCGATTCCTAAGGGCATCCTGCTTAACTGCATGCAGCTCCTACACTGAGAAATTAGTGTTGTTTAAGGCCTGAGCTGGATCACTGAGACTTTATCCTAGGTTTGCTCTTGATTTGGCACCCCAATTCTTCAGTACAGCCCACTGATAAGAACGTCTTCTGTAGGGGACTCTATTCAATTAAAGCACTTAATTTCTGATACTGGGGTGCAGAAGAGTAGCACAAGAGTCTGAATCTTTAACAGGAAACAGTTCAGCAAAACTGTCTGTCCACACTGATACTCAGTTCTTGGGCAAGGGGGGGATTTTTAAATTGTCTTCTTTGAACTAGAGGCCACTTAATAAACAGAGACTTTTTTTTATTTAACATGCCTACTATAAGAAACATGTACCTGTATATTCAAATGTATTTGTTAACAAACACAAGCCTTTGGATAATTTATTAATTAATTTGTTGAAGTACAGATGAGACTTTTATGTTTCAAATATGACCTGCCAAGCAGAGTAATTACTCTGAAAACATTTCAGCGATTCATGAATTTCACCTAATGCACTTGAGGATGTGTTAAGTCCTGTTTATGGAGAGACAGTATGTATACTATTCCTCACTAGGTATTCATTAAGAATTTTCTAAAGATGATAGATTGAAATGGTGGCTAAGGCAGGACTGCATTTTTAAAGGTTTTATGCTTATATTTTGCTGGATATCATCCCTTAAATATCCAAATCTTTAAATTCAGTGTGGTGAGAATGTTGCCTGTTCTACCTGTCGTCTTCCTAATTTTATTATCTTGGCTCCAAAGAATCAGCACAAATATTTGACTTTCACTGAGAATCAAAATACAAACAAGAAGGCTAAATAGCCACCAAAATCCATGGTGGCATGAAAGGAAAAAAAAAAGACTTTTTTTCCACCATTTATTCTGATCAGAAATGAGCATGTCAATGAACCCTTGGGGAATGTCATTAGATGAGATTTTCCTGAAAAATTGCTGATAGTTCCAGTTGAATGCAGCCAGAATAAGCCAATTTTAAGATCTCTGGGGTGGTATAGGATTACGGATTTTTTTCTTTTTTTTGTCTTGCCCTTTTCACTTTTGGACAGACTGTACGTAAATTCTTTGCTCAAGTCTATATGCAACAGATGGTAACAGCAGAAATAACTGCTTGGTGTTAGGTTTTAAACTGGTGCTTAAATGGGTTTGTGGAAGAAAGTGTTGAAACAATGGGATAATTTTACTTAATGAGATCATTTTTATAAGGAAGAAGTCAGTCATTTAGAGCTGAGCTGCAGGAAAATCTGCACCATCAGCGGGTCTGTGGGAACGAGGCATGGGCATACTTACAGGCTGGGGTAAATGCTACGTATTTAAACTAGTTTAGGCCACATTTCCTGAAATAAAGCCATTTTTAATTGCTCTGCATTTGTGTGGACCCTGGAGGATGAGGGGACAGTGACCAGAGATCAGCCCCCATAAGGACACATCCTGGTGGGTCTGTCCTTCTCACGGGTGGAGTTGTGCCCCGATGCCTTGGTGAATATTTGGAGATGTGCTGTGAAAGAAACCAAAGCTGCAACAAACCAGCATTTCCAGAATATAAATACCTGGAGAAATAAACCCAAACCTCTGAGAATGAAATGAGACAAATAAGATACCTTTTTTGCTTTCCCTTCATTTTGTTTCAATGATTAAGAAAAAAGGCAGCATTAGCAACTCATTTAAAAGGCAGAAGAGGAACTTGGTGTGCACGTCCTGGAGTTTAAATACTTAGTAGTATAATATTTTCAATTCTGTGCTTGTTTTTCACACCAATGCATGCTGGCACATTCTGAAGAGCACCCATGGCAAAACCTGAGCTTTGGTACACAAATGAATTCCCTTCCCAGCAGCTGATGCAGACGAAATTCAAGCTGCAAGGAGGACAAGGCAGATAATAAGTTTTCAGATAAAGTTTCAGTAAACACCATGGTCACAGAAAAAGTGGTGGTGATGGTTCACTGGTGGTCTACAGAGACAGCCACTTGCTTTGAAAAAATTGTTTCAAAAGACAGTTTATGTTGCAAGTGCTAAAATACAGCCTTAAATACAGCTTCTCTTATCTGTATGTGCTTTTGCATATTCAGATTCTGTGTGTCATATTTTGCTCCACATATAGTGAGAATTGCACAAATCACACCCACATACATTCCAAAGAGAAATGAAAGCTAGTGGATATAACAATACAGGTAATTTTCTTCTTAAATACCAGCTTGTTCTGAAATAACACTTGGCTCACAAAGAAGTTTCAGCATGGAGAGTATTTTTCAGTGCTAACTATTGTTGATAATTATTCCATTCATCACTAATTATTGGCTGTATTATTATTAGAGATTGCTTGTAATTATTATATTAGGTAGAATCAGTGAGAAAGCAATGTACATCAAAAAGTTTACCATCCCAAACAAGTGACTTGTTTGGCTTCAAGTGGTTACTTGTCTTTACTTCTGTTGAGGGTTTTGAATTAATAACTGTAGAAGATGATTGGAGCAAAAATGAAGATATATTCTTGGCTTGGGGAAAAAAAAAGACACGAAACAAAACTCCAGCCCTTCAGGAAGGAACAGATTATACTTGTGTAGCCACAATCTGAAAAGAGTCCATAACCATAAAGGAAAAATTCAGAATAGAACTAGTAGAAAGATAATTTGGAAGAATAGTTTTGTTTTTTAATCACCCAAATTTGCAAATTCTTCGACATGTAATTTTTTTTTTTTTGGAGATGTATAATTCAAAAGGAAAAAATATAAATTAAAATTTCAAAAATTGCAGGGGGAAAGAGAGCACTTTTACAGAAGTTCCACCCACATGCTTTTCTCAGCAGGGCACTACAACATCTTAACAAGTAAAGTGCAAGATGGAAACATGACATCATTAGGACGGTCTAATTAGCCTGTAATTTGTCCCAGAAAGGTATCTGGTTACCAACTAATTGATGTAAACTGATTAACCCTTTCTCTAACATCCCATTCGCCACTTTTTTTTCACTTCCATAGAATCCGGGAAGGGTCAGGACTCTGTTGTGCTACACACTGTGCAAACACAAATCAAAAAGACAATCCACACCCCGAAGAGCTTACAACTTACGTGTTGGAGGGGAGGTGATACCTGCATACAAAAAGGATTTAGAATGAATAGCTTAATACCAGTTAGCATGTTTGGCAGTGGTCTTATCCTAGCAGCAGCTAGGACAGTTCTCAGCGCTTTTACAGACCTCAAAAAGAAAAATATTTAAGAAGGATTTGAAGACACATAATGAGGTGTCTCTATAGATGTTTTCTCCCAAGAGTGAAGGGCAGGATGTGTGACAGTGGAAAGGTGCTTGTTTGAAAAATATAACAAGTGTGTGCTGGAAGCTGGCATTATTGGCTCTTTGGAGATGAGGTTCAGCTTCCTGACAAAGAGAAAGAGATGATTGGTACATAGGTATTATCTCTGAAGGGCCTTGAATGTGAAGACAAGTAGCTTATGTTTGATGCAGGTTGGCGGGGGAGGGCAGCAGAGGGATGGAGAGAGAGAGAGGTGACATAGTCAAAGCAGTGGGCTAGGAAAAGCCCATTTATGGGAATATTCTGAAAGGATACGAGCAGGGCAAGGTTGTGCTTGTCAAAGCTGAGGAGAAAGACGTTTTGTTAATCACGATGCACGGTGACAAGGCTTTGGCCAGCACAGACAAGGCTGTGTTTTTACAAGGTCGTCTTCAAAAGTAAAGGCTGGGGCTGAGGAAGAGGAGGATAGGGGTGATGTCCGTGGTGAGTAAACAAGAGGTGGTATTGGGGGAGCCAAGGAGGACACAGACAAACTGCCATTTGTTACACTGAAGCTTGAGCTGGTTCCTAAATTTCTGTGTGGAGGTACTGGGAAGGGATTTAACCTGGACAGGAGGCACATATGGCGTAAAGAGAGATCTGTGAGGCATCAGTACGAAATCATTGCGTTTCCTAGCTGAGCTGGCCCAGAGATGAGGGTGGGAAGAGAAAAATAGGTCCAAGTGAGAAGGAAAAGCCTTCACAGAAAGCTGAGCAGTCTAAGGATTAGGTGAGAGAAGAGCATAGAAGGTGGATGTCATGACAGTCAAAGAGCAGAAAGCTCTAATGAAGAACTTCATGGAAAACTGTGTCAAAAGGACCTTGGCAAAAGAAGAAGGGAGCATGGTTGGGGCTTTGACTCAGAAGAGCTGACTGGAGACTGGTGGGAAGTGTGTCAATTGAGTGTAACGGGCAGAAATTAGATTAGGAACAGTTTAGGACAAAATGGAAGGAGAACTGACAGGAGCTATAAACAGCTTGTACAATGAAAATGAGAGGAAGCAGTGATTGGAGAGACAGGAGTGGGCTAGAGTGTGTATGTTTTCATTTTCAGACGAGAGACGCTACAGCATGCCCATATTGTGGTGGGAAAGAATCAGGAGAAGAAGAGCAGTAGAAAGTCTGACAACTGTGCTGGAGTTGGAGTGCAATCTGATGGGGGAAACTCAGTGCAGCTTCAATATATCTGGCCCCTGCATTAAAATAGCTGCAGGCAGCACATGCTTCTCTGTGTGGTTTAGAGTGTGCTTTGTGTAGTACAAAGAAATCAGGATAAGATTCATCGTGTGCCTTGTTGTGCTCCCCTGGTTGTTGTAAGCAAGCAGGGTCTACTTGTGCCATCACTCAGCAGCAGAGGACTAAATCCTCTCCCCTTCACCCTAATTAACAGGGAATCAGTTGGATATTCCAATGCAGTTAGTAGGTGCTGTACAGGTACCAGTTTTGCTTTTTCTTCTAAAATTACTTTTAAAAAAAATTGCATTTTGACTTGGTTTTTTTTCTATAAATGAACTTCTGTCTTCTCTGGAGAAAGCGCTCTGCTGTGCCAAAATAGTGTGTCATATTTTTACAGGTAATTAAAAATTTTCATTCAGAAATGTCAGGGCAGTGCTGAAACACCTTCTCTCTCATTTTCTTGCTTTTCATCACACTTTATTTGAATTTAAAAAGTTTTCTTTGATTCCCTTTTTATTATTTTTCCAAAATGAAACATTAACTGAAACACCAAGAGTAACTGAAATAACACTTTCTTGTTGTGTGCTTTGGGTTTTCTTTTTTTTTTTTTTCCCCTCCTTATATACTTATTTTTATTTTTCCATCTATCTCTCCGGCTTACCTGTACACATTTCAGGTTTTTAAAGTTTGAATAGTGATGCACAAAACACCAGCCAAAGGCTGGAGATCCATCTCCCCGAGCCAGAGGTTACATGCATAAATTCATGTCCATCACGCTCTGAATAAATTCTTTTGTTTATGCAACAGTCTGCGCAAGCACAACACACTTGCAGCTGAGCACCAGTTGGTTTACAGCTTTCTGTGCCATTCTCACTTCTGGGTGGGGGGTTGAGTGCATTGAACCCCACAGCTGGTAAAACCAGTCCAGTGCGAGCCGATTTGCATCTGAAAAGCCCTGGCTCCAAAGGTGCTGTGCCTTGCCTTGCACTTGCATGTGGAGGTTGCTAAGCACAGCCCCTGGTGCGCACAGTTTTTTGTTGGTTTTTTTTTTGGAGCACTGTGGCTTGGATGTTGTGAGTGAAAAAATTTACAGAGGGGCTCGGTGTGTCCTGAAACCAAAGGGAAGAATCTCACTGATGTCTCTGAGCGGTGGCTCCGTTCCTAAACTCCACAGGGTTTGTCCACGTGCGTTTTCAACGCGGGCGTGCGTGAATGTGGTTTTTTTCTGTTCCGCTGGTAGAATTTCCTGGGTCTTCTTGCAAGCAAAGATGACATTTTTCTCAAAAAACGATGAGTAAAGACAGGGTTGACAAGAGGCGCGATCTCCCCTCTCTTTGTGAGGCTTCAGTGAATGAGTTACTGTGGCATCTGATTCACGGAAATACCAGTGAGAGGGGAATCGCGGTTTAAGGGAGAATATAGCTGTAGTCTAATATTGTGGAATAAGTGCTGTTTTGGTAGCATTTTTCTGATCCAGAAGCGCTTTTCTCCACCTCCCATGAATGGCTGCTCCACTTTTGCGATTTCTGAAACACACCAAGTTTTGTGAGGCTGGAAATGAACCCTTGGGGTTGGTCTGATGCAGGAGCAACGCAGGAAGAACTTTTTAGCAGAACCTAGGGAGGTCTGCAGTGCGAGAGGCAAAACCCAATTTCTTACTGGAGTCTGAGAGACACATTTCTGGTTTCCCCTGCAATCTCACCCTCCTGCCAAAACGCAAAAGGCCATAACTGAACACGTTTCATGAGCAAATACTTCATCAACTCGGCACCATCCGAGCTATTTCACATCTCCTCCTCTTGCTCCAAACTGATGTACGTGGCTCAGTACATTTAAAATGAAAAGTCCTCAGACAATTCTAATCATATTGTCAGTCAGATAGTCATCTTCTGAAAGGGGATCCTTCACCTTTAAGAATGCATGTACAATAGTGATATGTAAGCAGCTCAAAGACTCAATACCCCTTTTTTCTGCAAAGCAAGGCTGGGTTAGGAAAAAATCAATATGTTAGAAGTAAAGGTCATACAAGGAAAAGTGACATGAAACAGTCTTCATGAAGGATATTGTTCCCTTAGTTCTGTTTGAAGTTTTCTTTACCCTTGTGCTAGCCTTAGAACAAATATGTTTTGTCCTGGAATAGAAACATATTTTTATTCACCTTTAAAAAAATCTGTATTTTAAATATTTGTCTATTAGGGCATGTTCGCATTTTAGCTTGTTTTGTTTTTGTCCTGTGGGTGAAGTAATCCTTGGAGAAAAGAATATTGTGTGTCTGCCATCCCAGTGCATTTGTTGGTCAGGGTTCCTTTAGAAATGGAAGTATATAATGCACACAAATGTATTTGCCTATCTTTTTAACAGTTCTCAATTTACTTTTCAAGTGGGCCAGATGCAATACTATAGCTCTTACAAGGGTCAGGAACATCTCCTTATTTCCCCACACTCTGTACTTATTGCTTGGGTATAGTTTTAAAGTAGTCCATGAACCCTTTTCATTCTTGCAACACATTTACCCACAATTAACAATCAAACCATCCTTCCTTCATTCAGGCTCCCATTCTCTCTCTGCCTCATTTTCCCTGCCTCTCTCTTGATCTGCCATTGTGCCGAAAGCTGTTTGTGCCATCGCAATCTGCCCTCCTTACCAGCCACACAAGGATGGGGAGGGGGAGAGAAAAAGCACACAGCATTCAGGCACTGAATAGCAAATTGCTCTTGAGTGTCCTTGCTTTCCCCAGCGCTCCCCCTTCCTTCAGAAGGACAAGGGGGCCCCTGAAAGCAACTATACATTTTGCTTAGTGCACTTGAAAACAAGCGTTTCACACCTGAAGCCTTTCACGGCAGCCCAGAAGCACCCCTTCAAACCACTTAATTGCCAATTGCTTCTGAGCTCGTTGTGAAAGTCCATTATGTCAGGCAGCTCTATGGCGAGTGACAAAGTATGGGGAATGAAAGAGTCCTCCTTGCAGGGCCAGCGCAGTCCTAAAACCCCCAGTTCATTGGTTTGCTTGCTGTCAACAGTTACTAGCCACGGTCAAAGGTATGCCAAAACCTCTATCTTCTATTATTATTAATTTGTTACATGGAAGATGCTGTTTTCCTTATGTTCTCTCTCACATGTGTCTATATAAAAAACATATAAGCAAATTTCAGATGTGCCTGGGGAAGGTATCCTCACACAAACTTCACTTGTACTTGTGGATTTCAGATTGTGTCATTGCCACTATTGTTCTGCTTTTTTTTTTTTTTCCCATTAGGTGAAGTAGTAAAAAAAACAAGATGTGATGATTTTCAAGGTTGAAGCTGGTTTCTTGGGAGTTAAGAGAAAAGGATGCAGGTACTCACTTAAAGGAAGAAGGGAGATGAACTTGAAGAGATGTGAAATAGATTAATAAAACAAAAAGGAAAGAAAAGCAAGTCTTAGCCTCATTTTCAGCTGTCTAGAATTGCTCTCCTTGTCACTATGATTCTGGTGAGGAATAGTTAGTGTTTGAACTGAGCCAAAAGTATATGGATATAACTTTATAGACCAAGGCAGGTGTTTCAAATATTCCCTGTTTTTATTTGAGTGTTTATAATTCATTGGGTTTATGATCCAATTTGGCCTCATGGACTCAACAGAAAACCTCCCTCTGATTCTCAAAAGTTCTTGATTTTGGACTCTTGCTACTCACTTTTGTTTTCCTACCAGAGATATTCCAGTGAAGTAGTTTACTCAATTGTGAATGAAATTTAGGCTTGTGAGTATTTGCGAAAGTATCAAAGCTGGTTTATTCAAAAGATTGTGTGCAGAGTATGAACCTAACTCTAAAAGCATCTTTCAGACCTATGATGGAATAGGAATAACATCATATGACATGGTGTCAAGTCATGAATAGCCAACACACCTCACACTCAGACTGTTAAATACAGCCAGCTGATTACTGAGAAGATGCAGAGCTGAAGAAATCATTTTAATATTTTTTGAATAACAAGTTCAAGAAAATTGATCTTTGCATATAGAAAATTCATGGGTCAAAAAAGGGGTAGCATTACTTTCTTAAACTGTTCATTATGAACTAATCACCCAGCTCTAATTAACACCTTTTAGTGGATTTTAAAGAAGAACAACATTACATAAACAGATGCAATGTAAACTTGATTAAATACAGCACTCCTAAAGACAAGTAAATTCTTAGAAATGGATTTTAGAGTAGTAATAAAACATGTATAAATATCTAGTCAGTTTAGAATTACATTAAGTAAATGCAGTAAAGGAGAATGATCTTGAGATTGTGAAGCCATAAACTGTACCTGAGGCCTTTTTAGAATTGAAACTTTCTCTCCCCTGATGCCCCCAACAGACTTTTAAAAAAAGTCGCTCTTGCTTTTTGACGGGCTTTACAGAGATTATTTTCAAGTATGATGATCTATCAAGTGCTTCAGATAGTTTAAAAAGTGTATTACCAAATGTTTAAAAACAGGCTGATTTTTATTCTTTATTAACAGAAACACTCTTCTCTCGTCTGAGTATTGCACCACAAAGGCAATAAACAAACTAAAGAACTCAGTAAACTTCATTAATAAGAATGTTTCACTTAACTAAGGCCATCAGGTATCCCAAATGGAGGTAGAGCTGTTAATTTCCACTGCTGAGCTACACCTGCTGAAATTCTGGCTGCAGTTTATGATTGTGTGTGTCCTGCTTTGTCAGTTAGAGCTACCTTTGTGTTAAAGAACACCCAAAAATATCTGAGAAGCTGACTGATCATTTAGTAATTTCTTTTACTTTTCCAACAAGCTGAATATTTGCTAGGTTGATTTCTTTCATCTGGCAGTGTAGGACCATTTGGCACAAACATTCAAAGTCTCCTGTTCAGTGGCACGACAGAAGCAAACGTGTAAAATGTTGGTCTTAAACATTTGGTATTTGTAAAAAAAATACTGAGTTTCACAAAGAAATAATTGAGAGACTTCTCCAGGACCTCTCTTAGAAGATTCCCTTCTATTTTCAAGGTGTAAATCACAGGAGGACACAAAATGTGATTTCCCTGAGCAGAGATGACTTCTCAGACAGCATTATCTTCCTTTGCTGCAAGACCACACATTCATCCCTCCTTTTCATCATACTCTTTACAGCAATTAGACATTTTCCTATATATTTCACACTGCTATGTAATTTCTTCTGACAGCTCATCAGCCTCTTTGACTCATGACCTGTAATGGCATCCTTGTTTTTTGAGATATTTGTTTATTTTTTTTCCCCTCGCCAGAAGATGTGAGCACATATTATCATAGATGCATAAGGCCCATCAGTCATTTTTTTCAGGAGATATCCAGTAATAGAGCAATACTGTTCCCTCTCCACCCACTTGTGATTTTTTTTCTTACCAATTTCCCTCAACTCCCTGAAAATAGCAGGTGCTTCTCTTCATTCACCTCCGCTTCATCCAGCCCATCTGTCTGATTCTTCTATGAGAAAGATTAATGGGACATAACTCACTTCATCTCATGGTTTTTAACAGATCAGGGCGGAGGGGTAGGTGGAAATTCTATCCAATTTTAGATAGATGTTTCATGATGAAGACCTGATGATGATATCGCAGCAGTAAATTTGGGATCTTTCAGAGTGTTGGTCTGTTTCCAAAGTATTTCACAGGCTTGTGTTTTGAATGTCGCCATAAGTAAGTTGCTCTCTACCCATCCATCTCAAAAGCCATCACTACTGTACCAATTAGATGCCTTAAGTGTAGTTGTGATAATGCTGCTTTAGCTTCAAAAGGCTAAATACACATTGATCCCTCACTCGCCCTGCGTTCCCGTGAGGGGTCAGACTTGGCAGGAGTGTTTGGAGGGGTCACAGGATTTGTTTGCTTGAAACATATTTTCAAGTAGCCCTTTAAAAAAACCCTTTGCCCCTTCTCATTTAGCTCTGTCTGTTTTCTCTCTTATCGTAAACCGTGCCATGCAAGTTGTCTGTTTTGTTGTTGCTGTTAAATTTTATGACTTTGTGTTGAGTACTTCTCTGCTCTGATCGTGGTCCTTCAGAAATTAGTGGAAGTGCATGGGTAGGATGATGCCTCTGTGTGTTCAGTGTGACACACCCTGACATCTGTTACTGCCCAGATCCACACCCAGCCTCTCCTACAGGTCTGTGCTGGAGTTTTAGTGTTGGGCAATGAGTTTCTGTTCCACTCCAGTAGAGGTTCAGCAAAAGGAATACCTCCTTGTCCCCAGGAGCAAACTACTTGATTTCTAGTTTTTGTCCAAGTTTGCAGCATGTATCAGACCTAGGTCAAATGGTTCATTCTGGAGGGGATACTTGGCCTTCTCTTGGTGCATCTGTTACAGCTACTAAAAGTGGCAGCTTCACGTGTAAATGTGAATTCTTGCAGAGCTTTGGTTAGCCTGGAAAAGAGAATGTGGTTGCATGTAAACATAATGCTTTTTAAAGGGTAGAGAGAATGCAAGCACACACTTTTGAAGCTGTGGTGACCAAAAGTGCATCTTGAAAATATGGCTGATTTTCACCCCATTAATAACTTAGCCCTAAAAATCTCCTGCATGAGAGTTTGCAGCCACGAAGTGTAATTTTCTATTCTGCACTTCCACCAGTTTGGCTTACAAAGAAGGAAATGGTCTCTATATATGCTCTACAACCTTTTGAAATCCTCTTTGCTCTTTTGAGCATTGCCCAGAGTGTAAATGAATGCGAAATTTGGCTTTAATACTTCAAATCTGTTCACATCCATGAGGCTTGTCATCTTTGTGCCACGTTGTACAAGAAAGCTGCCCTACAAGAGCATTACACAGCCTCACCAAAGAGAATCCCCAGGGTAGTTCAGTATCTGCACAGAGGCAGATGGATTGGTTGTAGTCTGTGATGCCAAACCAGTGTCTCCAATAATTTTTGATTTATCATAGCAAGCGCTCCTAAGATGAAGGGAATAAGCAGCTACCTGAAGGCTTCCTCTCCTCTAAGACTGCTCTGCATCGTTCCTCTAAGGCTGAGCTTTCTCTCTGTACCCCTGGTTCCAAACACACATCTGTTGTTTCCTCTTCCAGATCTTCCAGAGGTGTTCTTAGTCTGTAGTGTTCTGTCCAAAGATATGTTTTCCTTTAGGCTGCTAATCATGGCATAGCAGTACGCTGATTTTCTTCAGTATGATGCTGTGTGATGATAAAGGTTTGAGACTTTTGCTCTGCGTGGGAAGAGAAAAACTTCAGTGTAAAAACTTTGTTGTTTATTAAAATATTCAACTCCTTCGGATCCTCTGCTTTTAAAAAGTAAACAATGGGGAATAAGGCACTCTTGCAAAGAAGTAGGTGTCAGGAAAACAGGATTCACTTTACTAAGAAGCAACTGGTGATGACAGTGTGCTATATCTGTCTTTGCAACTCTTAAATTCTCTTCTCCTTGAGTTGGCTCTTGAAGCGAAGCACATGCTGCTTACAATGTGTACAGTGCACTGCGTACTTTGATTTTCGCTTATTTCTCTATTAGGAAAGAAAACAGGCACAGAATCTTGCCAGTAAACACAGACCTTTGAAATTCCAGCAGCTCCCTCTTGTTACTTCTGTGTGCAATAGAGGGTGGTGCTTGCTGGTCAAATCCAAGGGGCAGATGTTTTTTTCCCTTAAAGGTGAAAGCCAACAAGCTTGGCAGAAAAATTCTGAACATGAGACATGTGAAACATGCTAGAAATTGTTTCATGTTCAAAGATCTCAGTACCAGTAACATAAACAGAGAATAGTAATTCACTAAAAGACTAAATAGTACTTCTGATACCCTGACAAGAGCACAAAGTTTTCTTTCTTTGGTAAACCTTCTGGTCTGGACCAGGGTTAGAAAACCTGCATTTTAAATCAGTGTATCATGATATTAGGGGGCAGCAGCACAAGCTGCACTGTTGTTGGGGTCTAGACCAACTTCCTTAGGGTATAGAATGAAGTTAAGGAGCCAATGAAAATCAGTTTTCAGATTAAAAATGTGTATTTTGGAGTGATAGTCTTGCCAGCAAAGCTATCAAACATTACAGGTAAACATACCTGACTCATATGAAATCAGTTGATTTATCTATACAAAAAGAAAATAATTGGAACCTATTTCTGCATCCATTAATTGAACCCTTTTTTTTTTTTTTTTAAGCATTCTGCAGTGAAAATGGTAAATGCTTGATGTAAAGAGCTTGGTTGAACAGGTTTGTAATAGTTAAAAATTTTAACTTTTAATGATAAAGGAAAAATAAAGATTTAGGATATTGAAGTTGTACTGCTTGATTTACTGAAGTTAGTACCAGGCCATTCCATGGCCATAACTTGTGTTGCAAATAAAATTCTGAAACTCCTCAGTGTTAATTTCTATATATATAGTATATTATATAAAAAAATAATCCTCCAGTTTTTGTGTGGGCAGAGGTCTTGAAAGTCCCCAATGGAAATTTTTGCTCTAGAATACTGTTAGCATCAGGTGGCTCTTAATTATGAGCACAGGATTTAAAAACTCTGATTTAACAAAACACCTCCTCCAGAGATTCAATAATGCTCCAAAATAAACGCAGCAAATTCTGTATTTGTTCCATTAGGACATAAGCACTGAGTTTAAGGTAAAAGTGAACAAATACACAATGTATATTGAAGTTCTGTGGAAAGGAGGAGTTCCAGTGAGAACTTAGAGTTCAAAAGAGAACACTGGCAAAATCTTGGGAAGTGGTTTTAGCAATGTTTAAAGCTCAGTGTCTCAGGATATTGTGCTCTTTCACAGTCAGGTCAACTGCGGATGAATGTAAATGAGGTGTTTGGTTATTCGTTATCTCAGGGTAGGTGATCAGTCTGTGCTCCAAGTTGTGATCATCTAAGGCTGAATATTTCAATGAAAGTTTGCTGAAAAGTTCCTGCGAGACTTTTGCAGTACAAGTTTGCAAGATGCAGGGACTAGCTATTAAAAAGGCCAAGGGATGCTCGTGAGGAGAGGGATTTTTATAGGACTGTGTTGCTTCTCACACTTGCCATCTACAGAGAGATTTTGTTAATACAGAAACTTCCTGAAATTTGCGTTGAAATATTTGTTCATTTACTGTTATTCTCTAGTTTCATTTTGAAAACTCGGAGTTTAATGTACTTAAATTTATAACAATGAACGTATAAAAAACCTTCTTCCTGAGGAAGTATCCTTGTTAACAGACTTCAGCTTAAACTTGATCTGAGATTTTTGCTCCGTTTTTGCATTGAAGCTATTGATTCTCGTAGAAGCTTGGTCATTTGTGCCACTCAGCAATATGACTTTGGTTTCCTAGGCAGCAAACTACAGGTCTGTAATTTAAACTCAGATTGTTGTCTCACACGTGTACATTAGGAAATATGGGTCTATTGCCTATGGAAGGAACAGTGAAACTCATCAGATGTTTTAAACCACCATACAATTGGCAATTAAAACATTTAGAAGGACACGCTCCTCAACGAGGAGTAGAGGAATCAGAGCTAAAATTGTGTAAAACTATTTCAAGCAGGGAAAGGGTGACAAGAAAGGAATAGAGGATATTTTCCTTGGAATATCTGAGCGTGAAACTCCCGGTCAAGTGTATACATAAATTATCTTTTTCTTCATTCTCCACCCACCATTTTTTCTTAGGTTTTTTTTAATTTTTTTTTAAAATCTGAGCTTGACTGCTGCAGTCTGTGTTGCTCAGTATTCCTGACCTACGCAGCAACTCAGGAGTGGTGGCATAAGTTCCTCATGTTCTGCAGGGCAAAATTTAATCAGCAAAAAATAATTGTCTTGCTTGCAGTGGAGAGGAAAAAAGGAGGGGACTCTGCATGCATGACAGAACGTGTGTGGACCACCAGAAAAGCATGGTGAGGTTGGAAGGTGTTAGGGCTCTTTTTTAGAACAATCTGATCAGAAGGCAAATGTCTAAAGGAAAAAGGAATCCGAAAAGAGTGTTGAAGTGCCAGAATGCACCAGCTAATAACTTTAAATAGTTCATTGAGTCTTCCGGAATTTTTTTTGTTCTTCTTCGGGAATAATCTGCTTACATCGTTAAGACCTCAGCTAAGCTCAGTAACACAAATTACCAGATGTTGTATCCCCTAGTTTTTTCCATCAAAAGACCAACCACCAAGCTTGTTGAAAGAGAGAGGTCATTGTCCTTCCCTGGCAATAAAACTATTTTTGCAACTCCTAAGAAATGAAATGAGAATACCTTTCAGCTGTAGAGGGGATCCTATCTCCTGCTTCTTCCAAGTTTCCCTGTTTTGCTTTGTTATTTTCTAATAATGCACTCATGTGTAAGCTAATAATGTGAACAGAGGGAAAATGAAGAGTTTAAAAAAAAAAAAAAAGACAGAATGAATTAGGGCAATTGAGGTCGCTCTCTTTCATTTTTGCTGGAAGGATTTTAGCCCTAGTTTTTACCTTATCGCTTATTACACAATTTATGATAAAATGAGATGTGATTCCATTCTTATTGTTGTGCTATAGCCTATTGAACATGCATATATAGAATTCATTTCAAATTTAAACACTATCTTAATTATAAATTGAATAAAATGGACAACCTATCAGATTCCCTAAATTGCATTCTAACAAATAATTTCATTTTCCATTACTTTTCCACCAATGATATACTGGGCATAACAATATTGAGTATACACCCTGTTCTTCTACTTTAATTGTGCCAGAGATTTTGCTGTGTGACAACTGTTTCTCTGTGGGCATGTGTGTTGCTTGCCATTTGTTCCATAAACTGGTTTTTTTAGATATTCTGGTGAGGTTATAGAGAACCTTAGAAAATATTTGTACAAATTTTATTTTGCTTCGTCTTTTAAGTCTTATTCTACTACAGGCACAATTCATGGCTTGTAGTTTGAGATGCACAACTTGGTTTGAACCGGGTTATTCAGCTTGAAAATACATGTACAACCCACATTCCATAAGGATTTTTTTAATGTATGAGGTCACAATGTGGACCATATCTTATCTGGAATTTGAAAGATAGTAGCAAAACAGATCTAACAAAATAAGTGATGTCTGTTCATCACTCTGCATTTTCTAAAATAATTTGGAACTTAGATATTTCCTATAGTAAATCAGCCTGGTAGAGTTAAAAAAATTGTATTAAAAAGGCATTAAAATGTTTACTGAGGTTTTCTACTAACTTCTGGGAAGTATTTAAGAATTAGGATGCGGAAAAATTATAATAAGGTGTAAAACCACCAAAACTGATACCATCAGGGAAAAGGACAGGAATATGTGTTAGCAGCTTTATAAGACCCATGACTTTTTAATTGTCTGTGTTAAACCTCTGTTCAGATTTTAACTCAAGTTTACGAAGCACTTCCGTTAAAATATCTCAAAAATTGCAGAGATAAAATGTATAAAAGTTTTGATATCTTCTTCATTTTGTTATTTATACTTTCTAAATAAATTTCTGTGTATTTTAAGATTTCAAATGTATTCTAGCCAAATGTAGACTTTTTTATACCTGGCAAAAAATTGATTCTATTTAAAAATAGTTGAACATCTGCTTTTCTTAACATGTTGTTTATAATTTATTTAGATTTTAGTTATGTTTCATATGGCTTCAAAAAGCAAATGGGCCGTTGAACCTCAATTTCTCAAGGGATTTCTGAAAAGTTGTTGTACTTTCCATATTAATATTTTTATAGAATAATAATTATTATTTAAATGCTAAATTCAAAGAATTTAGCAAAAAAAGCAAAAGCAAAAACTTGTTTTATACCTTTTTTCAGTCTATGTAAAGTTTCTTCCATCAGAAGAAACAAATTGGACAATAAATATAAATAAAAAATTCAGATGTTACTAATTCAGCATTTTCCTTATGTCATAAAGAAGATTTTATTCAAATTCCTATGCTCTTTAACTTTCTTTTGAAAGTGTTTTTTTTTAATTTGAATTCCTTCAGCTTTTTCGTATCAGAAATTACTCACAGTTCCGTGCGGTGCTTAAACTGGCAAGAATAAATAAACAAAAATACTTGTTGCATCTCAAAGGATATTTCTCCCTTTCCGAAGTTTGCAAATAGGGCACAAAATCTACCAGTGCCTGAGAAATTCTAGGAACAAGTTGAAGTATCCCAGCAGTGTGGCAGCCGCTGAGCTGTACACACAATACTACTCCCTTTAATATTTTGTACTTTACGAGTTTTTCTCCACGGCAAAACCTGCAATTTTTAGCCATTTTCCCCCTAGTTGAAATGATTTGCTATCACCGTAACTCGATCTGTTATCTCCCAAATAGTTTCAACTGTGTTAATGTGTGCATGTACTTTCTTTCTTTTTTTTTTTTTTTTCCTCCCCCCCTCTTATCAGGCTCTCGGCAGCATTTGTGATTCATAGCAGTCATCAAAGTGATAATAAACTCATTCACAATACTAACAAACATGGGGCTCCCAGTTATTTACGAGGCAAATTCACAGCGATGCCGGGCAGTGGAGCAGGGGAGAATCAAGATGGTGTTGATTGATAAATTGACAGGTTAATTTACAAGTGGATAATAGGAGTTAGACCCAGAGGGAGCGCCAGCAGCCCCGGCTCTAGCTTGGTTGCACTGCCATCTGTCTTGTGCCTGGGAATCTGCAGGAGAGGTTCCACAGCTCCCGAAATTGCAGACAAAACTCTGTGTTTGCGGCAGGTTTAATTCGCTGTCTGGCACAGCACACTGACCCCTCTCCCTCCGGCCACCTCCCCGCCGGGCAGGTGACCAGCGCCCACAGAAATGCCACCGGCCGCTCGCAGCTTAAAATGCCAAGTGTTTCTGGGGCCCTGGAGTACTTTTGCTTGGCTTTTAATCGAGAGGAGATAAATATTTTTGCGGGTCGTAATAGTAGATGCAGTTCTGTGCCGCTCGCGTTGCTTAAAAAGTGATTGTGTTGTTTTCCATTTCAGAGTCACCTGCTGTATTTTTTTTTAAAGATAGCAAATGAGCTAAAACTAACCTTTAACACATCTTACTATTAACTTACTTTTCTCTCTCAAAATATATTCATTTCATCTGGCCCACAGGAACTTAACTCTGTAGCCAAATATTTCTTCTGTTTAGTTGGGAGCATTGAATAAGTTCTGTGAGTCACCTCAGTTTTGTAGTCCCTAGGAGCCATTTTTATGGCAATCAATCACTGTTTTTATGTCATTAAGCATTTAACTAAACTGGTTGTTGGCTTCCCCACAATGACCTGAAATTTCATGGAATTCAAGATCAAGGAGCAGTTGCCATTATATGTCTTTGAAGTTAATATGTTCCAGTCTTGCATTTTAGCATTGTGAAAGTTTTATTGGGAAAATAAAAGGGGTGGTCAGAAATACAGTTTTGTTTTTGCAGTAAGTGTTAAATGGTGGGGAAAGTGTTTTGTTTTAAATGCCTGGGATGTTTCTACTGTGGTTGCCAATATTCATCAGATGCCCTGTGCCTCCAGCTCAGAACTGGATCTCAAAATCCAGGCAATGGGATGTGCTGATGTCTCCTATCGTTAGCCTGTATAAGCAAGCATTTGTTACAGTTATTGCATTCCAAATTCTGGGAATATGGGTTCTGCAATTCCTAGTGAGACCAGGAATGCTGGGATTTCATGCTGCAGCTCAAGATCCGAATGGGTACCAAAGCACAGCACCTAAGTGTTGGCTGATTTTGTTTTCTCTTGAACGGCTGTTAAATTCAGGGATACCTAGCACACCTCTCAGATCTGGGATTCTCCTCCCAGTTGCTCCTGGAGCCCCAGTGGAGAGGGTTAGATGCTCCGGAGGGCTTGCCCAGAATGTTAATTGTGTCTGGTGAACAGGCGTGATTCGTAATGCTCTAAATGAAGTTGTGAAGGCATTCAGGGGCAAATCCTTTCCTCCACGCCTTGCCCAAACGTGGAGGCTTGGCGTGGGGAACTCTGTGGGGAGCAGGGCAAGGCATAAACCTCCCTTGCAGGGCTTGGCTGAGCTCTCCAAGCTCCAGCACCCACCTCTGTGGGTTTGCCTGTCTGTCGTGGGGTGGATCTGCACAGTGACAGAGACCCCCTAGAAATGCTCACCCCACTGCTGTCAGCACCCCCCTACAGCCATCGGAGAAAACCCATCCTGATAAAACCCTGCAGTGAGATAGTGTCGTTTTCTGATGCTTTGCTGATCTGCAGAGTGCTCTCCCGGTTGTGTGAAGGCAGCAGAGGTTTTCAGGGGCTGCGTCTGTAGGAAAACTGAAACACTTTAACAGTGGGAAAAAAAGAAAACAAAGCCACCCAGACTGCAGAGATGAAACCCAGTATTTCCTATGCACAAAACCAGCCAAACAAAGTTGTAGAAAGATGACAAAAGCACAGGAAAGTTGGGCTCTTACAGGAAGAAACTTTAAACTTGAACAATTTTCTAGCCTTTACTGAGGAGTTAGGAAGATGTTACTGGTATTTATAACGATGCACTACCAGCTGAACTTAGCAGTCTGTCTTTCTCATCCTGCCCACCATTCTAACTGAGCAGTTTTTCTTAACTAATTTGGGATTATTTTTCTGTACAGTGGTTGCTTGATGGAAGAAATTTGCTCTGTTGCACAGAGTTATTTAGTTATGAGAACGAAAACCAGTATCTGCCTGGGAAGATGAAAATACTCATTTACTTTATTCATATATTTTTTTATTGTTTAATAAAAGAGCCAAGATGCTCTTGAAGCATGATCTTGGGAAAGAGGAGCAAAGTTTTAAAGCAGCAGGTGAGATGAGGGTTCGCATGACAGGAGTTTGTGAAAGTTGGTGAGAATCATATGATCCACTCCTCTACCTTTGCTGGTCTTCCAGCATGAATTCAGTGCCCTCTTCACTTGTTTTACACTGATTTGGGGTCATTTATTTTGTGGTAGCTGTTTATTGTGGTATTGAACTGATGTAGCTGTGTTTTTTCCATGTCTTTGCTTTCTTCTGAGCCATCTGGACAGTGACAGGTTTGCAGACTCATAGATTACAATAGTAATTACTCTTAGAAATTAATTTTTAAACATTCTGATAAAAGGGTTTTTTCTTTTTCCAAACATTGAATAATGATAGGAATGTAATAGGGTGGTGTTTGGCCCTGATTTTTATAATGTAGTGAGAAAACTATGGATGTCTAAAAAAAGAGAGTTTGTGTGTATATATATATATATACACACACAGAGAGATGTGTAAATGTTACCAATTCTCACATAAGTTCCGGTGACTTTTTTTTTGTTTTAATGCTGCAGCATAAGGCTAAAAATAACATCAGAAAAAGAAGGTGCAGATGCATTTAAATCCCTCTCTTTCCTGTGCACACATAACCACAGCAGACAACAGGTGAACAGAGAATATTTAGACTCATTGATTTTCATTATTACTTCTTTCTCATTCCATATGTCACATCAAAACGTGGTGGTATTCTGTTTGGAAAGGAGATCAATGCCAGGAGATCAGACTGATCCTTGCTATTCACGAGGAGTTTCCAAATTCAGTGGGTGATATAGGGTAAAAGTGACCCTGGATTTGCTGTGACTGTTTTCTTAAGTTTAGACAGGCAGACTGCACAAAGAGAGAAAAAAAAAAAAAAAACAACAAAAAAAAGAGCATAGATTCTGACTTTGTACAAAAACTATTCTCTTAATTGAAGCTTATTTAAAAACTTAGATATTCTTTTCAACTACAATGCTGGAAGATTGTCTTGACTTCTCTTTATTATTCTGAATCATTTCAAGTAAAAGTGCACATCTCTCCTCAGTAAACATATTTTATGAATCAATCCATGCAAATAATGCTTTCTTCAATTGTGCACTTCCTAAAATAACATGTTGACATCAAATCATCCTGTTTTGAAGAGTTTGTAATAATAAATAATAATCAATGCTGCAGACTGAAGGATGCATCAATTATATTTATTTTACCCACAGTAGAGACTCTCTCGGTTGTATATCTTTCTCCAATAATTTTGCACATTTTATTGTAAAGTGTACTTCAGTCTAATTGGCAATGTGGCTACTGACTGCTGATTGAGACAAAATTACACTTTGCCTGAAACAAAAAATTGAGTTCTATTATGTGAAATCTAAAATATTGCTGTAGTCTTGCAGAATCATTCTAGAATGTGGTTTAGCAGGGACAAAAGAGAGTTGAAGAGCAGGTAGTGTAAAGAAATAGAACTTGATGCAAAAAAAAAAATATAAAATGTTGCTTGAGATCGAATTCAAATCACAAGGGAAGTAAATGTGGGAGATTATCAGCTTCATCAAAAAAGAAGCCTACTTTTGAGATTTTGAAAGAAACTTAAATGAAACAGTTTTTTTAAGCAATCCACAGGACACTTTAGTGACTAGGACATTTTTTTAATCTTTAGCATGAGTATGTGAGAACAAGTGAAAATTTTAGGCTATTTAGGATATAATAATTACATTATTATTTAATAATAATCAATAAACAGAACTAATGTTTCATGGAGTTGTTGGTTCTTGTCAGAGTTGAAGTACATACTGAATATGGTTTTTACAGAAAAGAAGGCTTCAGCTTTAATGGCTGTGTCCTCAATTATAAATATTTCTGGGGATGTTTTGAGGGGAGAAGAGATCACAGATGTCACCAGAACTGAACAGAAGAAATTCCCTTCCAGAGAGTATGAAATTCCCCTCCAGTCTCTGTCCTATTTTGAGCCTTTAAGAAGTAGTATTTGAGCCCATGGGGAGAGGCTGCTTGCTAACTTGTAATTTCATATGATTTGAAATGTGGCACCTGCTGGCCTCCTATGTGGGATCACTTAGGAGAAACAGCAACTATCTGTAAAACTGGGTTGTCTAGCCAGTTATCTTGAGCTAAAAATCCGTTTTCACATTTGTCTTACATAGCATCGCATAGGTAGGGGGTTATTTTAGTATTGGCTGCCGATATGTAGATGCAACTTTGGTAAATCTTTTCTTTACTTTGGGGAAGTCTAAGTTCCTGTAGTACCTTATTCTACTAAAGCGAGTGTTAGAGATAAGTACCAGATCATAACATTATCTGCTCAGCTCTGTGGAGCAGTGGGCTAAGGTAAGGAGGATGCAAAACAAGTTATCAAATCAGACAAAGAGACCTAATTAAAACATGATTGCTGAGGTCTACGAAAAATACAATTAAGTTGTAAGCTAAAGAAAATGAGGTGGCAAAGTTAATGTATTTGCCATTTATCTCGTGAGATCTCAGTTCAAAGACTCACGTTCAAATCCTACAGGATCAGCTCTTTCAGATCCTACAGCAGTCCAATAGATTTAAAATTAGATTGGACTCATGCAAAGATATAATGTGTGAATGTAACAAAGCCACTCTGAAAATAAAAATAGCACACTGGCTGTCAGTGCTGAACATCCTCCCAGGATGCAGCATTCAGTGTTGCCTAACGTAGACAGAGCAAAATTGAAACAAGGAGATCAAGGAAATCCAGGTGCAAATCACACTTCAAGTTATTCAGGTGAAATTCTGGCATCAGAGCCTTAACATCTTAACTCTGTGTAAAAGAACTCCAGTTTTCTTAATACCTGCCCCCTGTTTAAGTAGCCAGAAGATCAGTTTGTAGCTGATTTATTTATATTAGTTAGCTTTGCAATAGTCCAGGTGTATTATCTTATTTCATCAGTATCTTCAAGATTAATTAATATTTTTCTTTAAATTGAAAAAAATAAATGTATTGCTGAATTGCAGGTCGAGAAAGGAGATTGTAGTCATAGGAGGAAAAGAATGGGATCTAAATCTCAGAGTCCAAAATTCATGTCTGTCACCATTTCCTATGTGCCCTTCCTGTCCCTTGAGTTCCCAAACGATAAAAATGAGGGTGTGATTGAACCATGGTACCTGGATGTTCTGAGCTGGGGACAAAAGCATCTTACTCTGGTTTTGGTTTGGTTTTGGTTTGGTTTTTTTTTTCCCCAAACGATGTTGAGCACAGCAGTTATTTCAACCATCTCCTGGCATGTTTCTGTGGTCAGGCTGAGGTTGGTTTGGGCTTGTGGCTGCAAAGGCACAGGGTGACACTTGTCACCTACTGAATTGTTGTGTCCAACAGCTCACAGCCTCACAGTGCCTGGGTTGGGTATTTGGCAGGTTGGTATTTGGCATATATTAATATATATCAATTTTTCTGGGATTTGTGTCCTGATGAGAAACTGGGCAGAACATAGGTCAAGGTAGAAAATACTTCTCTCAAGTGAAGATGGCCCCCCTCCCCCTCGCCAAGATCGGCCCTATTCCAGTTCTTTTATTTTATTCTTCCTATTATTTTTTTGACAGTCTGTGTATGGAGATATTTCTTGCCAAGATGAAAGTCACTCTCTTGTGCTTGCAGTGCTCCATCAGTTCTTTTTAAGGAGTTAAGTGCACTGCGAGTTAGTAGGAACAATGAACCTCACTTGTTCTTGAAGCTGTCTGTAAAAACTTACTTAATATTGTTTTGTGGAACAAAATTAGAAGTTTTTAGTTACCTTCCCCAATTTGTTGGCACCGGGGCTAGGCACAATATTTAAGGCAATATATCACCAATATGTGAAAATGAAACAAATAATACCCAGATACCTTGGAATACATGAACCTTCATATTATAGTAGCAGAATTGGTTGTAGATTTAAAAAAAAGAATGTCTCTCAGACCTCATGTGAGGCAGAGGTGAGAGAACCACAGACTGTGGTGTGGTGTCCTACTTTCCCACTCCTCCAGCTCAAGTTTCAATGGAAAGTAAGATTTGCATTCTTCTGCCCAGCACCATGCAGCTCCGATGGGGAATTCATTCCCTACTCCTGTACAACCTCCATTCTGAGGCACTCAAACCTAAAAGGGAAATTTTCCTCGTGAGTGACCTTGCACTTTTGCTCCTGTTGCCTAGAGGAGAGCGAGATCAGTGAGCAATGCTGGATGACACACACCACACTCCTGTTCCTCACTGCCCCTGCACCCCAGTCGCTACAGATTGTAGCACCACATGTCCATAATCAGAGATAAAAATAAATCCAGAACTGGGAGGTGAGTAGTCTCCTTCTGTTGCGTTCAGATAGCCCCACTTTGAGATGCTGAACAAGCAGGGGCAAAGTGCATCAGGCATCTGTAGAGGCTGCTGAAGTTGGGAGATTGTTATTTCAGCTCGGCTGTTGTCTTGGAATTCTAGTGGATATTTGTTATTCTTGCAATTTACTACGCTTGTTGTGCATGAAATAAATTAAAACAAAGCACCATGTTATTACAGCTAGAGAGAAAAGCCGTGTGTCGAGCAAGAAAATGCACTGAACTACTCGAGGAAGGGCAAGAGGTGAAAGCAGGGGTATGTTCTGTTGTTTCCTTTCAGGAGAGCTGAAGGCAAAGGGGAGGTTTAGCAGCTCTTCCTTGTGGCACAAAATCATACCTGTTTGTTTATAGAACAGAGGCATATGAGTGTCAAACAGATACCGTGGATCCACAAAGGTGTCTCCTGACCTGCCTGCCCACTGGATGTGCATATCATGACTGTAATTTCACCATGATAAAAATGTTAGAAGTCATGAAAACCTAGTGAAAATTAAAGAGAGAAAAGTCCCCGGCAAGTTTTGAAGTAATCAAATGGCTGTTGCAGACCTGAATCGCTCTGATATAATTTTCTTAAGGTCTTAAGGGTGACATGCACCTTCTGTTTAGGCAATACCTTACCTCTCAGAGCCCTTGTGTGCTCTGGGGCCTTTAGGAATCTCTCTGTGCTGGGTTGTGCTGTGTGAAGTCCCTGTGTTAGGGTCAGGCTGTCTCATTCCAGTTAAACTCGTGGTACTGTCACAACATGCTGATCATTATCCACATCTTCCACAGGTATACTCCTAAATTGTACCTGTCTTCCAGTTAGGGAAGTACAGGCTTGTGGATTGCTGTCTGGTTTGCTTTTTAAACAAATCTAGGAGTAATTTTTCACACTCCTCCTCAGCATTTGTTGTTTTTTTGTTTTTTATTTATCGTAAGGTTGTGAATCAGATCAAATGCACAATGCACAGCTATGTGGCAAAAAGGAAGCAATGGGCTGTGACTCTGTAAAATCTCTGTATCTCCTCATGAACTGAAAAGCTGTCTCGTGTGATGCTTCCTTGATCTTCAAATGCATCCCTAAAGCTATTAGCCAGGCTGAATTACTTCTTAACTTGTAGTATATGCTACCTCAACAGGCCATTTTTGGGCTGGCATACATTAAAACCTCCCTTCACCTGCCTTGTCTGAAGCAAACTGGCCGTTTTTCAGGTTCAGATCAGATCACATCAATCTCCCCTCCAAAGGTGCTCCCAGCTCCCTTTTCCTGGTGCCCTGCAGCTCCTGCTGCGTGGGGAGATCAGGTGGCGAGTTGTCAGCAGAGCCCAGCTGCTGCTCGGCTGGAAATCCACTCTGGCTCCCAGCTCCCCCATTAGTTGTGCCCCGGAGAGCTGTGGGGTTTGCTGCTCTCAGGGGAGCCTGGAGCCTGTCTGTGCCAGCTCCCAGACTGCAGAGGGCTGCAGGCTCTGGTGTAACTAATGGGGAAGTCTGGGAGCGATGGGAGATTTGAACGTAGAGACGTGGCCCGGGGCCCGAGCCAGTGGTCTGTCACTACTGCTCCTCCTCACGCTGCTCCTGGAAAGATTCTGCAACAGACCCCCTGTTCTGGAGCTGTGGCTGCAGCAGAGGCAGTGGCGAAAAGGTTGCTAGTGATAAAATGTGTGTTGAAGACAAGGGAAGGGGAGAGAAAGGACACGTGAAGAGTGACCTTGAAAACAGATGCAGTGTGCAGGGGATGGGAAGGTACCAAGGAAAGGGACACCAAGCAGGTTCTGCTGCATAAGAGTGCCCAGAAATGTGCAGTGTCTCCTGTGTGTGACACGGAAAGGGACAGCAGAGCTGAAATGTTCCCATTCCATCCTGTGGCACCTGTTTAGTTTCCCTAAGAAGGCTCAGCTTTGCAGGAGACACAGCCCTACATAGTTTTTCAACAAGAGTATTTTTGCACAGCTGGGCAGAGCAACCTTTGCTCAGCTTTGAACAGTCCTGTGATAACCATCTTTGTGAGCACTGAACAGCACCGGGCCAAGCTAGCTGGAATAGTGAGAATAGCCCTCTATTTTCCTGTTTCTCCTTATGTGTTTGTAAAGCTATTCCCATCATCTGTTTGAAATGAGTACTGTGAAACGATAAAGTGTACCAAAATGATTAACAAACTGATATATAAATATTTACAGTTCGTAGACTGATTTAATATGGATAGTCTCCTATCCTGAAAGTGTTCTCTGGGGCCTGTTTGCCCACTGACTGTACCTCTGTGTCCTCTGGATAAGAAAAAATGATGGGGTTTGGGTAGTGATATTTGTATTTTGAATGTGAATGTTACATTTCTTCTTAATTTGTCAAAACAGGAAAGAAAAGTCTAAGTAACCTTTCACTATAGCAGTATTTTTTTTTTGCTGGTACAGGTAATATAATTATAGTTTAATTATCTACATGTGCATTCAGTACTTCACTATATTTATGTGCAGAGTTCACTTTGCTCATGATAGTTGTGACTAGTTTAAAACTACCACTCATTAGAATTAGTGCTGATTAACACTGATGTAACTGAATAGAATCACACTTTCGTAATTGATTTAGTTCAGCAAATCCCCTTGCTTTTGAAAACCCTTTCAAAGGTGCTGATGTGGAGTGATACTCATCCATCTTATCTGAAGTCTGATTTGAAGTCTGTGTATCCCTTCCTCATCCCTCTCTCTCATCTCCCCATCCCTCTCTCCCTCTTCTGGTGGTTGTAAACTGGTACCTATGACCAGCTCTGACTGTAGGAGTCAAAAATGAGTCAGAAGTTCTGAGTGATTGCTCCTCTCTCTTCTTGAGGAACTTTTCCTCCTGCAGAAAGTTGATTTCATTGTTGTGTAGGAACCTTCTGTTCAAACAGAAGGACGTCAGCTCTGCATTTTTACACTTTAATTGTTAGTCTGAGTTACAGCTGCAAGTGGTTTGTGTGCCAAGGAAAAGGGACTGATTCAGTCCCTGGTATTCATGCTCTTCTTGCTCATCACTGTGTCCCTAATGTTCCTTTCCTTCAAACTAGAAAGCCTCACCAGCTAAGTCCAGGTAAATCCCTGTCAAGGGAATGTGGTGGAGGACTTGGGTAATGCTGTCAGAATGCTGGAATGAGCAGAGGTCAGGCAGACTGAAAGCAATACCAGCATGGCCAGTGTGAACTGGACTGGGAAGTTAAAATGTGCTTTAATATGCAACCTGTTACTTGTCAAATGAAAAAGGCTTTTCTGCCCATTACCAATTTCTGCCTATTACCAATGTCATTGAAAAATGGTAAATATATATGAGTGCATGGATAGATGCATCTTCAAATATGAATTGCACACTTTAGATATTTGTTTGGTGTAAAATATAAATTGATGCCCCAGAAGATAAAAATAATGCATGAAACCTTGTCAAAATCATTTGATGACGAGACCTTCTTTCTAGTCTCTGAATAAAGAGCCTCAGGGAGTGAAAGCATCACATTAGTAAAGGTAATCCCTAGTTCTAAACTTTTCTTTTTCTGCTGTAAACATGTCCATCTGTCTACTGAGGACAGTGACACTTGAAGTGACTTCTCAAGATCTGCACTTATTAAGAGAAACATTTATGTAAATGGATTTTTTAATAAAAGAATAATTCTTCTCTTTTTCATTATTAAATCATAAGTGATGAGACTCTTTAAGTGCAAGATAAATTTATGACACTGCCCTGTTGAATTAGAGAGAAAATGAGGTTTTGTGTTAAGGAATTTTGAAGGTTTTTGGTATTGTTTTCCATTTGTGGACAAGTTTTGCCTGTGAAAAGGATGTATCATTTTGAGATTGGGTATGTCACAGGATGCTGTAGAATTTATTAAATGCTCTAAATTCTTACCCAGGCCCTGGTCAATCTGAATACCAGTATGAAGGAAGTAGACCAAAAGGGGCTGTATTCTTTACCTTCTTCCCAATGTAGTTCTTTCTTGGAAGTATCTATACACTTTTTAAAGCTTTGTTAAAGTTGGCTAAACTTTCACTGATACTGACCTGTAGGAAACACCATATATCCCACAAACTTCCCTAATTTTTTGTGTGTTATTTCTGAAGCTCCTAAAAATGCCAAACTAAAAAATCTAATCCATACAAAATTCCCTGTCTTTGCTTGATGTGCATATCAGTCTTGCAGACTTCTCTAATGGATTGCCTCTTCAAACTGTGCCTTTTACTTCCTCTTAATGGTCCCTCATGGTCTTGGGCTTGGTGCTGAAGCAGGGGACAACGATCTGTGGCATGTGCTCATGGTCATAGTGGTGCTTTTTCTTGGTGCAAATTTTGCCAGAACAGATCCCAGATTTGCAGATATCCAGTGCAATGAGCTCTGGGCTGATTTTGTCTTATATTTGGATTTGATTCACCGAGAGGCAAAGACTCTCACCCCTTAAGTGCCAGGATATTACTGTCCTTGTGAGCTCAAGACTTTGTAGGATTAGACAGAACCTGCATAAAGATCCTCTGGTCTGTGACCTGTGGTCTCAGGCACCTCTGCAATGCACATAATAATACCAGTTCAGTCAAAGTGCTTGAGGATGATTATATTTTTTTTCCCCTGACTAAAGCTCTTCAATTAGGAGGTAAGTCATTTCTGCTGAAATAAATGCTAAATGGCTTGACTTCACATTTTGTAGTTGGTATGAGTTGAAGTCCAGAGGAGACCTATTTCTGTGCAGAATATGTCAGTTTCCCAATAATGATCTCCTGAAAGTCTCCATTTATAGAAGAAAATTATTTTACTGCTTTTAAAGGAAGCTGTTGCATTTATGGATTCTGGCAACTTAAATCCACCATTAATGGGAGAGAAGAAGCAATAGTCAGATTAATACACTTTTTCCTCTGTGCATTATGCTGTTTACCTAATCACAAGTTCATGGAGGAAGATAATTCAGAAGAAAATGTATCACATGAATTTTGGATGACAGCCTGACTTCCCATAACTGGCTAACTAACATTAACTCTGAAATTGTATTTCTTGATGGGAAAAGTCTGAAAAAAAAAGAGTACACAGGATAAAGGCATTGCTCGTTATGGTCTAACAAACACCTTTCTCAAGATCCTGGCAGGGTGATCACAGGCAGTTGGCACTGATGGTGTAAGGCTGGAAGGGACAATGTGCCCCAGCTCCTGGCTGCTAATGAGTCACACGTCTGGTCCTCATTCCTGCTTCCTGCTAAAGGTATGAGCAGATCACAGCCATCCCATGGAACATTACATGGAATAAGCCTTGGCTTGTGGGAGGGGCTCTACTGACTTGTCAAACTTGGCTTGTGCTCATACAATTAGCTTCAGGACTGGGGTGATGTTTGCAAGAGACATCACCTCCTCCTTGTCCAAGTTTGTGGTATAGGAGTCTTTCTGGTTTAAAGGAAAAGACCCTTCCTTCTTTTCCTCCCTGAAATATCACCTTAATGGTTTCCTAAAGCATCTTAAAATCGTACCATTCAGATCACTGACTGTTGTCTCATGTTAGATATCAGGGAACTGTCTCAGTATATTTTGATTCACTTGATTTTCATTGATACCTACTCAAAAACCTTTAGTGCTGTAGCTAAAGGGGAGTGTACAAAGGACTGAAAAGATCTGTAAGGACCCTTTTGACAAACTCAAGTGAGGGTGGGTTGCACCTGACACTTTGCTTATTCTGGTCCTTAAGGCAAATGGTTGATGAGAAATAATTTTTGTGCACAGGTGAATTCTTCTTGCCTAATAAACCAGGCTTCCCTATGCTTGTGTGTACGTGTGAGTGCAGTGTTGTTTAAACATCATCTAAAATATGATAAGCAGTGAATAAATTAAGAATCTGTTTGTTAAACTATGCATATATTTAAACACAAAATTAAGTTGTGTATATTTTGTTCAGATTAAATATGGAAATGTTTTTATCAAGTGCACATAGGCTCCTCCATTCCCCCACCCCTGCTCAATGCAATCTTTATAATGCTGATTTTTTTTCTTTTTGCCCTTCATTGACATTTCTTTCAGAAAAAACCTGGATACTTGTCCATGCCTCTGCTCCTTGTCATGCACCTTCATTTCTGGGTTCTGTTCAGCTTCTTACCTATAGCCCCAGGCATTGCTGTCTGCTCAATAGTTTCCAACCCCTGTAAAGAAGAAACAAGATGACGTATTACTTTTTAAACATAAACCACACATGACTAAGACCCAATAATTCACTCGCTCCTGCAAGGATGCTGAATGATTAAGTCTGACATCAGTCAGTGCCAGTAGTGTATTTTTGATAAACCATAGTTGTCTGCTGCATACTCCAACATCTGTATTTTTCACACCAGAGGCATCTGTCTTGTTCAAGAAAATGAGAGACATGTAGCACACTGCTCGTGCAAGTAGTAAAACTGATAGAAACTGTACCAGTTATCATTCTCCATAGAGCTCCTTTCCTAAGTGATAGCAAATGACATATTTGGACCACTTTTTATAGAAACCATTTCAGGGAACATACTTTTTGACCTACTGTGAAACTTGTGGAGATCCATCTTCAGATCCAGCACCATCTACAAGTGGCCAAAAAAAAAAAAAAAAAAAAAAAAAAAAAATAAATAAATAAAAAAGAGCCCAAGAATTAATTAAGCTTGTTACTGCTGTTTGTCATTAGGTTAAGATTTTTCTCTCCACACACCAACATATTTAGACATATTCAGAAATTCAATGCACTGAAGGAGGTCTCAGAAGTTCACATTCCTTGGAAACTACAATCATGGATTTATTGTATGGCATAAATTGTCTATACTTTAAATAAATATGAAAAATAGTAAATTTGACCCTGGTTCCTTATGAGGGATGCAGGAAGAACTGCAACTATTTATTTCAGAAATGAAGCTGAACTAACATTCTTTGTGAAAATGATCATTCTAATTATGCTGATTTTGTTCACGTTTTCTGTCCCTATATCATAAGTCATGGATCACAGATCACTGAAATTTTATTGATTTTTATGTCTGCACGTACAAAGTTACAGTAGTAAGAAGGCAGGTATCTCTTTCTCTCAATATCCTTCCTGTGCACAGTAGCATTATCTTTTTATCAAGCAACCTCATTATTATTTCATATTAAAAAAAAAAAAAAAACAAAAAAACAACTCAGTATTTAATATTCCTAATCCATCTTAATTTAAAACAGACTTCCAAATTTGACCTCCTGGAACAAAGGTGAGAAAGAAGAGATGCTAACCTGACACTTTCGTGTTAGCAAAACCAGAACGGCGGCAAAAAGAATCCATTTCTTGTATTAAAATTAAAAACCATAAAGTCATAATGCTGTGACTTAGCAGTGTTTACCTCTGGCAGTGCATTTGCAGCTGGTATTTAGCAGCGTCAGCACTCTGTCTCCAAAGGAGATTGTGGAAAGCAGTCTTTTTCAGGTTTCACTGGGAAGGAAATGTTTGACTTTGATCACGGTTAAAATGACTGCATAGTTGGTAGACGAAATACTGCAGATAGTTAGAAAAGGGAACTGCTTTGGAGTACATCCTTTAAACTCTAATGGATCAGTTAATTCTCCAGAATATTTACTGGGAGAAGTCCTAAAAGGGTTAAGAAGCTGCTATAAGAAAGGCTAAAAATGATAGACTGGAAGAAAAAGAGGTAGTAAAAATTGAAGGATATAAAAAAGCAGAGGAATGTGGCTGGGGAATAATAAAATAAGAGAGAGAAGTTAAACCAGTGACCCTTGTCGGCAGTGAAAAGCGGGAGATTAGAAAATGTTTCATGCTAATTTCCATGGAGATTTCTTTAATTTATCGAAAATTACTTTCTTCTGCTTTGATTTGTCCAAGTGCCTGCCCCCTCGCAGCTTTTTCGGGGTGGTCCTACCCGTCACGCCATGCTGAATATGGGCCTCGTTTGCCCCCACACTGGGCCAAAGCGTCGTGAGATTACTGAAGCGTCTCTGACGTCTCTATCAGCCTGTGCCACCACAATGCCCTATTCCCTTTTTTTTCCTCTCTCTCCCGCTCTTGCCTCTCCCCTCCGTAGCAGAGTCTTAGGATTCCTGTCACATGATGGCTTCATCGGGGGCCCCTTGCTGAAGCGTTTTCACTTTTCTCCTGATCCGTTCAGCTTGGTTCTCTCTGCTGCCTGGCATATCAAAGGAGATTTGTGGGTCATTGAGCCATGGACGCAGAATATAAAGTTATCAGCCTGCCTGGCAGCATCAAAACAACAAACCCGCCCCCACCCCAGCCATCATTTACCATCTTCATCCTTCGAGTGGCAGGAAATTGTTAGTCTCTCTTACAAATTTATATTGAAGGCATTTAATTTCTAAAGGATAATCAGGATGTAGAGGTACCAGCTAAAAGACCTTAAATATTACATCTCCTAATAGGGCACTTCGGATTATAGCATGATGTAGTAAGATGAAGAAGCTGCTTATAATTCCAATTTTAAAGACACAGGCTAATGTTAATGACAAGCTGGTATTTTTGCAGAATAATAAAGTGATTTGCCTAACATTTCCAACCTTGTCGCAGATAATAAATGGATATATTTGATTACAAGCATTCTGGGCCAGTGGAAATTGATATAGCTTCCTCAGTCTAGCCTAACTGAGGATTCGATCCAGACTATTTATTTGGGGGTTCAAAGAAAGATTCATTACAGTAATGTTTCTAAATGTGGCCATTACCATCATTTGAATCATCCCTATCCAGTTCCTTTCTGAGCTTTGGGGCTATTTAGCTCTCAAGTGAGTGGTGGTGGTAGAGAGGCCAAGATTCACTCTGGATTGAGTATCCAAAGGGATATGGGGAAAGGTGGCACCAAGTACCTGCGAGGGGTGAGGAGTTCAGTACAGCAGCAGGGTTAGAAATATTGTAATGTCCATTGTAACCCAATTAGAAATGGGTTCGTTTGATGTGGTTTGGAACTGTTGTGGGAGCTCTGGGCACCTTTTAAAATGAGTCCTCATTAGTCTCTTCAAAATCAGTCTTTAAACCGTGGCCTTAAATGTCTCCTTCAGTTCCCTCTGGACGGTGAAGTTGCATATTAAAGGCCCTCTTTGTGCTGTGGCTAAGCCTGCTGTGTGTGCTCCGAGCTCAGGGCTCTGCCTGCGAGGTGTCTCACCTGATGGATGGATGGATGCACCGGGAGGGAACGTGCTCTGGGGCAGCAGAGATGGCTCTGGCTCCTGAGGCACTCCCTGCAGACCCCCCTAAGGCCCTAGGGAAAGAATCCTCAGGGGAGGTGGGTAATGGATGGTGCCACAAACGTTGGGAGGAAAGTCAGCATGATACCAGGAACTTGTGGTGGCTGGCAAGCAAGTTCTGTCAGACTACAGATGCTGTGGCCCCTCTAACCATAGCTTTGTATGTGCTTGACGGGCAGGAATATGGGCATTTCCCAAACCCCAGAGCAGGGAGATATACTTAAAAACATTGTCCAAACCCACAAAAACTGTGCTGGATTCAGTGGTATTGTGGTATATCACCTACTGTTTTAAATCTCCATCACATCTTCTAAATCTGTTCACCTCTTGTGTCTTCTCTGATGCAGCAAAGTCCCCTAATATATAACTATATCTCTGCATTTTTCCTACATGAATAAAAGTTGCCTTTTTGGCTTTTTTTAATATATATCCACACCCCTTTTCATGAGTAAATTGTGTCTGTATTTGCTTTCTTGTTTCTGTATAGTTTGGCCTGTCACTTAATGTATTCAAGCTTCCCTTTCTAACCATCGCCATCTCCATTTCTTCTCATACTTAAATCTAGGCTACATAAATGATTTTAAATTCCCTCATGATCAAACATGATCATGCAGAGCTTGAAGTCAGAGAGAATGTTAAGTGTTCTCTAATTAATTGCATAAATGTGGAATGCAAAAATTAAGTGTTCTCTGGTAATTTCTGTGAGCAGTAGGCTTCCTCAATATGTGCTAGATTATAATAACTCACATGTGCTTGGGGTACTGCCTATTAACAATTCATATGACACTCGTTTTCCAAGGGTGGCCATGCTTCTATTTTCCTTTAATGATTCTAAAGTTTTCTAGTGCATTAACAGAGGAATATCCAGAACACAGTTTTTGTTATGCCTATTTGTGTATATGCTTAACCTTTTCCCTCTAGTTCTGTGTGCGAGCACATGTATAAATGTGTACCTGTGTGCACTGCATCATGTTCACATATGATTGAGAAAGAAACAACGTTTACACAGCTATGGTTCATTACTTAATTAATTTCAAATGTAAGTGACATATTTTTTAGAACAGCTCACAACTGGGCACACCTTTCTCTTTCAAAACTGATTGATTACAGGGACTGACCTGTTTGATTTTTAAGAGGCAAAGCTTTGTAGTATGTGCCATTTTGTTACTTATGTTAGAAAGGAATGCTTTAATCCCCTTAGAAGTTAACCTTAAAAAGGGAACATCTACCTTATTGTGGTATTAACCTTGTTCTGGTAAATTGCCATGTTTTTCTTTACCTACATCGCACTATCAGTGCAAGGTGTTTACATCAAGGATAAGGTTAAATGTTTCTTTTTCGAGGTCACTTACTCCAGTTCTTTCTATGTATATCTCTGAAAAAAAGAGAGCAATCAGCCTGACTAACAAAGCAACCTGCACGAGCTGTATCAAATCCATCAATTCTTTTGTGTAAAACTTACCCTCACTTTGACATTCTTGTGTGGGCAACACTCAAAATGCAAAGCGAGTTGTGGTTCAATCCAGTAGGGTTTTCACAGAAGCTTATGAAAACTTCTATTTTGCATGGTCTCCACATGTGAGAGTTTAGACTGCCCAGATTTGTCTTAAATCTTTATCCATTCTAGAGTTTTTATTCTTGTTAGAGTCTGCATACATTTTAGAGTCTCCTGAAGATGTTAGGCATGGGGTTTTTTTAACTGAAATCTCCAGAAATATTAGATTTGCACTATTTTCTGTTTGATTTGGAAAACCAGTTAATATTCTTTCTGGAAATTAAAGGAAGCAGAAATTAGAAGACAAGTTGATTTGGGTTTTTTGTTTGCTTTTTGGTGAAAATTTTGGGTGTCTGAAAATAGTGAAAGGTTTAAAATTGCTTTGGTTCCTCCAGAAGAACCCAGTATTTACATATTTTCTATGTCAGATTCAGAGCAGACTTAAAACTTAAACAGAAAATAAATGTTTAGGGATCTCTCCATCGTACCAATTTCTTGCTCTCGAAATTAAATTTTGTATGCAGAGTATGCTAAAGGAATTTTTTAGTAAGATATTTGAGTATTTACCATGGAGAGTAAATCAGATAAAACAGGTTTGTATTGAAATTCAGTTTTCTAAAACAGTATTGAATGTTTAGATTTCAATTTTCATATGAAAACAGTGCATAAATACAGAAAATTCCTGCTCTTTTTTCAGTGCTTCTCATTACAGAAGACTTAAGATACATCTTAATAATTTGGGGTAAGCTTTGTAGGAGCAGAAAACCAAAGAGACACAACTAGAAATCAATTCACTCTTCACACCAGTGAATCTAGATTTCCTCCTGATAAGTTTTAGATCTCACTGTAGTATTCAGTAGTCCTTATTTTTTTCCCAGAACACAAAACCAAACTGTAAGACCAAGAATTCTGAATTCAGTTAAAGGTAACTTAACACAGTAACCGGAAACTGTTTTTGTATGCATTATTTTTACTTAGTTAAATATTTCTTATTCGCATATTCTACAATATTGTGTTAATACTTACATAGTGTGGCTGAATTACCTCGATGAAAAAGAAAAGCATTTATGAAGATGTAAATTTTCATACCCCTCTTCGCTCTTCCTCACCCATTTTGATCAGTTCTAATTATTTTGATGATATGGCTCCAATAAAGATCATAGAGTAGTGCAGTCAGCGTTTGTTGAACCTGTAACTTTAATGAAGTGTAGTACTGTATTATCCCTACAGCTAAGCTGAAATCTCATAGGAAAATATTGTTCACTGATTTTATTCTCTGAAATACGATCTAAAAAAACCCAAAGCACTGCAAGTTGTGTATAAAGACTCCTGCAGCATACCTATGCCAGCCTCTCTTTCCCTGCATGTATTGTGGGCTAACATAAACACAATTAAATGAAGTATTTCCTTCCTTTGGGATCTTAGGATAGCAGCAGTTAATAATGGAGCACTGCATTTCATTACAGTTTTGGGTCTGAGGCTGCAGAACTTAGATATGGAGAATATCAAATGGAATAGCCAGGAGAAATAGTCAGCAGAACTGATTACCTAGAGGAGTGCCTCCGTGTGTTTTATGCATAATCATTTCACCAATTATTCCTAATTTAGTTGATGAGTTGACTTCATTTTTTTTCCTTATAAAAACAGAGCACTAAGTGTTGTTCTGTACTTTTGCTTAAACTTGTATATGCTCCACTTTAGGGTCAAGATGTTTGCTATGGAGAAGAACATTACCTCCCTGTCCCTTGCCCTCTTTTGTGTGTGTGAAACTGGGGCTTCCTGAAGGGATGTGGGGCTTCCTGACACTGGCACTGCCTCCTGAGGATGTGATTGATCCTAGCTTGGGAAGGCAAGGGAGATTCAGGAAAGTGGCTGCTGGCGCTCCAAATGACTTCTGTAGTGGAGTTGGAAGGGTTTGTGGCAGGGCAAGGATTTTAGTGATAACCAAAGAATCTGTTTCCTGGAGAGGAAAAAGGGTTCTCACCTCGTGGCCTGGAGAGGAAAAAGGGTTCTCACCTCGTGGCCTGGAGAGGAAAAAGGGTTCCCACCTCACAGTCCCTCTGCAAGGAGCCTGTTTTTCACCAGACTGAAGGGATGTGATGTAGGACACCATGGTGGTGGGAATGAATATTCTGCTGAAAATACCACATCAGCAAGAGGTTGGATTCCCAAATAAATGGCAGCTTTTCCCGTCACACTGATATGGCCAGATCTGGCCCATGTCAAGGAGTGTTCCTATCTTGTCCCTGTCACTGCAGCACCATCTGAGGAGCCATGGCTGGGGGGACAATCGGTGTTGGGCTTCCTAAACCAAATCTATCAAACACCTCATGTTCTATGTTTGATTTTCAATTTCACACAAACTATTCCTGTGAAAGTCAAGAAGTCAAAGTTCAGAGCATCTTTAAGTGCCTTTCCTGGGTTTATTTAACTACATCAAAAACATGGAAAAATAAGTTTATCTGCCTTATTTGCAGGAAAGTCAATTAGGCCAAATATGGTACTGGGTTTGGCAGAGACATTCTTAATTAAACATACAACAAAAAAAAGTGATGTGACAGAAAACTCAGTTTTAGGACTGTGTTACCAAAAAGATGTGAATGTACCCAGTGTGATAACTGTGGAAATTCTTATTATTTGTGTCCTAATACCTATATTCCTGGCTAGTTCTCACTTTTCTCTCTCTAAAATTTAGAACAGTACATGGTTGAAAAGTGCAAGTCGGTGCCTGATTACTGTGCGAATGTACAGACTATTTGATGTTTTTAATGGCAATGAGGTAGATGAGTGAAGCAGGAAACTAAATGAATTTGAACCTTTTGAAAAATTTATTCTGTGTGTTTCGTGGATTTTGAGAAAAAAGAAAAGTAAGACTGTATTCATGCTGGTGTAAGTCTGAAGTAATTGCACTAAAAGAACAACCTGCAGATGATTTAAATTAAGTATAAAAATAGTTACAGTCTTGTCCCATATTATTTGGGAAGATTTCAATTAGTTTGTTTCTGTTGTCAGTTTGAATCTTCAAACCATTACATTTATTTTTTCTCTTTTTCAGCTTTTGTGATTTTTATTTTTTTTAAGTTACATTCAATAAAATATTCTTCTTTGCATATTTAAATATGAAGAATTCAAATAAGAGCAAAGTTGTTTTGACTCCGGAGAACTTTTTTTTTTTAAAACCAGTTAACTGCCCCAAGGGCAGCAGAAGAATATGATAAAGCTGGCAAGACTGAAGCCCCTCAAGGAAAAAAAAAAAAGTTGAAGTTGCTCCAGCTGCAAAGCCTGATCCCAGAAAACTAGGGCAGTATATTCCTTGAGCTCTGCTCTTCAACTGACCAAAGAAAGTTGAGATTTATTGTTTTGATCTTTAGCTCTCTTGGGTTGGTTCTCTGTGTCCCTGCCTAGGTGAAGGGAGGCCACGTCCATAAATCTGACCTTGCTCACGGAATGCAGTGTGTCGCAAACCTCCCTCTCCACAGCCCTGATTTCTGCTCTGGTGCTGCCTTCCCTGCTGCTCCTGTGCTCTTGGCTCGCCGAGGAGCCTCGGTAGGGATCGCTTGTATGTAAACAAGGAATTTGGCAGGAGCTCAATCCCTTTCAGCAAAGTTTTCATGATATATTATTACCCATAAGGGAACTTCACTTCCTTTACTAGAACAGTGCAGCATCTCATTTTATTCAGTTCTTGTCTTCCCTCTGTCCTCTCTCTCTCTTATCATTTTCATATGCTGTTGTCCCTCAGCTTTCATGGGAAGATTGCTGTTTCAGAAGATTAAGATGAATCTAATTTTATGTTTCAAATCCACATAAAACACGGATAGTTATGGAAGCTTGGACTTATTGTGACAGCAAATTCAGCCTCGAATGCCCTGCAGGGAATTATGTCTTAACATGTTGTATCTCTTTTTCAATGCCTGCAAGGCTATTTCTTCATCACCATGTAAACTGCATGGTGGGGAATGCCAACAAAAAATAAGATGCAGTGGAAGATAAAAATTCAGTGTAAATAAGGTGTAAGATAGACAGTAAGCTACAAATGGCTTGTTCTATTTAAGCCTACTGGGTGGAAAACAGAAACGAGGGACACATTTCTGATTATATCACAAACTAGAAAAAAAAAATCTATTTAATATTTGTTGACAGTATCAGTAATATGCATTGGAATTCAGCTCACTGGCATCTGATGCAGTTAAAAAACACACACAAAAAAAAATATCCACAACATAAACCAGCATTATATTTGTATGTGATGGTAAATGTTTGTTTCTAGCACAATTCCCTTTGGGAGAGGTGGGGGATGGGGGGTGGTGTGTGATTCTGCTTTTTCATTTGCAGCAATCACTAATTTCAGATGAGTTGTTAGACCACACGCGAGTAATTTTCCTAAACAATGGCTTCAATTAGTGGTCAGATCCAGCTTGTTGGTGTTTTACCCTGGTCTGTACAATAGACATTTTGCAGATGTCATGCAGTGTTCTTCCAACAGCTGTGTGAGATTTCCTTCTGAAGAAAGTGTGCGGCAAAGGGAAGTTGGGGGGCCCATTTGCAGAGATGCAGTCTTGTGTTTGAATGTTTAATTACAGAGATTGCAGGCAGGGCTGCTGCTGCCTGCCACCACTTAGCACTTACACAGAGGGCTGAGTGAGGAGTGGGGTAATGTATTTGAGAACATGTTTGTTAAGACCGACTTGTAATTCATTTTGGCTGTCATTATTCATAAAGCTGGATAGGATTCTTCCCCACATGTGCACCAAAGGAAAAAAAAAGGAGTTTTCATCCCCAAAAGAAAATATATCTTTTTACTTTAGTGAAAGCTGTTGTTTTTTAAAAAAATATATTAAGAAGATATTGTTAAGTATTTTAACCAAATCTAACTATATAAAATCATCTTTTACACAAATATTTTACAGCTGGCTATTGACTTCACTGGGAAAAAGTAAAGGTCACTTCAGTCAGAACTTTAGCACGGAACAGTGTGAATTCAGGGAATGTGAAAACATTTAGGCAGGATCCCTAACTGTGTGAATGGGGGAGGTGTGTCTTATTAATATGGATCTATGTATTTATGCTTGAATTAGTGTATCTGAGAGAACAAATGACTTTGTACTGGACAGGCTATATACACAAAATTACTTCTCTTGTGACAAGAGAAAATGGAACATAAAATCTAATAGACGATAAATCTGGTTTATATCTTCCTGTCTCTTTAATCAGGAAAGAATCTGGCTATTTTTAACTATAGGGTCCAATTATAAAGTGAAATGTAATGTTCTTTCTTTATCAAAAGTGTCAGGAAAATATTTAAGGGTCAAATCCTTAGCCAGTATAAATTAGGAGAGTGTGCTGATTTGTACCAGCTGAAAATCTGACTTTACATGTCCTTAAATTTTTAGATTTATCTAGCTTCTGAAGTGTGTGTGTGCACATTCATCTCTCAAAAAGACTTGTTTTTTCTGATTATCAGCTTATTGTTTGGAGGCAGTAGATTGTAAAATACATTTCCAAAATGTCTCATGGATGCATTTTGTCAAATTTATTGATGAGAGTAGTATTGAAAATGATGTTAAAACTCATAGGTCCACAGACATTAATAGAGCTATTGATTATGCAAGCATAAATTTAAAAATAATTTGGCAACTTGGTTACTGGATCATGGGAAGGTAATGAGGAGGGTACTTGGGGAAGGGGACACAGCATGAGAAGAAAGATCCAACAGGTACATCCTGCTTGCTCAGGTGCTTTGGTTGTCACTGGCCCTTGGGTAGCAAGGGAAAAATATGTGGTTAAGCATTCTTTTAGTTAATAAAAATTTAAGGCAAGCAGTTGAGTCTGCTAAGTGATGTGTGTGCGTTAGTGATAATTTTTAAAAGCTGTTAAAAATATGTAGGTGTCAAACTGCAAATATCTCCTTCCTCTTTAGCCGTATCACAGCACGCTGCAATCAGATATGTCAGGTATTACGGTCTGAGCAGCACTGACAAGCTCAGTTCTTCAATGTGAAACCTCCAAAAGCACAGAAGAGAGAACAGAAGCTTGGTTGAGTCACTTGGTAGCACTTTGCTTTGCCTCAGCACTAGGCCAAAACACAGGATGATTGTTGGCTGCTGGAGGCACTTTTATTCTAAGATGAAATGCTTGTGTGCTGGTGGTTATTAATGAATCCCTGACACTCTTCCTAAGAGCCTTAGCACCATCTCCATTCCACCAGGTAACCTGTGCTCCTCTGGAAAGCTCCCGCTCCCTTCCTGAGGGCACAGCTTTGCAGATGCTGGCAGCAGGGCAATCTCATTAGCAGGCCCACGCCTTTGAAATTGGCTCCCTGTGTATGTACACTTAAGTGTGAATCTCATCATCAGCTGAGCTCTGGGAGCTGGCTCTCCCTGCAGCCCGGATCAGGAAGCCTGGTGTGCTTTTTAGGACAGTGACAACTCAGATTCCAGTAGGGGCAGCTCGATGCCACAGTGATGAGTGCCCTGCATTTAGCCATCGTCGTGATAACAGCAATTGTTTTCTTTATGCCTTCTGAATTTCAGTAATAACGAGAACTGGAACATTTCAAGACTGACCCCGTTCTTGTGGTTTCCTGACCACGTGTGTTTGGGACAGACCCAGCTGAGGCATCTGCTAAGGTCCTGCCACCTCTGAAAATCTGCCTCGTTAATTAACAGGGTTCAAAACAGTTGGCTGGTGTTTTGGTGCTTTGTTTAAGGAGGTAAGAACTGGGAAAAAAAGAATTCTATTTGCTACTGGAGAAATTTGCTACACACCCAAATTCCTTTCAGTGTTGTTGAAGGGCGTAATTCAAAGGACCAGCAGAAATCCTTTGTTCCAGTTACTACTTTATGACACCAATGTTTGCAGAAGTACAGGTAGACTCTGTAGAAGTCGTGCAGGTTGTAAGGAATTTTTCCAAAATAGATGAAAAATACAAAAAAATACTGGAGTAATTTCATCTGCAAAGATGAGTTAATTTACAGGTAGGATTTTACAACAAATTTTATAATTCAGTTGGCCCACTCATAATGTCAGCTACGTTTTTTGTACGAATCTAAGAAATGAGCTCTTGTCTGAAAAATACTCCCATTTTTCCTAGCCCAGCCTACACACACTCTTACAGAACACCATTAGTAGTGTTGTTCTGTATATGCAAAGACAGGATATGGGTTTTTTCCATACTTTTAGCAAGTGCCACTTAAAGTTTTGTAGATGGAGCCGGAGCCATGGTGTCTAGGAGGCCAAGCATTCTGACAGGCTTGCTTAAGTGCAGCAATTCAAGTTTCATAACTAGCTACCCAAGGGGACTGTGTACTAACAGCATCCTCCTATATTGGTTCTGTATGTTGGGAAAGTCACAGGAAGTCAAAATGAAATCACCACATCGTCCCAGGCCTCAGACCTATATGGTGGCATCACTGCTGAAAAATAATAAATATGATGCTAAAACATACTATCCCTGATGATCCAAGTAGTCAATAAAGAACAGGATCTGTGCAGAATTGATTGTATTCATCGTGAGATTTTTGTCTGCTTATAGTATCAATTAGAGTTGTATTAATAGTTACAATTCTGACTTTACACTGGCATTAATTTTAATGATGAAGGTTATCAGTCAAAAAGTAAAGCAAAGATATTTGCTGTAATGGTTTCGTAGTCTGGATCTTCCATAAGTTAATGCAGTGCACTCTTTTGAATGGATTGTCTGCTGAAAAACAGTCCTGCAGCTTGATCCTGTAAGTCACTTTTTAAACAGCAGAAGTAACCAAGGCACTGTGGTGTGCCATGGTCTGGTCCATCCACTTCTCTGGGCAGGAATGGGCTGTTGAAACTGCTGTTGTTTGCATGTAAAACAGCATAAACAAAGTCTTCCAAATACAGGTGTGGGTGTGTGTGTGTGTTGGAAAGGGCAGGTGTAAACTTTGCTGGAGAAAAGTGGGGTGCACAGGGTATCAGACTTAGTGCAGGAGGACCGTACTGCTCTTGGATTTACTGTGAGTAGAAGTAAAATATAAATACACTTAATAGCTTAAAATAATTAATGTGCTGTGTAGGGAACGTTCCTCACTAAATAAGTTCTGGCTCTGGTCTACAATCTGTGCTGCTACATCCTAAAAGCCTCTAAAGAATCAGTCCTGTGGTTCATCTGTGGCACTGAGAGTGTGCCCAGGTGGACTCCAGACCATGCCTGGCTCTGCACACCCACTCAGGCCACAGCTTCACCTTCACCAGTGTAGCTTCACCCACGCAAACTGTGTAGGAGAAGGGCAGGAGTGAGTTGCATTGCCTATCTGTGACACAGATTACTTCCTCTGAGGAGCTGGGATATTTTTATTGACCTTGGCTGCATGATTGCAAAAAAAGTCGATGATGGAATTTGTCCTTGTGTGAGTAGACTGACAGTATGCTTTGGCTATTTTTTTGATTTTCAGGGAGGAAGCTGTGAGTTTGTGAACTTTTAAAATTGATGCGTGGTAAATTCTCAGCTGAAAATGGTCTTTAAAAAAAAAAATTAAAGTGCATTAGGACACCGCAGCCAGCTCCCCTCCCAATGAGCTCCATAAAAAAAGCACTGCTTGAACCCCCTGCACGGGGTTTTTCAAGCCAGATATTATGACAGAAGAAAAGAGGAGGTTATTTTAATGAAATGGGAATAGAAGAGAATGGAGTTTGGTTTCAGATGTTGTATGTATTGTGAGTCATCCCAATGCTTTTATGTTAGATTCCTGAGTTACACCAATCAATGAAATTGGCCTGTGCTTTTCTCTCCCTTTCTTCATTTAAATGTCAAAGTGAAATTCAAAGGCTTGTGCAGAACTACTTGAGTCATTCAGAAGATCACTGCCCCACTGGGGATTCTCTTTGTTTCAGCACTTGAACACTATTGGTTTTATTATCTCCATTCAGGTTTTGTGATTATTCTCATCCATAGCCTCCTAACAGCCATTAGAGATGCAGACAGAGAAAGAGTTCTGCCTTTGCATTGCATGAATAAATATAAATACTATTTTGTGACTTGTCAACAATATCTGCTGGTGATGCAATGTCCTAGCATATTCTGGGTACTAACAGCCCCATTTGTGAGATATTAAGCCCCCTTCATGCCTCTTGGATTCACTGGCATTAACAGTTCCCAAGTCCAGATGATTTTTCACTACACAGGAAAATGCAAAGGCACAATGATAATGATGATCACTGAAGTTACAAAATGTTTTAGCTCAGCTCCACAACAACCACTAATTACTTCAGCTCTCAAATTGCTCAAGGTGAGGTTCCAACTTACGAATCTTTTGATGGTTTAAGTCACTGTTGGTCTTTTCTGGACAAGTTTGGGTCTTTATGAACCAGTGCATAGCAGGAAGAACAGCAGGGAGAGCAGGAGAATGGGGTAGAATTCTCTTAAACCAGCTCTTCCATTGACTCATTCAGAGCAATGAAATGGATAAGAAATTCAGTGCCTAATTAGAGAGGCCTTGAGGGTTGTTGAATGCGCTTAAAGTTGCAATTTTTTTATGGTTGGGGGGTTTTGTTTGTTTGTTTTCTGGGTTTTTTTTGTTTTTTGTTTTTTTTTAATAATACAAAGTTGGAATACCACACATATCATAGACTGTGAGATCTTCTCATTACAACCTGATTTGCAGTCCACTGAGGTTATGCAGAAGCTGTTCCTTGCTTATGTTAGAGATTCTGAAGGAACTGTGTAGCCTCTTGATAAGGAATGAAGAACTCATTCAGGAAAACAAATGAAAAAAATGCCAGTGATAAGACCCCACAACTCAGAGCAAATTAAAATAATCACTGCAGTTTTTCATAAAGTTAAGGCAATATTTAAAATCATGAGATAGATGCATGTGCAAGTCTGAGCCACTTCAGCTGCTGCTGGTGGTTTCTGGTTGTGGTTTATGTGGAAGCAGGTGGGGAGGAATGAAAGGTTGTTTTGTGCTCAGAATGTAAAGCAGACTTCCTTCTGGTTCTTCTCTGGCACTGGTGTGACATCCTCTGGGTGGTCTTCCCATTGTTCATCCCTGTCATATCAGATCACCTGTAAGAGAAATCTTTTAATTAGTCTGCAATTATATTTGAGACAGATGAGCTTGGCAGGAGAAAACATAGGCAGTGGTCCTGAGTTTTGAATTTGACTCTGAGAATCTGTGTTATGTTTTCCCTGAAGTGAATCCTGGTTTTCAGGAGCTGCTGGGAAAACCCTGTCTTCCTGCACAGTCAACCTCCAGTTAAACAAAAGCTTCAATAGAACATTGCAGTCGTGAGTAGGATGGAAATTATCAAGTCAATGGAGAAAGTGTGGTGCAGGAACAGAAAACAGACCACTGATCTGGCTTAGACATATCATATGTCAGTTAAACAGATAGCTCTGGTTTCTAACTCAATCTGTTTCAGTCAGGATTTAATTTTGTCCAGACTAGATAAGTAGTGGTGGTGCTTAGTTGTAGGCAGTGGAGTGGCAACTCACGGCTTCAGTTTGTTTTTGATGAGGGATAGTCTCAGCTCATGGTTTTGTTCTGTCAGGGAGAACTGACATTGCAGGCCAGGCCTGGAACTGGAAAGGACATTCCCCTTGCTCCTGGCCGGCAGTGGAATAATGAAGTTAAAGTTCCACCCTGTTTTTAAGTCCTGTTTTCTTATTATATGGCTGAACTGTAGACAGAGATTTGCCTCTCTCTCGATATGTTGTGATGTGAATAAAAGCCTTACGGATTCTGAGCAACAGTGGGAACTTTGGAAGGAAAGAACACTTAGTGTTAGTGAAAATTCCAGTTTTATGTTGCAGTGTGTATGCAGTTTTTTAAAGCAGTATATTATAGTCCATTCAGTGTTAACCTAAATGGAGAAAAGTGCTGCAGCAGATACAGCTATCACTTATTTTGGTATTTCCACTTGAAATTTGCTTGGTAATATCAATCTGCAATACAACAGTCATTAACCCTCATTAACCCTATAGAAGTATGATCAAGACAGGTGTTCCCAATAGGACAAATAGAAGAGAGGTCTTATGCAGTAGGCCATGAAGTAAGTTGAAAACGATCTCCAAATAAATCTTAAAGATGAAACTAAATGAAAAAGCACAATAAAGTAAAGAAACCAGGGTAGTGCTGAGACAAGCAGTAATTTATTAATGTTTGTCTGCAGAAAAGTAAAGAAACTCTGCATATCTGTTTTGCTTAATTATCTGGTTGACCTCAGTGAAAAGAAGAGCTGAAGTTAAATGCATAACATTTCTCTTTACAGTGTTTTTTCTCAGTTCCTTTCTTATGAGTACCCATGTGGTTTCTCTGCTTCTAAGCAGTGATAGCTCCAGTCATTTTAATAACCTCTGAGAAAGTGCTTCAGGACATATTTGCAGAGCTGAGGTTGCCATGCCACAGCCTTGTCTCCTTACCATGCTCCAGATATTGAACCTTCCCGTAACTACAATTACAACATAAACCACAAAATGTAGATTTACAGATTGTTTTCAACAACACCCATTCAAATTTACTTATATTTACACTAGAAAAATTAGGGTAAGTGCTATTGTGACCAGAGACAGAGACCAAGATCAATAACCAACCAATTCTTGGCTAATAAAGCACTTCTCTAAGGTCTATGGTTGCTTTATTCTGACTTTGAGGTTGGCCTCTAATGTCTTATCCATTGACTTTTCCCGTAAATATGTCTAATAGAGACCAAGCTGAAGCCTGAGACAAAAAGATACACTCTGTTTGGTAAGAATTGCTAATTAACTTGGTATGTAAAATCTGTAGCTACTCTATGCTTTTAGCTGGTCTTTGGTGGCAAATATGAATGTGTTACACAGGTATAAAAGTCAAAAATTAATTCTTAATATATAGGCAGAGGTTTCCTAAAGTGGCAAGAAGTTCAAATCTACTTTATTTCTTATTGTCTCAGTATGACAGTCTTGTGCAGTAAGGAAAATTACTCCTGCAGAACACATTTGAGGTGGTGTAACAGGATATCTTTGTCATGGACTCTGGTCATATATATTTTACATACATCGATTAAAAGATAAAAGGGTTTTGTTTTTGACAAGAGAAATGAGTTAGCATTGCCTTGCTTGTGCTAATCCATAGGAGTTATTAAATTAAAATTTAAGGCCTGGGTGCTCCAAGCCCCATCCAGCCTGGCCTTGAACACATCCAGGGATGGAGCAGCCACAGCTTCTCTGGGCAACCTGTGCCAGGGCCTCACCACCCTCACAGGGAAGAATTTCTTCTTGATATCTGATCTGAATCTACTCTTTTTTCAGTTTAAAGCCATTCCACCCATGTGGAGTATGTTCGTTGGACTAAAGAAAGGACAACCTCCAAGTGTTGTTCTTGCTGTTGATCTGGGAACAGTGGAAGAAAGACCAAAGGTTATGACCAGAAAGTTCCAAATTTCTGTGGTAATGGCCTAGTCTGATGGGATATTTCACCTGAAGTAGCCTGCACATTAACTGAGAGTGAGTTTTGCATCAGAAAAGAGGCAAACACCCCTTTGAAAGGTCTGTGGTGTTTTGACACCAGGTAAGTGGGTGAGGTGGTGAGGCTCCGTAATTGACATTGATGTCACAGTGTGTTACAGCAGCAAATCATGTTCCTCTTACTGAAAACATTAAATAATACAGAAGCAAAATGGTTGTATTGTCAGTTCAAAATGTTCTAGTTCAGATTCTTGGCATCTGCTGTGAGTACATTAGTGCATCTCTAAGTCCTCTTGACATTAGAGCTAGGAGAATGTACCTATCTAGCCTGCTTTCACACCTCCTTGGGACTGGCAAATGTAGTGAGACATTGCTACTGTGGTTATTTAAACGTGGCACACGCTGCATTTCTTACCTTGCTCATCTGCATTGCTTTGCAGACTCCTCAGGTGGCAGGGCAGGTGTGTGACAGAGTGTTCTCAGAGCACTGCTCCTCAGCTTCAAGGACTTGGAATGGAAAGCTTGGTGCCTTGCTGATCTAAACAAGAGAGCCTGATAAACTCAGCTTTGTGAGGGAAAAGGGTAACTTTGTAAGGTTAAACCACAGGTTACACCTTAATCTTTGCTTGGAGGGTGGGAGTATCACAAAAGATGAATCATGCTGCTTATCAAGTACAGACTTTTGATAGGGTAAATTAGGAGCATTGTTTTCTTTTGGTGCTTCCTCATGGTGCAGTTTCAGAGGTGGTTAAATCCCCTCCTGTACTCAGGGCAGGGCTGTGACTGGTACTGCAAACCTCACATCTCCTGTATCTGCCTCTGGAGCATTTAAAGTTTGGAGATGGCCAGACAAAGGATGCTGAGCCTTAGGTCTGAAGGAGTTTGGAAGAGAGAGTCCAAGTGAAGTCAGAGAAACTTACACAATTTAGACTTGTGGGTCTGACCCAATTGTCTTGGTTCTTGCTACTTTATCCCAGTGGCTTCCACAGAGGAAGAACAGCTGCTGGATGTTGCCTTCCAGGTGACAATATTCTGTTCAAACACATCCATATTAACCACTGAGAAGTGGTGGTTCATTCTTGCCATTTTCACTTGGGGTGTCACACACTTTCCAAGTGATGTGACTCTGTCAGAATTCGTTGTGCTTGCATGAGAAGGTCTCTGTATTGTTACAGTGAACACAGCAATTAATATGTCTTTAATTTACACCTAACAAAACAAAAAACATGCATTTATTTCGTATGACACGTAGACAAATTTTTCTTTAAAAACAAAGTTTCACGCTGTGACTACAATTAGTGTAATTGTCAGCTCTTTTCTAAAAACAAATATGTATTAAGAGAAAAGCCAGTATTGTGCCCTCCTCTGGTGTGAAAATGAGACAATCAAAATCTATTGTAATTACCTCAGTGATATTATAATTAGCAACGATTAAGTTATTCCATGCTGTTTTATTCCTCTTGGCTACAATTAAAAAAGTATATATCTTTCTGTTGCACATTACCACTGATCATTTTACCTCCATACATGTCTCGTAAGTGGATAAATTAGAAGTAATTTTAAAGCACAACTCCGTTAAAACATATATCTTTCTTTTTAACTGCTTTAACCCTTTGCAAGATTCTTACATCTTTTAACATCTGTGTAAAATAGCCTTGTTTGTTTGTTTTTAATACTCTGTGGGCCATTAAACCAAAGCCATAAAAATGTGGAGAGTACCCTACTTACTGGTGATATATGATCTAGGTTTTCAAAAGTCACTGTCCTAAGTGACAGACAAGTGACACCAGAGATGTTTTGTGAGCAGGGACTCAGCATCACACCAAAATCCCTTTAGGATCTACATTTTTCCCCCCATACGTGCAGTGGGTTTCTGGTTGGGAGACATGCTTTGGGCAGCCCAAGGTCACATTTTTCAAATGTAGTGATTTGCATTACTTTCAGGAAGGAGGGGGAAATACTAGAAAGAGTGTATCGCTATCTGATAGACCAGGTATTAATAATCCCTATATATTTGCAGCTGCAGAAACCTCAGGTTTAGCTTAATTTTCTTCCTGACAGCTGCTGGATCCATGGGCTATCTTTATTCAAGAACTGAAGTACTCCCAACATTTTTTTTTTTTTCTCCCCTAAAAGAATCCGTTTCACCTTGTGAAAAAGAACATGGATTAAGAAGGGGAAAGGCTGACTTTGGCCCATCTAGTATTTCAAGCTTTCAGGTGTAACAGAGGAGACCAGTGTTGTCAAAAGGTAGTTTCTGTATTTTACCATAAAAGATTACAAGATAATCCACAATCTGTGTCCTGATCATCAAAGCAAAGGCACTTACAGATCAAAGATGAATACAACCAATTTCAGATTTGCTGCAAAATATCCAAATTCTGTGTCCAAGTAGATGAGGGCAGATGCTTGAATCAGACAGGTAAGAAAAAGCATCAGCCAGTTTTACAATGGATACTAAGAACCCCAAAATAAACCCCCCAAAATTCAGCCACAGTCAGTTTCCCTAAATGAATTATTGCATTGCTGACCAAAATGAAGCAGCAATGCAGTTGAAGAATTTTATGACCTGTAGGTCTAATGTATCAGCTCTAGGAGGAAATTCTCTGTTCTTTTGAAACTCCCTGTCCTGTGTGCATCCCCAGTATCTTACAAGAGTTAGTTTTCAATCCTGATGCTATCAGACTTGAAATCTCCTTCTCACACTGATCATCCAGTCTAGCAATCCTTATTTTGGCACCATTCCAGGACTAAACATGGCAAGTCCCGGACCTTGGACCAGTGTAATTTTCATTCCCTGCTAAGTGCCTACATTTTTAACCACACAGAGGCAGAGCTCTGAGCCTCAGGCTTCCTTTGTGTGCATGTCAGTGATGTTAATAATGTCTCTATTGGTATCTTGTCTCTGAAGTGAACTCCTAAGGCTTTCATTTTGTGAGTGGAAATCCTTTCTAAAAACGATTCCATCTCTGACTCTGTGTGGGGTGCTGAAATCTAGTCTCATTAGAGGCAGAGAAAGCTCTTAGGCCAGCAATGGAACGACAACAGGAAACTTTTATTTCATCCAACTTTATCCCAAAAATTAATCCATTATTTGCTTTTTTTTATTTTAGTCATTAAGTGTCTGGGTTTCAGATCTCACACTAAAAGGTTCCTGTCCTGAGGTTCAAACTCCTTCTTTTATGGGAGTTAATGATGTTCTTCACCTTGCAGATTGATAGTGCTACGAAGTGATATTCTGAATATGTTGGGGAGCTGCTACTAAATTCCAGAGTACTGCTAATTCCTCCTTTTCACGTTGGTGAGGGGAAGTGTGTCCTAAAGGGGAGCTTCTGGCTGAGCCTGGAGGAAGAATTTACACGGTGCATTGAACCAGCTACACCACCTGTGTGAGCAGAGGATGCAGTTTAGCTCCTGCTGCAGCTGACTGATTCTTCTTTTAGCTTGCAACTCATTCTTTCATCTATGCGTTTGCTATTCAGAGTAGTTGGGGATATTTTTAGAAACCCATGTGCACCATGCATAGGAGAAGACACAAGTAGGTAAAATAGAAGAGAAAGTAGACCTCTCTAGCAGGGGAGCACGCATGTAATACTAATGATATTTATTTATGTCAAATGTTCACTGAAAGTCTCTTCCTGCAAGTGACCAAGCTAAGATGTGGCATGTGGGAGTTGGACAGCACCTGGATGCTATAGGGAGCCTGTCAATGTCCTTGTTTATGTTGCATTTCCCTCCCAAATATGCTTATATTTCACTAGGTTTAAGTGCCATGTCTTCACTCCTCTTGCCCCCTCAGATACTCCTTCAACACTCCTATATTGGTATGATTTTAAATGCTACTTATTTGTTTATGTACTGAGCACTCATTCAAAACCAAGCATTGTGTAGCAGAAAAACACAGCTCTGGAGTCTCGATGGTTCTGATTTTGAGAGAATTTAAAGGCTCTTCTCTGTGTCTAGCCAGATGTGCATGTGCTGGGCAGAGTTATTTATACGCACCATGGAGTAGCAATGCCTCATTACTGGCCTTATGAAGATTGCGTCGTAAAAGAGCTTGGAAATGGGGTTATCAAAGTTAATGCTACATGAAAAATAGTGGTTCTTACAAGTCTGCTGCGAGTGGAACACGCTGTAGTGTTGCCATGTGTACGGCAGTCGTTTTCGTTCCTGCATTTTGGGTTTGCCTGACCTCAGGAGTGCCACCACCCCAGCTTGCAATGAGGGGTTGGTTCATTAGCATCATTACTTCCCCTGCCACTGCCTAAGCAGCTCTAACAAGTGTCAGTGATGACAGTTCAGGCTGGGAATGCACTGCATGGATGCAGAGGTAATTTTTTGGTGATATCGTACTGATGTTGACGTGCAGAGCTAGCTGGATTTTCGGAGCTCATGGAAAGTCTTCATCCTTATATCCTCCAGGGAGTTTCTTTTCCCTTTAATGTGGAGGACTGAGTCTGTGCCATCTCGCTGACAGTAATGCAGAATTAGTAAACTAATCCTGTTCCTCACTGGTGATCAAAGGTAGGGCCTTGTAAAATGAGAAAAGAAAAATGCACCGACCAGTGACAAAAATAAACTGAGAATAACTCAGTTATTGTTCCTGTTGCTGGTGAAGTGCTCAGTGCCACGCTGACAATGAGGAGCAAAGCCAGAATGAACACTTCCCTGTTAGTGTGAATGTAGCCCATGTCGTTAGAGTACGGAAATGATTTTAAGTAGACGGAGCTGTGCTGCCTTTTGTACACAAGAAAGGCTAATCCCATTAAAAGTAATGGTCTGAGATTGCTCACTCCAAGTACTGTTAATGAGTTAAGTTTGCCCGGTGTGTAATGAGTGCTCCGTGTTCTTTATGTCTTCCTTGCTGATGAACTGCATAGCAGGAGCTGTCTCAAGCTTAATTATGAAAATTTCTGTGAGTGAAAGTATCGTTTTAGGAAGCAGAGGTAAATAAATGGCATTTGTGGCCATCATTGGGTGAAGCACAGAGGTGTCTCTGTTCTCCTTGTTCTTCTGGTAGTTTTTGGAGAGCTCAAATTTAAACCTGAGTTACTTAAATTTTCATAATGTCAGACCTCAAAAGCCATGTGAAAAATTGCATTTCCGTGTAGGTGCAACTGCAAAAACTCAGAGCAGGTGTCTTTTACAGAACAACCTAATTTCCCTTAGCCTGCAGAGGATTTTGAAACCTGTGAGATTATTAACATCTGCTTTTTCCTTTCTTACCTACCTGCTCATGAGCTTCCATGAGCCAAATTGCAAAAGTCCCAAATCATGCTCCTACCTGTATTTAAATCTACTAAATTTTGGCTTGGATGTAAACATCACTTTTATATCCATTTAGTTGTCATGGTCACAGGGATCAAACTGGGCAAATTCTCCACATGAGGCATTTGGCCAGCCCAGGGAAGATGCAGAGCACACTTGCAACAGCATTTCATACGTGTGGGCAACCAGCAAGTGTTTGGAGGACCAGGTCCCAACTTAGAATGAGTCATTATGCAACATTTTTTTCACAGCATGCAAATAATTATATCGATTAAGGCACCTTGGAAGGAACAGAAAAGCATCTTATGCATATGCAGGAGGGTAAGAGTTTAGAGTTTTCTGTCTTTTTGCTATTGAACAGGAATGTTTGATCAGGGATACAAATGCTGCTTGGCAAGGAATGTTGACTGTATCAGACAACATATGGTTCTAGAGTACACATTTGCAAATTAAGTAGTATCTGGTCACAAAATGTGTTCACTTTTTATTTTAAAACACAACTCGCCTCCCCCCATTTTCAGTCACAGCCCATTTAATTTGGTGAGTAGATTATTCAATAAAAAACACTCTTGGATATAAGACAGATCGTATTCAATATAAAAAAAAAATCTTAACATTTTGACATTAATAACCTCAGTTCCTGGCTCAGAACTTGTTAGCCAGATCAGCCTCCAGCACAGTATTAATGTATCCATGAAAAGGAGGAAAGAAATTGTAGGTGCTTTTATTTTATATCCATATCTAAGCTCCTTTGCTGGTGACAGCCACTTTAAAGCCATCAGCACTTGGGAACTGGGTTGTTTTTGTTTTTTAATAACGAGGTTTTCGAGCCATGATGGCTGTTCTGTTAATTGGGATGCCATTTTTAAGACCTTGAGACCTGGCTCTGATCATGAAAAAAAGATCAGATCTTATGGACTGAGATACTAGGTTGAAACCTGCATATTTAGGGAAAAGCCTGAGTACGAATTTTGCCAACATTCTCTAATTTGCTTTAAAAGAACAGAAATCCAAAACCTACTTGCAAAATTATCCTAAGCCTCAGGCATATGAAGCAAGTCCTGAATCTCATTACTAAATTGTCTCCTGCTTTTCACTTAGGCCTGTGTCTGAGAAGACTTTTATGTAACTAAACTCCAGTGGAACTTTTATAGAGTTTAAACTCTCAAAGAGAGTGTAGGGTCTGGCCTGTTGTATAAATCCATGCTAGCCTGACTGTAAAGCACTATTTAAAATTGTACTATTGCATGTACAAATAAAATCAGGCCTGTTAGACAGAGCTTACTTTCACTGGGTTGAGGCTGTTCTGCCGTATGACATTTATTAGATGACAAAATTAGCCTGTCCCACCTGGTATTGCTCTGCTTGAGCTCTTCCCTCTTTGTATTGCAATTAATTTCCTACCAAGGCTGCAGCAGAGCAGTGTCAGTGCTTTGATTTTCAGCAATCTTGTGAGACAAAGTTCTGGGCTCTCTTAAAATTCCAATTAATTATGCTACTGTGCAATATAAAAACAGGGCAGCGCTTCCATATAATGTATGGAGTGGAAGACCTCAAACTAGCCCACTATAGCTAAAGCAAGCTTTGCTTGCAGATAATCAAGTAACTGAAATTTTCATAGGGTTGAAGGTGTTTCTGCCATGACCCCTGCTCTCAGGAATGTAGAACTTGGTGGCTCCTACTGCTTGTTTCTTGTAAATTCTCATTTAATTCTTCCAAATTCCAAAGGCTGATTGCCATGAAGTAAGGAATCTTGGATGCTGAAAGGTGTCTAAGCAATAGATGTTGAACAAGTTGTTAAACAAGAGAATTGGATGTCTTTTTTCATCGTTCCGTATGTAGTATTGATTGATTGGAGTTTGAATAGGTATTGGTTTTAGATAAGCAAGACAAAGTGAAAGATCAACAGCAGCCAGTGAGGATGAACACTGAAAAGGACTGTAAAGATGGTATCTTGTGAGGATCTGGCTAGACACAGTTCTGCTCTCTTTTGTGCTGCCTTAAATCTAAAGTCACTTCGTAGAACCCCCAAACCTAATGGACTAACTTCAAGGAGAAGATAAAATTTAGTTTGAGAGAGAAACTCAGTTTAGGGTGGTAGAAAGGCCAAAACTCAACAGTTTGACCTATCAAAGACATTATGTCAGTATATTATTTTGATTGCACACGCTAATTTTCTGGTGGGTATTAATAATGGTGTGGAAAGTAGGTGGGAGATGGGCAATTCTCATTTGAGGGCAGTGGCAGTGAGGGAAAGCTTTGGGTGAGAGACAGGATTGGTGAGATCCCTAAAATAGGGAACCCAGATCTAGGCCTTGCTTGATCACACATACACCATGAAAAACTTGTGCTGGTCATACCAGACTTCTCAAGCTCTGTTTTTTATTTTTTTCTTCCCTGTCCTGTTCTTTATTAGCAGTTTCTAATAGTGCCTAGCTGAAGGGACTCTTGACTTCAAGTGGAGCAATATACATTTGTTCTGTAATTAAGAAATCAAATTAGCAGGAGTGCGGATGTCATCCATCCACTTCATGCCTTCAGGACAGGAAAGTAATAAATTGACAGTCTCTCTGAGTGAGATCCAGAGATGGGCGCAGAAGACCTTGCAAGGATAATTGCACAGGCAGCCCACGGAGAAGGAAGTGAGTTTGTGAGAGCAGTGCTGCACTCCCACTCCCACTGCTGTAGGACTGACAGCAGGAACTGCTGTGCTCTGAGAACAATCAGTCAGCTTGTGATTGGGATCCTCCCTGTTCACAACAGAATTGGAGAATAGTTTAGTTCTGGATAATCTTTTCTCTTGAGAAACAGGGTATTTCTGTTAACGTTATTCCAAGCTAAGTACTGGGCATGGCCTTGACTACCAGCACAGAACAAACATCCTGAGTTTGATACTGACCTATCCTGGACTTGTAAACTTAAAAAACACCCTGTAGAAGGCACTGGAGTTACCAGTGCACTGTGGTTACTGATATGTAAGCAATGCCAGTCCCATCTTCCTCAGCCTCACCAGCCTTTTGTTTTTCTTTTTACTGAGGTTAGAAAGTAGAACATTACACTTTGAATATGCAGTCCTTTGCTGTATGTCACAACCTCTAATGTTAGAAAAGCCACCCCTTTTACTTAAGCACTTAATTCAATTTTTATTGTGCAAATTACGCTTACCCAAGCAGTACTGTGTAATTGATTAATAAATTACCATTGACTGTCAATGTTCTTGGATTTCCTCTCTGTGCTATTGGAAGCACTGCTGACAGTAATTAAATAATCATTTCATCACCAGTGATGATTGAGTTTATCTAATTCAGTAGCTCTCTTATGTACCTAGTGTTAAGTTTGGACTCTTATAGGATTATATTGATTGGTGGAGGAGGACCAGGGAGATAGCTATCATGGGTTGTTCCTCACATTCAGAAGAGGAGGTGAGAATTGTCCTGATGGGTTATTTGACACATTTTTTTAAAGCCTTGATACTCGTAGTGCTGTAACATTTCTCATTTAAAGTTCAGGTTGTAGAACTCACTAATTTGTGTTTTCACTAATGTAGAAAAATATCTAATAAAATGATTGCTGTTCAGGTGAAAAAAAAAGAAAAAAGAAAGAGGAAAAATCCATCTTAATCACATTATCCAAACTCCTAAGTAAATCTTTAAAAATATTAGCATGTTAATATCTTTCCACATACAATATACTTAAAAATGTATCCTCTCTGTCTCATCAACTAAATAACCATCACTCAAATTAACCCTTTCTATTTCATGCACTTCTTAAGTAGCTACTTGTAGCTCTCCCAGGGAACACCAGTAACACCAAGTAAAGTGTCTCCCAGTCAGAACAGTTACTTGGGTTTGACAAAAATATAACTGAGATCATTGTATCGAGGAAGAGTGAAATGAAATGTGACAAGCAACAGATAGAGCTCATGGAATTTTCCTCAGAAGAGTTGTCCGGGCAAAATTCAAGCCCAATTGATCAGGGATGGCTTTAGAAAAATGAAATTAATTCTACCATCATAACAGAAACAGATTAAATGAAAGGACAGAAGCTCAGCTACTTGGTGATTAGTCTTGCAAGTTCTCCTGGAGGCAAAAGTGGCATTTCCAGCCAAAAGTCAACCTTTTGCCATTTGAAGATGAATGCATAGTATCAGGATCTATAATCTGGACGTGAGGAAGTGCTATGGAGAATTGTGGGTGATCCCCAGTTTCAATGTTACATTCTTTTAGTTAAGTTTGGGACTAAACTTAACAGTGAAAGTGTGCCATAAGTAAGTGTGATTGTTGGTAAAATGAAAAAATCTGAAATTAAACATGCAGAAGTAGTGAATGGCTGACAAAAGATGACCTCAGGGACACGTGTTTTTAGAGGAGCACAGCAGGCTTTGTGTCTGATCACAGAAGGAATGACTTTGGAGGATCCTTTATTATAATCAAGGGAAATTTCTCCACCACATGTGTTACACGTGACATTTAAAATGAAGGCCCAAGTCATGTACAGAAAGTTCTTCGTTCATAAGTACCAGGTGGTTTTGAGTCTAAATTTAATGAGAGCGAAGAGCAAAATACCCTGAAAGGGAGCAGATGAAGCACTCACGCAGCTTTTCTGACAGTGACAAACTATCCAAGCTCTGCACTTTTTGCTTTATGATGCTTCTGTCACCTCCTCAATGAAAATGCCATCTTATTATGTACAGTGGGTGTACATTATTCTATATATATTCTAAATCATTTCACTATTTTGGCTCTCCATTAATGGCAAATTACAGTAAAACTCTAAAGGAAATGTCTACGATGACTCTGTGAACACTGAAAGAATTAATTATGATTGATTTTGTTAATTAAGTTCAGTGGCTAATGTCTTTACAGTAATGGGATGCTTAAAAGACAGAGGCAGTGTTAAGTGTTGCACCTATAGCTGGGTTGAAGAGGTCCAGTGCAGGCTGGGTATCCATCTCCATGGACAGGCTGTCAGGGAGTCACTTCTTCACTGTAGGCTCATGTACTTTAGATTAAATTTGTGATAAACAATTATCATGCAAAACCCTCCTTGTTTATGTGGCACTGAAGATATTATGTTAAAATTATATTTCTGACAGTTGTGTTTTCATACTAGGTCTAAGGGCTTGGGATTGATTCTGGTCTAGGCTGTCTGGTATACTTTCACTCATGTCCAGTTGTGTTCAACCACCTACCTAGAGACTCAGTCTTTCCTATTCAACACTGGTTTCCCCGAATTTGCTTTCATAAAATGCTAGTGAATCCTCACGGAAGGTGTCTTTGCTTTCTAGCAATTGCCTTCACTCTTGATTCCCTGTATTGTTCCTGTGTCCCCCTGTTGAATTTAGAAGAATGAAAAAAAAGGTTAAATCCACCCTGTGAATACATTCTGTATGAGTTTATATATGCACATATGTGCACTTCTATGGAGTTAGAAGCAGTAGAATAAAAGATTTGTAATTGATACATATTTTGCTTCAAAAATGCAAAAACCCCAGTTTGGCATTGACAGGATCATGCAGCTGGGTGACAAAAGATGACTTTGTCCTTGTGGCAAACATACTTCAGATAAAAAGCCTCAACACAGATCCTTCTGAGGCATTGTCTATTTTCCAGAACAGGCACCATAATGCCCAGTGTAGATTTGGCCTTGAAAATTATTTCTGTAGCTGGGTATATGTTGCTTTAAAAGAAAGCTGCCACTTTCTGTCCCTGTACCCTTGCAGAAGCTTGCCAAAAAAGGTTTCCCTCTTTTTCCTGCAGAATTATTTGTTTTTCCTGACACAAAGGAGAGTGCTTTGTCATTGTTTTCTGTATAACATTGATGGATTTCATGTTGAATGGGTATTGGGTTTTAGTTAAACATGACAGGGGAAGAGATTTATAGGCAGCGGCCGCAGAGGTTGTTTGAAAGGCCCAATAATGCTTCACTGCACAGATGTGTTTTCAGTGTTCTCTGATGGTAAAGAACCAACCGGCTCATATACACTCCACCCTCATTACGGAGCAATCCTTGAAAAGCCGAGTGTTAACAACTATATAGGTTTCTTTCTTTGGAGTTTCAAAGTAAACAGGATTCAAGGAGCGGCCTTATGTCAGGAATGCTGTACTAATGAGGACAAATTATATTCTAATCAGGTTTCTCCATTATTAATTCCCTGTTATTCTGCTCTCTTTTTTTCCCCCCTCTCCTCCTCTTTGTGTCCAATTTAAAGTTGCAGAAGAAACATGGGGTGGAGTGTTTTTCTTCTGGCGCTTGTTATTCATATTAAGTAGTCTATTCTGCCTTTGGTGTGATGGTGGGTGTTAAGAATTTAAATCCCCCCTAATGCATTGATAGGATAATATGAATCACCACCCAGAAAAAAAATCCTATATGGATCTCAACAGCTAGGGAGTACTGGTGTGGTGTGTTATTTCTACACAGTAAACATAACTCATTCTGGTTCATTGTGGTCCTACATAATTTAAGGGTTTTCTCAGAGACATTTTCATATTTTGCTTTTTTAGGGGAACTTGAAGAAGCAAATAGAAATATATAATGCATTATTATAATTGCATTGTTCTGTCTTTGTTCTACTCTAACTTTTACCCACATTCTTAAAGCAAATCCTACAACGAAATTAAAGTACCATTAAAATGTAAGTATGATGATGGCGCAGAATAAATCTTACTTGCATACATTGAATCTTGTTTATTTTATCTGTGTCCCTTTGTTTGGCTCCTGTATATTAAATACTCATCAGGAAGCACATGCCAGCTTGGCTTTCATGGCGGGCAGGTAGTGAACTATGTGAAAAATCATAAGGCATTTGGGTCTGGATTCTGAAACTCCTGCAGTTTCCACCACAGTCACCTGAATCCTTACCTTATGATCTTGAGCAGATCTGAAGCACTCAGGGCCTCTTCAGCATCTTCCCAGGAGCTGGAGACCTGCAGGTAATACAGGAACATCTCAGTGGAAGGAAGTGCCTGGGTCACCGAGTCCAGTCCTCTGTCGTGGCAGGCTGCCTCATCATAGAATTCCTTTCATCAAATGACTAAGCTCCATCTTAAAAATCATCTGCTACATTTAGCACTGCTTAGATTGTTAGAAACCTCATTCCTGAGTAGATATGTTTTCCACCAACACCATTTTTTTTCTTATCCCAGCACTGTCCATGGATTTTATTTCTTCTTTATTTGCCTGCCCCAGTCTCATTTTGTGTTTGTTTTCCAGCAATCATCTCTCATTTTGCAAGGCTCAGTTGACCAAGCCTGTTTAGTGATCTCTTGAAAGATGGGCTCGTTTCTGCTCAATGAGTAGGTCCTTCCTTTCAAACTGAAATACTCTTTCTTGGACATCAGTGATCAAATGTCTGCAACATAAGTTGGATAAGGACTCAGTAGGAACTGGAATCATGGAATTAGCACATCCTCACCTTCACTAGAGAAATCTAAACTGCTGAATAGAAAATAATTCCTTTGCACCTGGGTAGATTGTTGATGATTCCCAGAAGGAACACAGACTTCTTTCTCCTTGTTCGTTTCCAGCTGCTGAGAATGAATTTCCAGCAGAGATTCTTGTTAGCTCCCACAAAGCCTTGCACTTGGAAATTTTTAATTAAGCCCCTTTTCCTCCCTGAGGTCACCAAATATTAGTAGGATCCTCCACTCTTTTGAGGCTGAGGCATCATCTCTTTAAGAACACACCCTGGAAGTTTCCCAAACTTGTTCCAAAACTCAAGGAGTTTGCTGTATGATGTTGCATGTACCTCTGTCTCCTTCCAGAGCTGGAAGTTAATTGCTCATTAGGCAAGCTCACCTGAACTGAAAGCACACAGTAAAGAAAACTCTTACAAGTAATTGAAGACTCATAATGCATTTGGGAGTAAAATTTGGAATAAGATGGATGGAGCTGAATGCTGTAATTGTGTGCACAATAACAACAACCACAATTGCTCATACAGATAATTGGGAGCACCAGTTTGCCTTTGCTCAGTCTGTAAATTCCATTCCAGAGTTACAACTGTCATCAAGATAATTCTTTTACATCTTCTGTCATAAACCAAATTATAAAATATTTCAGGGATAAACTGATGTCCTCCTGCCTTTGTCATCTCTGTCCTGAGCCTTTGAGATATTTGCATATTCTGTAACACAGAACGATCCTTCTGGAGTTTGGGTTATTCTTGCAAAAGTATTTAGTAGTTTCTAATCCCAGAAGTAATTTCCCTCAGTCTTGTCTAGTGCTTGGATTCAGGGCATCTTGAAAAGAGAAAAGATCCTGAAAACTTAATGCAAGGCCCCTCAGCTTCCTGAAGGCCCCTAATGCAAGGCAAATAGAGGTGACAGCATGGAGCTCACTGCAAGATGGGGGCCTAATTTTGAGATATAAATATCCTGAACTGTGTCTGCCTTTAGTTCTTAGATCTCTATCCTGAATCTGTGGTCTTCATGGTTATAAATATTTAAGTATTTATATTCTTATTAATGTTTTATAATATTATTTATTAAATACTAGAGTTTAGAGCAATTTGTCATCTGAATAAAAAGAGTGCATTTCATTTAAAGTCCAGCTTGTGCTGCTAAGTATCAATGTAATACAATGTGTTCAAGATGTTTTTTTAATGCTTACTTCCCCCCTCAAATTGGATGCTGGCTTTCAATTTGAATATTGACCTACCTGAACTGAATTATTTATCAACTTTAATTGGATTTGCAGACAAGTCATTTTTGCACATCTTTTCTAGGAAAAAATGGAATTCTTTCTGGAAACTTTTAAAAAGCATCGGATTGAGGACATACAGTTAATTAATTTCATGTTTCCTGTCAAATTCATTCTTTATTTTTTGTTTCTCTTTTTTTTTCTGTCTAGAAAACAAAAGTGTGGGAAATGATGTTGTAGCTCACTGAATGTAAGCTGAAAGATGTTATAGCACATGTCTACAATCTAAAATTAGGGTGCTTTAAATAATTATTATTAATTATTTGTATTTCTACATTACTTAAATTCTTCAGCTGAGGAATGAGTCCTGTTGTGTTTAGCACAGCATGAACACAGAATGAAAATCCATTTCTGAATGAGAAAGCTTATTTTGGCCTCAACAGAGCATCAAGCCTGAATCATGCTATCACTCTTAAATTATATCTGTGTGATTTTTATGAACATGTTTTCCATATTTTCCTGCTCTTCCAGTGAGCACTGCTGCCGAAGTTGGAAAAAACCCACTTTGGAGTGGAATCTGTGGTGGGACACCATGGAAGCTACTGGGAAATTTGAGGGTGGAGTCTTTGCCTATGAGGTGTCTTTCATTGCTGGCAATGTGAGGATTGAGTCTTAAGGGCTACTTTGAGGCATGGGAGATTTGTAGTAATTTCCAAATATAGTCCACACAATCTATGATTTAAAAAAAAAAAAAAAGTGTTAATATGTTAATCAAAAAGAACATAAATTTTATGCAGTTACTCATAACTTTATACAATGATTACATGTAACTACACTGTTATTGCAGTCTCAAAATTACAGTATAATTATATTTAGTTAATTCCAAAAGCAATTGCTGCGTGGCCAGAATTCATTTATATAAACCTAGACTAAGCACTGAATTGACTAGGAAAGTGAGGTAAATCTAATTGAGATAGATTGAGCAAACCTAATCAGCAGGGATATTTAATGGCAAAGAGAACAAAGAATTAAATAAAGCAATGCAAAGGCTATTCAGAAGAGTGGATATATGAGATAATAGGCCTCTCCATCTCTGATGTCATGTCTGATTCAGTGAGTCATTCTCCAGTATTTTGTTAGTTGGCTGCCAGTTTGCATTATGTGTGTGTGTATATATATATGTGTGTATTTATATATGGAGGACATGTTTTGCCTTTTTTTATCCAGGATTTTATCCTGGTGTAACACATCCCACTTCCAAATGCTGGTGCTTTGCAAAATCAGGTGGCTGATTAAAGACTTGTTTGCTGTCCCTCCTCGTTTGTCATTAACCTTTACAATTTTGTGAGTCTGAGGAGCCAGAACTCTTATTCCAGTTGTCTAAGAAAGGGGAACTTGTAGAGGTGCTATGGGGTACTCAAGACCTGAATGGGGCTGGAAAATGCAACGTGGAACCTGTAGGAATTACACACTCCTCTCGTAGGAAGAGGAGTCACATGTGAAGGCCACATGTGAAATCCAGAGTATCTTCAAATATCATTAGATGGCTGTAGCTGGAATCTGAATCAAACCAGAGGCTGTGCTACCCCGAGAGCTGAAAAGGAGACCCAAGACCATTTCTGTGTTTCCCACTCTGAGTGCAATCTCCTAGGAACTGCTGGGGAGCCCGGGGGTTGTATTTAGATGAATGTTATTATATCAGCTGATAATTTCCAGTTTGCAGAACACAGGCTGGTTCTGACCTCATCCCTTCACTGCTGCACCCTTTGACTGCCTCCCTTCGACCAGCTACAGAGAAGTTGGGAGGCACACAGCAGCCTTCCATCAAAGAGACTCTGCGTAGCAGGATATTGAAAGGATATTAAGATGGTTTTAATGTAGGGGAGGATTTGAAGTAAATAATATATAATGATTTTTTTAAAAGAAGGAAATCTGAAAAATCATCTTGTAGGTTCCTGTAGGTTACTGTCACTTTTAAAAGCTGTAAGCTCATATTGATTTTCCTGTTAGCACACACATGAGGTTTATTGCTTTACAATTCTTTATACTTCTGTATTTTGGGGTGGTTTTTTTTGTTTGTTTGCTTGTTTGTTTGTTGGTTTGGTTTGGGTTTGTTTTTTGGGTTTTGGTTGGTTTGTTTTTTTGATTTTCTTTTTGGTATGTTGATCTGTCATTTATTCCTGTAAAACATCTAATTTAACCAATTTTCCATGTCAATCTTAGATAATATTTTGATGCTTGGATTTCAGTTACCTATGTGAACACTGGTTCATATTTCTGAAACTTTAAAGCAAAACCTTCTTGTTTTATATAGCAGCATTTTGCAAGTGATGGACTCAAACACCTTATTTTAGAAAGAATATAATGACATTGTTAAACAATGCTTCAAAACAGGAGGAGAGATTATGCATGGAGGAATTTTCATCCACAGTTGAGCTGTAGAGAGGCAGAAAGAAATGGAAGTCCTACTTTTGATGGCAGAAGCTGCAGTACTGAAGTGATGAATCTAAGAAACAAGAGGCAAATGGGTTATGTGCATATCCTGGAAATTTGACCTCCTCTGGATGTATAGAGAGAGCAGTGGCAGCTTTAAAAGTTGTATTGATGTTTGGGAGGATTATGTTTTCTATATGAACACTGATCAATGAATCCACATGTTATAGTTCAAAAGGTTGCTTTTTCAGCAAAACAAGAAACCAAATATTATGTGCGTGGCAAAGTATTCACAGAGATACACAGCAAAATAATCTTTAACCTTAGAGAAGTACTCTGTAGAAGGTAGAGCAGGGCTTCCTCTGGGGATTCAGGTTTTCTCTAAAGTACTCATACCACTGTGCATGCTTGTGTTTAAATTTTGTTTGAACTTTCCTATGATTTTCTATCATGGCATTTGTCTTAATGGAGCAGGAAAGGACAGTACTACCACACACGTTTGTGTTGGAATTACATGGCTTCTTAAGGGGTCATAATCCAGAGTTTACTAGAACTACTTCAATAAATTTGTTGACTTTATGTACCCACCTACAGTTACTCACTGGAGTTTGAGGAGGAGCTGAAAACAAAGGCTTGAGGGGCTTTGCATACATATGATGCACTTCTCAAGTGTGGCAATGTGAATTCAAACAAGGTGCTTGAAAAACTCATCCACGTGGCACGTTCTGCTGTATCAATGCTGTTAATATCCAGATCGTTGACCTCACACATTTATGGTGTATGTGGTCAAACAGTAGAGCAGAGAGCTGATTGGAATGACTAATAATTCCAGAGGAGTCATTACAACGTAATGGTGTCAACATGTACTGCTAGGAGACTCTTAATCCTTGAAACATCAATATTACACTCCATGTAACCATTGCATACCAGCACAGACCACAAACCTTGTGTGATGCCCAGCCTGCCATCAGAAGGCACAAGGTTGTGATAGTTTCCAAGTTACCATCTTAATGTTTTGGTAATTCCCTGGCTAATATTCAGTCCCATTTAGACAGAGAGAAATGGTAACAGCACATGCGCAGTTACCTGAGAACTTGAGTGTGAAACTCAGCATCACTGATGAGCACTTACACAGGTCACCCACTGAACACACTGAAATAATTTGTGCAGGCAGTGGTTCAGTCCAAAAGAGACTGGGTGAGGTAATAGTTGGAAATACCAAACGTTGTGCTGTGCTGCCAACCCCCCCCCCAATACATTATGATTTTTTACAGTATCTGTGCATTACACAGATGGCACAGAGAATTATGTCAGATCTGACACCACACAGGTCGAGAATGCCTAAATGACATTTCAAAAGGTCCCCAAAACTCCCGTTTGTCATCCATGTGAGAAACAGAAGACCTTTAAATCATGACCCAGCCCTTCTGCTGGGCTATGGGCACGTGCAGTGGTAAATGCTGGAATGCAGATTTATGGCCTCTGTGTGATGTGCTCCCCCAGTGTTGGAGTCAGCCCCTCAACAGCCCTGCAGTGCCACAGAACTGGGGGAGCAAAGATGCACGGCTGCAGGTCTGGCTCTCAGGACTTCGCTGCTGAAGCCCCAAACACCCATGGCTACTGCTGCTTTGAAGTAGTTTTGGGGTGCTCAATGCAGATATAAATCAGACACTTCCCGTGCTCATTTTCTATGACTTTCTCTTGTGGTAACACAGGGGTAAACCTGAAGTAATTCCAGCAGGTTAAGTGTAGTAGCTTTAGATTTATACCCAGTAAACAGGAGCCCTATTTGTCCGTTGTTTCTAAAATACGAGGTTTCACTTTCATACCAAACTTCAGCGGCTTATTTTATATTCCGTTACATCACATTTTATCACAGATAATCCAGGAATATTGTTTCTCTGAGTAATAAAACTGTTCTTTAGTGCATGACCAGAGTAAGGGATATTGTGTCTTTTAGACATCACGTATAGACAAGAAGATATAAATGAGAGTTAATAACCATCAAATGTGTCTATTTCCTTTTCCTATAAATTAGAGCATGCTTTCCTACTGAATTTTGCAAGAAGGAAAACAGACTCCCTCCTGCTGATGTGTGGAAGCAATGCTAAATCTCCCTAAAGATTCACTCTGGCTTCTTACAGCTGTATGTTAGTACCTTTTTATATGCAATTTTACTTCATTTAGTCTTTAAGGTTGTGCCTGAGGTTAGTTTAAAAGGTTAGTTAAATGTTAATGGATGTTAATGCTGCAATTAAATTGTTAAATCAATTGAAAACTGTGGCTCCATCTCTATCTGTGTTAGTGCCGGCCTGAGTTGCATTGGCGTATAAATTAAAAGCTGTAAATCTAGTGAAGTCTAATTAGAGACCAAATTTCTCATTTATCTTATTTTCACAGGACTGTAAGCACTGATAGATAATCAACGAAGGGCTAAAACTTTTTAACATTAAAAAACTATTTTATCTATTTCAGGACTCAGGTGACTGATTATAATTCAGATCCAATTACTGTAAAAGGTCATATGTGAAATGAAGTTCTTACAGACACTACAAGTTTTATTTTACAAGTTTGCATACACTGCTGCACCATCTACATCCCAAAAAGCAAAAGTAAATACACTGCACGAGATTATATAAAAAAGCTCTTCAATTAGCCTCCCTCATGTAACCCTTTGAAGTTTGTGATTTTAGTACAGGAGCACATCCAGCCTTCAATCCTACAGCACATCCTTAAGCTTGCCAGCTTATACATGTGCATGAGAATCCTGTTGGTTCTTGCCTTCTGTAAGTAAAAGTAATTAGCAAGATGCTTAAATACATCTGCCATGGATACAGAGACACAAATTCTTGAATTTGTGAGAATGATTATTTCCATTGTTATGTTTAAATTAGCTGCTGGCAACCTGCCATTTAGGAAAAAGAAAGGAAAAAAAAAAAAAAAAGCCCAGGCTATTTTATCTAGCAAGGTCTTGAGGAAAAGGAAATGCTGATCTTAATCCAACTTGCAGTGCCCCAGTTTCGAGGGTGTTTTCATGCATTAAAAACACATGGTACTTAATGTTAGTTCCTCAAAAGTTAAAAGTGAAATTTAATCATGCTGCTTCTGTTGGCTTATTTTTCCAACACCCCCTGTGATTCTCCAAAGTGTAGATCTTAAAGCTGCAAAAAGGCCAGCAACAGATTGCAGCATGAGCATAGGGAGCAGCATCAAGACTCATTAGTTTACAAATAAACCACAAGACAAATGTTTAAAATGTTTGTAGGTTCCAAATCACAGTTCTAAAATTGCATCCTTTTGGTCATGTAGGAGTGTTAGAAATGTTACAGTTTTACATGTTAATTTCTTTTTTAGTGACTGTTCTTGGAGCACTTGGGGAAACGAGTTTTGCTTTGGGAAATAAAAAGAAAAAAAAAATCTTCTGTCCTAACCAATTAAGACTTTCCAGAAAGAAGTCATGAGCTCGGATTCTGCTAGAAGGCCTTCTTGCAAGGAACCGTCAGCTCCTGTCCTTTCCAGTGACTTCAGCTAAATTTCAACATTCATTAAAACACAAAATGAGATCAAATCTGAAAATGAATTGCCGAGTGACTTGAATGTTCTGAACTTTTCTCTCTCCTAATTTTGTAGCAAATTCAGATCTTCTAAAAAATATCTTGATCACAGGCTCTGCAGGAAAAAATGCCATGTTTTGGCATATTCCCTACAGCAAATGAAAGGATGTTCTGGTTTTATTCTGAGAGGTGCACAAATTTCCTGACAACATTTTCTTTCTGATTTACATCATTTTCAGTATTTACAGATGTGATTTACCAAATAGCACCCCCCAAAAATGTTCTAAATGTGTGATGAACAGTCAGATATCTACAGGAACAGGAAGACCTGTTGTGTACTATTTTGTTAAATAGTGGTTTTCCAATTATTTTGGTACTTGATTAGTAATCTTTATGATAATTATTTATCTTTTTTTGTATCATAGGTGTTCTGTATCTTCATAAGATATGAATAGAACCATTGCTAAGAAGAGTCATAAATAACTTCTGCTAAAACTATTTTCTTTAAAATTGTAACTTTCTTTCCTTTTATTTCCTTGGTAAGAAAAGACAGCAAAGAATGATAATTCTTTTTACTAAGTGCTCAGAGTAGTAAATAGTTGCCTTATCCAAGACATGGTGTCATAAAATAGGATATAAAAATAATAATAGTTAATCATTAAATAGCATGTTTCATCCATAGAAAATGGAGCTCTTAGCAAAGATGACTAAATAGCCCTATCCATTTCCTTAATACATCTCCTTCCTTTAATAGAGGTTTGATAAATAGAAGCCAACTTTATTTCACCTTGAAAATAGTAGTCTAGTTACACCAAACTTTCTCTACTACTTTCTGAAAATTGGTTTTTGACAAAAACAATGCTTGATTCAAGTAGACATTTGAGAGAAAGTCACAGTCCTTTCTGTGAAGGAAGGAACAACACAAATACAACCAAATTCAGTGTTGAGTCGGTGACTGAATGTATTGTGAAAGAGAAGCTGAAGTTAACACAAGAATTGGAGAGATTCTAGTAGATCTGTGACCTGTTGAATTCAGAGGGAATACTCTCAATCCTCTATGACCTTGTAGGCTGGGTAGTTTCTTTGCACAGCATTTGGGAGGCTTTAACTGTGGATAAAATGCTGGCTTTGGGAATGGATTTCTTGAGTGGGGCATGTAAGGAAGAGATTCTTCCTTGTGAAGGTGATTGAGAGGTCATGGGCTGATGTCAATCACGGCATCTGTATTTGAGGTAATCGTGAAATTGAGAATGTAGGACAAATTCTAGTTACACATTCACCCTACCAGCTTCTGCTTTGCGTTTTGGATGGTAGATTTACAATCTCAAGAAAAGTTACTCTGTTGTGTTTTTCTAAAGAACCTGAATGTTCTACACAGATGAAAGAAAAATTTATTCCCATTGTTTTTCTTTCCATTGTTCTTTCCTTGTTGACTTTCATTGCTGGTTTTGGTTGTGTTTTGGGAAGCACAGAAGTTCCCTTCTTGCTTCATGTGCCTTTGCCGTGCCCTGTCATAGCTGGACATAGCAAAAGTATTCCAGCATCATACTGTGGACCCACTGGAAGGGCAAGGTTTGGAGCATTTGGAAAAAGGACCTGTCATGTTCATGATTTCAAACTTTGTTTTTCTAATTCTGTTCTGATCAAGTTCCAAGATTTGTTCAGGAAACCTTTCCTTTCTCTTTATTAGCATTCAGCTTTCACATAAATTTTGGTGAATGCCTAAGGAGATACCTTGATTTTGTGATTGGGTTAGATACTGCTCTTGGTCTGTCTGTTTTTTTGGCTATAGTACATATTACATGACGTTTTGGGCGACAGGTGTTAGATGCCTGTGTGACTGACATGGTTTTATCAGTTTTACCTGTGGTTGAGTCAGTCTGACAGTGAGCTGCTGCTTCTCTTGGGTCAGCAGGGGTCTCAGTGAGTTCTGCAGTGTTGGTTGAAGGAACTAGATGGGGGAAAATTTCTCCGAGCTAAAGGAGTAAGTAACTTTCCACTGGACTCCATAAGACAGTGCAAAACCAGCCATCACTCTCTGTGCAGAGGAGGGGAGTGATGGGGAGGCATTATTTCTCTTGGTGGCAGTTCACACTTAGGCTCATGCAGCAGTATCATAAACCTGTATCCCAAAGAGCAGCTTTTATATTTTGTTATATTTTGTTGGGTGGGTACCTATTTACTGTTCCAAACAAAAAAAAAAATCCTGTAGTATTATGAAAGAGTTGTCTGGGTTTTATCTTACAGTCACCACCCTGCCTACTGCTAACTTCAGCAGGATTTCTGTAAATAGCTTGGTGCTATTTGCTTGGCGAGTAAAAGCAGCTCTAAATGTCTGGATTAGAGCACTTGTAAGAGAAAACATTTACAAGTCTAAGTTTGTTCCCCAATGGGTAATATACTGGGAGGCAGATAAAATCATCATGCAGCCTTTCATGACTGGCAGTGTCTGGTAACACAGCCATGGGTGCTGAATGTGTAGATAAAAGAGTGAGGCACCAGAATAGCGGGGACACTGCAGATCAGCACTGAGGTACACTGATAGAATTACTGCCTGCAAAGGGAACTTTTACCGCCTCTGCCTGCAGATACCTGACACTCATCAACATTGCCATTGTCCTGCTTTCATGGGAATCAGATATTTATTTTACAAAGCCTAAATGCAAGCTAAAAACAAGAGAGCTGTGGCATTTAGCCTCGTGATGCTCACAGCAGTGCTGGAACCTCTCCAGGTGGGTGACTTGCTTCAGCATTTACGTGAGGATGACGAGGGACAGAATGTGTTAAGCAGAAAGCAGAAGTACAGAGAACGTTGCCCATCCATTAGGAGCTGTTAGTGGTATGGCTCTTGGGAGAGATTCTTGTCTGTGACTACCCAACCTCCAAACTGTGATGGTAAACAACAGAACCTGAGAGCAAGGCAGGTGACATTTCCTGATTCTGGAGATAACAGTTCCCTGTGAAAGTCAGTTTCATTTAGGAAATAGTCGATCTCAGCAGCTCCCTGAGACAGGAATTCCATTTTCTTTTTAATTTTCATAATTCTGGTATTTTTTCTGAAGGAGACCTATTTGTAGCACGATGATGAGGAGTTCCCCTTCCCTCCATCCCTCATTCCCCACCGCTGTGCAGGCAGGAGCCCTCCTCTCTGCCCGCAGGGGCCAAGGTGGTTGTTTGCAACAGAGACTGAACCATTTGTGCGATCCGGCTGTTCCCAAACCAGCCAGGCTCCTGCAAGCCTTACCAGCTGTGACTAATAGTGAAGGGAAAGGGGGGAAAAAAGAAAGCTGCTTGGGCCTGCAGGCTTCAGACAGGCAGGCTCTGGGGGAAACAAGAGAAAGCCATTAACTAACCACAGTATTATCTTGATTCTCTCAGAGAAACGAGCTAGGGACGGCTAATGAACTAGCCTTAACGTTTCAAACTGAATGCACCTCTGGGAGCTCTGCTAGAACAAACAGTGTGACAGATCAATGCCTGATGCCTATATCAAGAGAAAAGGTTATTTGCCTCTCTGAGGAATTATAGGATTAGTATATCGCTATGATACACTTTGTATCCTTTTCAAAATATGGGTTTATATGCTGTGCTTATTTTCATTTTGTAAGTTGTAAACTCTGTTAGTTTGAGCAATAAAAAAGAAATCCATTCTTCTCTTCGCCTCTCTCATTCCCAGGATCCTTTATGTCTGAGAGCCTACACGGGAACCGTTTCACTGTTGTCTGCACCTTGCCCAAGGAGATATTCACCTTTAGGAAGTTTTTTAAAAAAAATCAGTTTAGAGCAGTGTCACTTGGTTGGGATCCCATGAAAAGTCTTGGTAGGAGACAGATTCGTAATAAAAGGCTCCTTGTGTGGGGAGTGTTTTGCTTACTTTTTTATGCTGTCTCTGGTGTTTTCTACATTCTTGCACAGTTCCATGCATCCAAACTTTAGCTGCCCATCTCCAAAATGGGATAGTGAGCCTTCCTTGTTGTTGCTTCTTGTCTGTTTTTGCTGTTTAGATTGAAAACTCCTGCACAGGATGTTTTTCCTATTTGTGCTGTATGTGACACACTGGCTGTAGATCCTTGGTGGGAGTTTTTGATAATTTTGATAACACAATAACAGCTTCAAAGCTTAACACATTTTGTACAAGAGATGAAAAAAAAATGACAGGGAGGAAGGTGGGACCTGGAAGACCATATAAATTTTACAAATAAAATTTTATAAATCTTAAGTTTACTATATAAAATTATTAGAATTGGTAGACTTTTGGGGCTAGGAAGAGGTCAGGCCGGGTTATTCTTCATGCTTGTGCCATGCCCTTTGATGCTGAGAGTGATACCAAGCCAAAGGGGTAAACAGTCCAAGTGCAGCAGTGTTACTGCCTCAACAGGAGACAGAGTTATTTTTAGCTGCCATGTATGATTTCACTGTATCCTTTGATATTGGCATTTTTCTTTAAAGCCAAAGCCCTTGAAAACTATTTTGATCAATTACCTCATTCAGGAAGCTGCTGTACATATTTAACCATAGATACAAGCTTTGGTCAAGCTCTCAAAGTAATTTTCATTTTTACAAATTATTACTTTAATGGGAATTAGATGAGGAGTGAATTATTGTTTCTTAAAAAAAGTAAATCTCCAAGTGATTTGTCAAGAGGTAATTGTCTGAGTATCAGCATTTAAGGAGGGCTGCATTTCCTTTTAGGAAGGAAACATGTTAAATGCTGAAATTAAGATAATATTGTAACTTAGAAAATGGAATAAAATTAGCTTTATCTCCCCCAGTAGTACCTAGGAATTGAGTCAGAAAGTGATACAAGTGTTCCAACTTAATTGCTTTACATCAAAATCTGATATCTGTATTCTGGTTCAGTAGCCCTTACTTCATCCCTGATTCTACTGATGTCAGTGGAATACACACAAAATAAAGAGTGATTCAGTGCAAGTAGAGCCGTCAGAATTTGGCCTTTTGAAGTTGGTATGAGCTTTGCTATTGATGCCATTGGAGATGAGAAATTGTTCTTTGATCATCTTCTGGAAACCAGAGTTGAGTTTTGTAGGTTTTATACTAAACATAACACACTATTGCTTGGTTCAGGACAGCTACTACAGAATTCTTCACAGTTCATAATTTCTCCTGGATCTTCCATTCCATCACGAACCCCAGTGTTAAATTAATAGGGCTTTTGTAAGCTAATGTTTACTTTTAGAACTCATTTTCTAATGCAGTTTTCCTACAATAAGTTGAAAAAAAATCATTAATACAAAAGAATAAAAATGAAAATTACCAATTTCTGCACATTTCTTTATTTTTGTATTTTAACTCTTGCTGATCTTCTCTAGCCTTATGAATTGGGGGGATTAAACTATTTTTAGGGATGTCACAAGGTCCAAATTTCTTCTACGTGTTAGAGGAGGAGGGTTAATTATTTCAGGGGATATGAAATATAAGATTATGTTTTCAGTCTCTTTCTGTATGCAGTCAGGCAAAGCTCTCATTCATAACTGAGCTGGGAATTGGCCTGGTCATAATGAAATGGGAAATCTTCTGGTCACGGAAATTCAAGCAACATGCATGTACAAAGAGAAAACGATCTAGCTTGCTATAAAATGTTGATGTCTTGGAAAGGGGGAGGGATGAAGTATTTCTTGTTTGTCAAAGTGTTTTGAAAGCCTTGTGAACCACAAGTATTTTAGTGCAAGATACTAACAAAACTTATTTTGTTATTCACGTCAGAAGTGGTCTGAATCATGTGGATTTTACTCAGGTAAACTATCCTAAGGAATCGATTAATGGTCTTATTGACACAGTTTAGAACCAGGAACAGGTTTAGAACCTTCTCTTGTCTTACTGACACAGTTTAGAGCCAGAAACAAGTTTCTCAACAGTCCCCTCATGCTTTTCACTGACAGGTGGCCATGGCTTCTCCAGGCTCAGGGGCTCATTGTAACTCACTGGTAAAGTTGTCATGCCTGGCTGAAGTTATGATCAGGGCAAGGTTTGCAAGGAGAGAGATCAAAGAATTTGTTGCTTCCCACAATCTTTGCCACAGTAACTTTGTAGAGGAAACTGAAATGTCTCTTTTTGTCGCTCTCCACACACTGCTTTCTTAAAAATTATCCTTTTTTTTTTTTTTCAAATTCCAAGTAACAAGAAGTATTTGATAGCAAACGTATCAGCCCAGCTCCTCCACTGTGGAATCATAGAATAGAATCATAGAAGCTTAGGTTGGAAAAGACCTTTAAGATCATTGAGTCCAGCACTGCCACATTCACCACTAAATCATGTCCCCAAGTGCCACATCTACATGTTTGATTAGTGCCTCTGTTATCACGTTCTGGAGCTTTTTGGTGAAGCACAGAGGAGCATGTGAAATCTCCCTCAGTACAATGGTCAGGGTGAGTTTTCCAAATGGACTAACAATAAAAATTCAGTCCAAATTTCTATTAAAGTTAAAACTGACTTAGGTGCTTACATTGACTCTTAGTTTTACTTTGTTTTTTTGTCTGATGGCCCTGCGTGCAGCCAGAAAGCTAATTTTTCAACAAAAAAACTCACTCTCTCTTTCTAGGAATGTTTGAATACATCTGCTAATGCAATTTTCAATAAATCTACAATTTTGCCAAGTAAAACATTGGCAATTTATAAAATAAGAAAACATTCTCATTAAATTTCACCTTATTCCAAACATATAAAACATCCATTTTAACCTACAGCAAAGATTTTGTAACTCCTCAGGGTATTAAAAGGTGTGTTTATACAATCTTTTCCTGTCTCTTGGACAAAGTTGGTTCAAAAGTCCTTGTTTATACATTTTTCAATGGTCTCATCTTTCCTTGGTGTGGGTGACGCAGCTGGGGAAAGGTTACCCAGTGAGACCATTTGCTGTATGGATGAACTTGTAGACGATGGCATATCAGGGAGCTTCTAAAGGAAATATTATATGGTCCATCAAGGCAATCTCAAATTTCCTGATTGCATATATTTAAATAGGATAAGCTCCAGTTACCTAAGCACTTGTTTTGGCTGTAATGGAAAATAGGAGACTAATGTGTGCCATAATGCCTATCTCGTCCCACCCCATCAAGGCATATGAAAATTAATCTAAATATCTGTTATTAGAAGAATGAGAATAGTGGATGAAGAATTGAAGCTACGTGGCTATAGACAGAAAAAAAAAATTTAACTGGTTCTGTTTTAAGATTATACCTGTCCATTGAATACATTCATCAGTGTCTGGTTTTGTATTTCTTCTTCCTCATGATACCCCAGATAAGAAGTGGTAACTAAGTCTTAATGGTTTTAAAACTTTCTGTCTGTAACCATAAAGTGACCATTTACAAATTGGAATGCATTGTTGAGTGGGGATCCAGTTCCTTTCTGTGCCAGACCTGTCCATGCAGGTAGATCTTGGAGTTAAGACAACAGCAGACTGTTGAAAAGGTAGATTTTGTGTGTGTGTGTGGTTTGTCCTTTTTTTTTTTTTTTTTAGCAGTATGCACGTTAGGAGCTTTATCAGAAGACAGCTGCTTAGAACAGCTGTCTGCTTATGTGCCCATCTTAGGAGAGAATGATTAATGAATTCACTTGGGCAGTGAGAAACTCAGTTCACTGATCCATAGTTTCAGCACAGGTATTGATGTGAAACTAATGAGAAATTTGATGCTCAAATTTGAATGTTTATTCCAATTACCAAACAACAGATCTAAATTAAAAAATAGCTTGAAACCTTAACCTTTTATTAGTAACATTGGAAGCTGAACTGTGGCTCTGCATCCCGTTGTGCAGTCTGAAGGCTCGATGTGCTACCACCTACGTTGTTTTGGGGAAGGGAGGGAGAATGGCTCCTCCTGATTGACTCTGCTCCCACTACCTGATAATTGGAATCTTTTTCCTTCCACTCCTCCCACTCCTCTTTAATGTGTATATTTTTCCCAGGAATTAATACGTGTGCTCAGAACTGAGCTGTAGGCATCCCCTACAGCTCTATTAAAATACTGCATTGAATAAGTTCTCTGAGCTATGTGTTTTATCTGATTATGGTGTGGTACATGGGAGTCCCACCTCTGACCTAAATTACTTTTACTCTCTGTAAGCAAAGGATAGAGGGAAAAGGCAGATACAACCTTTAGTTCATTACTAAGTTAAGGTATGGGGAAATTAAATGATATTGAAGGTTATTCCACAAAGTTTGTGGCAAAATTGGCAATTGACCATTGATTGCTGCTCTTTCAGTCCTGTGAAGAATTGCTGTTCCCCTTCAAAACTGACTTTTTATAGTGTTTCTATCAGAAGAGACTAACAAGAACTCTTGAAAGTTACTAGATGCACTCAGGTTGTTCTGTCAGCTAAAACCTGGTGGATTTGCAAAGGATAAATATTTCAAATTTTTGTACAAATAAGTGGCAGTTTGTAACTCTGGAACTTGCACAGTCAATTCATTTAAAAATAAATTTCAGAGGAGAAAAATTAGCATTTTAATCCAGGAGTGTTTCATGAAAGTACTTGTGGCTGAGCAAGAATTTTTTTTTTGAAGAATTTATTAACTGCACATTGAAGACTGAGGTTGGATGATCTCAATACCCTTTGCATTAGATGCCTGCTGTGCTGGTTTTTTCCTCTTTCATGTAGGTATTCAGAAATGTGATGGCAATCCAGTTTTAGTAGAAATAAGCCAAGATTTGCTGAAAATGTGCAGCAAACATTGCTAAATTCGGCAGAACCAGTCTGTCAAATATGTATAAAGGGAATGGAAGATGTTTCACTGATTACTGTTCAAGGCAATCTGTGAACAATTCAAATACCTTTCCAGCACTGGGGTTCTCAGGAATTTGGTAGCAAAGCAGTGGTGGGGCAGATGCTGCTTCATACACATGATGGGCTCAGCCTGTGGATTGTATCCAGACAGCATCAAGTCACCTTTGTACACACCTGCAACCTCCAAGGAATGGTGGCATCCGTGGCAGCTGCTGTTGTCCCCTCCTCAGGCATTCCCAAAGCTGCCCCTGGCTCTGGGAGTCATGGCATACCTCTTGTGGCACTTGGCCATGTGAAAATCACAACCTGTAGGTCAGGAAAATCATGTCTTATTGCAGATTTTAGGTCAAGCCACGTGTAAAGATAAAGCAGTTGTTTGCAAATCAAACACACAATAAAAGGTCCATGAGTTTTTGAGAAAACCATGTAGATTTGGGTGAAATCGAATGTGAGTATGCAAACGTTATTGTTAGGTTTGTATTACTGTCAGTTAGCTGTAACATTTTCAGTTTCAGCTATCATGGAACAATGTTCCATGGGCTGCATTAATCTCCCTTTCCTGTTGAATTTTAGGAAGCCCCTGTGTGCAGTTGCTGATGTTAGCAGGTTATCTTGTCAGTGTGCTCCCTTTTGGTGATACACACTCATCTGGGACTGGGATCACCAAAAGTCCTTGCTTCCTTAGGAAACTCCTGGCCCTGGCAGTCACTAGTTGTGAACAAATGCACAGAGGATCATGGACAGGAGACCCTGAGGTGTCCTGTGCTGGGACAGACGTGGTCTCCAGATCTGCCTTCATGCATATTTGCAACCCATGCATTCGAAAAAGAAATTTTCATGGATTACTCAAGTTAGTGAAAAAAGTTCAAACATTTTTGTAAATTTTTTTAAATGAGTGTGGGGCTGGACCTACCTGGGCAGTACCCAGCCACTGAATCTGCAGCTGTACGTTCACAGTGTACGATTCTGTTCCTCTTCTCCCAAGGTCCCCATTCATTTCATTATACAATAGCCACTGGGAGGATTAAAGCACAATTTCCATCTTGTCCCATTAGTTATTTGTATTTCAACATCAGCTGGAGACCTTTGTCAAGAGCTAGACCTTGTTGTACTTGGTGCTATGTATATCCATAGCAGAAGGCATTTCTTTCCCCACAGATATTACAGTTTAGAAACCTGGAGGTTTAGAGAGATCTGCTCTATGACATACATAGTGACAAACTTCATTATTGTTTTAAGTCTAGCTAATGCCTAGAAAAATGCTGCTGGATCAGTCAGAAAAAGAGCTTTAATTCCCCTGCTGGGTCTCTCCCTGTTGTGTCATTTATTTGTAAAAAGAATGTGCTTCAGGTTTTTTTTAATTTTTTTTTTTATTTTCCTCTTTTGAAACAGAAGGTTTGGAGCTTCTTGGAATTAAAAAAAAAAAAAAATTCTTTAAGCCTTTGTAAAGCAAAGAAAACTTTGAAAAGATATGACCCAGTCCCCTCTTTGGTTCACACCTATCTGGTCAAAGGGTTCAGCTCTCCGTGGAGGCTCCCAGACCTAACAGCAGTCATGCGGAACCTGTTTGCTGCCTTTCAGGCTCGGCACTTTCCAGGGTGCCCCATCTCAACACGCCTGACATTTCTGGCCTGGCAGCCAAGAGGAATAAAACCTTTGGGGAGTACCTAAAATTAAATGACTCCTTTTGGTCAGATCAAGGTTGTTCACTTCAGTAACTCTGCTGCAACTCTGCCCTTCTCTCATTTAGTGGCCGTGGAAAAGCCTGTTCTCCCCTTTGATTCTTTTTCCTTTAGGGGCTTTAAATACAGTCCTTGGATGCCAAGACTAGGAAGATAAGTTTCATTTTATGAAGAAATTAATAAGAAAAATAATCAACCCCTTGTCAGTGTTTTTTTTTAAAGCATTGTTTGTACATACATTCCTGTATAGAGGCAGAGAGAGTAGAGCATCCTCTTGGTTTATGTAAAGCAGTCTCTTGATCTGCCACCTTTTTAACACAAAATAAATTAGGGTCAGAAGGGCCTTCTGGTCCTTGTCCTACAGCTTTCACAAACCTCTCAGAGTTTGATTTTTGTAGGGGAATATAGGAGATGGCAGAACATGCTTCTCCCCATGAGTCTTCCACTTCAGTAGCACTTACATCTCCCAGTCTAACACCTACCAATTTATCTGCGTGCTTTGGTAAAGGGCATTTTCAAAATGGTCTCTTAACTGGAGGGAAGGCCCTGCTCTGCAGCTTTGGTTCTGTAAAGTGTTTAAATGCGAACCTATCTAATTGATTCCAGTAGGACTGATAGCTGAAAACAAGGCATGTGCTGAAATAAGTTGTTCAGGTGGTTTGAGTGACGAGAAACATGTGATGTGTGAGTGGCTGTGCATACTACTTCTCTGCACTAGGACACATTTCTTTACCTGAGCATTTTCCTCTGCCCCCAGCTACCATCTCTTTGTTGTTCCTTTGCCACCTGGCTTCATTTCTCACCTTTTCTTCTTTCCCCCATCTCTTTTGATCAATTCCTCCTTTCTCTTTTTACCCTTTGTGGGGTAAAAAGAACCCAGTAATATTTACACATGAACCCAATTTTTCAAGCCATGATTTTGTTTTCTTTGTCTTTTTTTGGTTGGTTTGGTTTGGTTTGGTTTTGTTTCATTTTAATGAGGAGAAATTATCTTGCCCAAGCCTAGTTTTAAGCATTTGAATAAAAATTAGGGGTAAATCAAAATGAACTGAAAAATGGAATGATAAAATTAAAATACTCATCAATACCTCTCTTTAGCTGGATCTTCTGCAGCTTTCTACATATGCTATTCAGTGTTATAAGCCAGCAATGTGAACTCTTGTAAAGATCATGGCCCAAACTACGCTTTTATAAACTACTAGTGTTTAAACTCAGTGATAGGAGGTCACTGGATGTGGGTTGCATTTTTGTATGAGGCAGCATAGCCTGGCTCTTCCTGAATTGAAAACCTGGGGAGAGTTGGGAATCTGCTGCATATGAATCCCTGAGGATGCTGCAGGTGCCAGCTAGAGCTGCTTCTGCCTGACTCCACTTTGTGTCCCTGCCAGGCTTCAGGGCACTGACTGTGGCTCAGAGAGTCCCAACTGGGTGCAACCCACGTTACCATTTTGGGGTATCAGTTTGCAGTTCTTGGTCTGAGAGTGACTCACATTTGGATGAGAAGCTCTTGTTGTGCCCTGTTAATCCTTTAACAGCCTTTAGGTTTTGTTGCTTTTTGGGGTGAGTGACATCTCCACTCATGGGACAAGGTGAGGGACTTCTCACCTGCATTCTGCCCCAGTATCCCAAAATCTTTTTTACCAGGTACTGAGCTGATGCTGCTCACTGGGTTAAAGAACTGAAAAAAATGATTGTTTCCCCCTTGGGGAAGGTCTGAAGGGCTGGTCCACCATTACCAAAGTAGTGTCTGCTTGCCCTGATGATGCTTGATTGTCTTGTTCTTCAAGACATGGATTTCTGACTAGTAAGGACTCCATTCCTCTATCTAGATGAAGTTATCTTGGTAATACCATCCCTACTCCTGCAGGAAAAAAAGGGGTGCCAGGACTTGTGCATCTCTTATTGTTATTAACCCTTTCACTGAACAAACCTTCTCCAGCTTACACATAGGCTAATAAATTAGACATGACAATAGTGTTTCCATGTTTTACAGATATTTTCCAATTGAAAGAAATTGCGGGGTTATTTTAAGGATAACAATTTTTTTGTTGACACATATACACACCCCCCCCTTGATAAAGAAATTGTCCAAAAATAAAATTTAAAAAAAAGAAAAGGAAAATTTCACATTGCATACAAAGGAAGACAAAATGAAGCTAAGAGCAATTAGGCTAGACAGATGAATAAGCTGCCTAGTGAGGTAGCTGAGTCACCATCATTAGAGGTGTTCGAAAAACAGGCCAGATAAAATCCTTGAGGGGGTCAGAGTGTATGGGAAAATCCTGCTCGATAGAGGAGGCTGACCCGGCTGACCCAGGAGGTCTCCTTCTTCTTCTGTGTCTCTTTATTTAAAAACAGAGTTGAATTCAGAGAGTAACAGAGGAAAACAAAACCCAAACCAGGTGCCTGTGTCTGGTAAACAGTTTTCTTTTGTTCTCAGTGCTGAGTTAGGGAGAAAAAAGAAAAAGAAAAAAAGAAAAAGAGAAAAAAACAAACCCTAAAATAAAAAATGTATGTGCGCTGTTTGCAGAAGTGATGTGATAAAAGATCTATGTCTGCTTAGCAGAAAGATGGAGCATCTTTCAGCAGACCTGACAGAGCGTGGAGGGGAAATTCTTTCAGTGTGAAGAGCTGGGGAGCACAGGTGAGGTTATGCACCTGTGCAGCGGAGAGAGAAAACAAGCAATTGCTCTCCCAGGGGCCTTCTGGGAGTGGGCCTGTGCAGCCCACAGCAATCCTTTTGGAAATTCAGTGCCTTCATGATTTGCGAAAATTTGACCCAGTGATTGTGGTTCTCAGCTGTGCATGAAAACACAGAGATGGAAGGCTGGGCTCCCGGGGGCGAGGTCCGGCTTCCACACGCAGGGAAATCCTCAGGCTTGTGTTGTTCTTCAGGTCAAGCTGATGATCAGCACTGGCCATGAAAAGATTCAGGCTTAAGGCAATAAAAGTTCAAGGAATCCCCAGAAGTCTTCAGCACAAACACAGAAATACCCCATAAGTCAGAAAAAGCCAACAGCATCTCACAGAAGGTATTTCAGTTCATCTTTGCTGATGGACTTCTCCAGGTGGGCCTGAGAGAGGACAGAAGTCAACTGCTGAGGACTCTAAGGGACAGGTTGCTTTTTGCTCCACCACTTAGGCTTTGTAATTCTTCCTAGAGCTGCCCTGAACCACCCATCGTGTCTGTAGTTTAACTGCCTAAATTTTGTGGTCTCGTTGGTCAGGGCATAAAATCTGTTCCTTCTCTCCCTGCCTGTGTCTGCTGCTTTCTGGTGCCAGTGAGGATTGATGCCACCAGAAAGGGAGTGCGACTGCAGCCCAAGAGTTTTGAAGTGCAAGTGCTTGATGGCCTTTTTCTCCAGGCTGCAATTACCAACATGAGTTTTACCACGGTAGGACAGCATTGTTGCTGGTAAGAGCAGAAATACTTTCTCTGGAGTGCCCAGTTGTTACAGAATGACAAGATTTCACTGATAGGCAAGAAAATAAATGAGGAGAGTCTTTCTGTCTTCCCACAGCATTACAGTGAACGGCAAGAAACAGAGGAAAAGCTATTTCGTTAAATGCAGAACTTTAAATTTATTTTCTACTAGGCTCCAGCTAAGGTGAAGCCTCCTTATATATTCAGTATTTTCTGAATGCAGAATGAATAATGAAATACCCTGTATTCCTCGGAAACCTTGTCATACTTGAGTGAAAAGAATGGGAACAGTAAGGGAGTCTTCAGGTGTTACATTCTTGCTGCTGGACAGCACCACTTTCCCTCTGGAAGTGCGGTGGGCAGTGGTGCTGCTCAGGCATTATCTGCATAACAGAGCTGTGAGCACAGCAGAGCTCTGCTTTTTTTGCAACAGTTTGCTGTCAGAGCCGCGGACTGCAGTCGGTGTTTATCACTAAGTTACTTCTCAGGAACTGGGCCGGATCAATACTGTATTCTTTCAGCCCTCTCTAAACCCAGCAGGGAAGGCAATCACAGTGGTGCAGAACTCTGCACATTCTGGAACAGATCAATACCCTGACAGTGCTAAGCTTTGTTTCCTCACCAGCTTTAAGATGTTCTACATGATTGCTTAACGGTTTGTTTTCTCTTCTCCCTATATGACAACACTGCTCCCTTCCTGATCTTTCCTAATAACATCACTGTAATTGCCTTGACATGAAATAGCAGCACAAACACAGACGCTTTGCTTTGAGATGTTTTATCTCTTTATGAATCTCTGTATTGGTTGAGGATGTTGATTTCACTTTAATATGAAATCAGAGGGTTTTTTTTGGTGTCTTCACTTATTTACATTGTTTTACTAAACTTGGATTTTACTAAGCTGATTTTGGCTATTGGGATTGTGTACAGGAGTTGCATTGCAGTGTGGTAGATATAATAAGATGTACTGAGGAAAAAATATTAGCTTAAACTTTCTGTTGCTGAAATCTGTTTTAGTCTAACTCCATTCAACCATATTATCTTGTTCATCTCAGAAGAACTGTGGTGCAGTTACCTTTCAACTAGTGCTAGGTAGAATAAATCAGCTTCCATCTTGTTTAGGCTGGACCTAGAACCTCTGCCCCTCCTTTGTCTTTCCTGATTTCACCTGAACTTTCAGTTTTTCTTCAAAGCCACATGTGCTTTTTTCTTTTTGAGAAATGATTGTATGTTGTGTAGTGTTAGCTGACATTAAAATCAGTATTATCCATTGCAAATGACCAGATTTTTCTTCTAGAGCTGGGAAGTGGCTTTAGTTACAGAAAATTCCCATTCCTGAAGGTGTTCAGGGCCTGGTTGGATGGGGCTTGGAGCAACCTAGTCTAGTGGAAGGTTTCCCTGCCCATGGTATAGGTGATTGGAACTGGATGATCTCTAAGGTCCTTTCCAGCCCAAACCATCCACTGATTCTACAATATAGCATTAAGAAACTTTCCCTGCTGAAGCAGGGAAAATGGAGGGTTGTCCTGAAGTTTATTCCATGTTGCACATGCCTCGAAGGCTCTTTAGTGGTGCTCTGCTACCAAAGATGGGGCTGTTTCATTTGCTGAAAATACCAAAGAAAGGGTGATTTAGAGAATTCTTTGCTGTTGAATTTGGACAACTGTCAGTCCAGTGGGAATTATTTATCAAGGATCTGTGTCTTCAGAGCTGCTCCACTGAAGCACAGGGAATTATCCCTAGATGCCAGTGGAAATGCAAGAGGGATTTTGAACCAGGAGACAGCCTGTTTCTCAAGCCAGAGCAAGCTCAGAGAACTGCGCTTTGGAGAGTGTCAGACAAGATGATCACACTGGTCCCTCCTCCACTTATTATCTGTAATTTTGTAGTTCTTGTTGGACAGACATACAAAGGGAGTTCTCCCTGAGACTTTGAACTGAATTACCACTTCATCACATGAAAACCTTCCGTCCTTAAGACCAGGCCCACGGGAATGTTGCTGTTTTGCTTTGATAGTTGACTTCCGCTCCATTTCCCAGGTAAAGCATTAATCCCTCGCAGCCCTCTCCTCATTTTGAAAGTCTTTAGCCACAGTTCTCTGTTAGGCTTTGAAAAGCGTGTTGTAAGGAGTACAAATGAGAGATATGCTGCCTTCAAAACAGCCGCTGCCCACTTCTGCATATGTGTAAAGTAGGATAAGATATGCAATTTGTAGGTACTATGATTAGTGGCTTAAGGAGAAGATACAGCATTTCTCAACATTTTTGAGACATTAATACAATTCAGCCAGGCCATTTTCTGTAATGTGTGGTTCGCTGTATCTGATGTATATTTTTTTCATCTCAGACATAAAGGTAAATCCTTTTCATTTACATAAGCGGGCTCTATAAACCAGATTACCCGAATTAATCATAGATATTTAAGCATATTACATTGCTCTGTACCACAAGCTAGCATTCCTAGAAGGTGGATCAGAGATAAGGGTCCCATAAATTACTGACCAAATCCTTTAGTCCATCAGGCTTTATTTCCACTAAAATCAGTTTTGCTTGAGTAAGACCTTCTGGATTTGGCCCTGATATGCTTTTATATTCATAGACCCTTCAGATACAAAGAAAGCTTCATGAAGCAGTTGTATAATTTTTTTTTCTAGCCTTAAATTTACTGTTGCAAATAGAAGTAGAAAAATAAGCCAGTTTTTAATAATGGTTCTTTTAATAATAAACAGACATATTATATCTCTGTCCTGCTTGGCTTTTATTAGCCTATTAGTTTTTATTTAACGTCTCCATTATGCTATTTCCAGTAAATAGATTAAATCGTGAAATGTGAAAAGCTGGCTATTTTACCCTCGGTAAAATAAAGATCTGTGAACAGCTATTCTTGAATATTTTGCCTCTCTGCTTCCTAGAAGGCTCAAAGTTTCATCTGTCACTCGCAGACCAGTTGGGCTACTGGCAGCCAGCATGCTGTTACATATAAAAGTATAGGGAATATTCCCCACACACGGTTCTTTTACCCTAATCAGACACTGCAGATGCATCTTGTCAAGAGAATGCACCTCATGCTCAGAAATCAAAGGAAAGTGACTTCAAGGAGGACAGAGCAGCACAGCGGCGGCTGACCCCACACCAGACCCCACAGGCAGGTCTGTCAGCGGCGCCGAGGAGGAGGGCAGGGAGGATGAGCTGACACCCCGTGACACTGCTGCCGAGATTCCTCCTGGAGCTGGGCATCTGGGTCCTTCAGCTGCCAAGGTCAGCGGGGCAGCAGCTCCCAGGCCGGGGTGGTGGGAGACATCCCCACCCTCACCCAGCTGGGACCCTGCCCAGGGCTGGGGACACGCACCAGGGGGACACATTCCCACCAGGAGTGAGAGCAGCGTGGTCTTTTCCTCAGCCAACTTCCCGTAAAATAACATTTTCCCCCTTTCTCATTATTATTTGTTTGCTTCCTGTCTTAGTCTTGTCCAGTCAAAAATGTTTCCAGCAGAGAATTTTTCTCTATTTCTACTGCACAGACATATGGACATATTTGGAAAAAAAAAAAAAAAAAGTTGTTTTCATTTCAAGCTCCCTTTTAAAAAGGATATGTCACTGCCTGACACAGTCCTTACTCTGGGAGACTGCTAATGATTTCAGCAGGTTTTTTTTTATGAGAACTACTGGCTTTTATCATATATTGCAATAGCAGTGGGGTACAGCAGCATCTTTATTTCAACAAATCAGAAGTCTGCAGTTCAGAAGAGGTTAATAGAACAAGCAGCATTAAGTATGTTTAAAAGGTAGAAGGATATGAAAAAAAGTCATTTTTCATAATGTATTTTTTATATTCTGGCTTCCTTTCCTTTGTCAGAAAAGCTTCAAAAGCCTAACACAGTCCTGGTTAGGCTGGTCTCTTTCAAAGCCCTGCAACCCTTACTTCCCCTTTGGGCTAGATGCAGGTTTTGACAAACTGTGCCTGCTGAACCAGAGTCCTCCACAGAGAAGGGAAGCCCCTTTTTTTATTTTTTTTTTTTTCTGGGGTGATTGACAGCTTGCAAGGACAAATAAGTCTCACTTCTGCATTTTCTTCATATCTTATTAAACATGCTGCACTCCACAGCCTGCTTATGAATGACACAGGACTGGAGAAAGAGGTCTTGTGCTGCCCTATTTTGTTTTTTGCAGTCCAAGATTCAGCCATTTATCTGTTCCTTTCTATTTTGTCATCTTCATTTCCTAATAGGAGCTGTGATTCTCAGGTGCCTCTATCCAGTGCTGTGGGATGCAGTGCAAGGACAATATGCCCAGAGCAGTGTCACAAAGCCACATTTCATCTTATCTCTTAATTATACGCATCCATTTCATCTCTTAATTATACTGTAACCAGTGATGAAACCAGGACTGGCAGGTTGCTTGTAGCTGGCCAGTGTTCTTCTTGTTTCCTTTTTAATGGGGTCCACTTCAGTGCTGTGGTTGACCAGGTAATTGAGAGGAATACTGACCTTCTACCACGCAAGCACACAACAATTCTTATAAACTCTGATCATTCTGGAGCTGCCTGTGTTGGAAACCATGATGGGGATGGTACAATTAGTCTGACTTGTTTACATTTGTCACCATTTCTGGTGGCTGTCCTGGACCAAGCAGGATGCTTCACTTTAGGGTGATGGTAACCACAGATTTTCGGACCCCATGTCTCTGTGTTGCAGCATGGCCAACAAAAATCAGGACACGAATGGGCCAGGCTCTGGGATTTCTGTGCTTTTTTAGTTCATATGCCCTTTTCAGACTCTTCTAACAGTAGATGCCCTTCAAAATTTAGGATTTTTTTTTTTTTGTTCTGTCTACAGGGTCTGCTCACTTTTTTCTTTGACATTAGAGGGTGATAATGAATACTGAGAATAACAGTGAAGAGACACGTGTTAATCTGCCCAAGAAGCTCAGCAGTTTCTGTCTTGATCTGGCAACAGTATTGTTTTGTACCAAAGGTGTCCACAAGTGCTGAGGCAGATACTTTTGTCATCATTTAAACTTGGGATCCTGGGCTTTGATTCTAATCCAGTTTTCCGGAGTGGCTCAGAAATGTGCCTGACCATTGTCATGCTGAGCAAGGCCTCCCGAAACAGAGAGACCCAAACAAGCACACTCTGTTTCGGGAAGGTCTTGGAAGTCAGGATGTCTTAATTAGTGGCTCCTTTCTCATGGCTGTTTCAGCTCTTTAAGGGTAAAGTAATGCAAGGCATGGGAAATGAGTTTCAGGAAATAAATATGGAAATTGAGAGCGGGGGAGGGAGTATTTGTGTCTGTCCTGCACAGGTAAATGGAGTAAAAGCAAAACCCAAAAATGAAGGTCTTTTCTTTTGTAACAACCAAGCCCTAAGCTGCCATTCTCTGCCTCTCCAGCAGACAGAAGAGAAGCTGAGATAGTTCAGAGGCTGATAAATTAGTTTGGATAGCACAATGTTGTAGTTTGTCCCAGTTAGAGACTTTGAACCCAAAAAAAAGTGATCAAACCTTGCCTCCCTCTGCTCTGTCACCCCATTATTCTCAGTCCCACCACTGAGAAACACAGGCAATTTTTCTGTTATTTTAAATTCTTTTCTCTCTGTCCAGTGTTATATTCTAGCATCAGTGGAGACTTTAGGATCATTCTGATGGACTAAGCTAACTTGCTGAGTATGGGTAGGAAAAAGCAGAACCACTTTTAGTGATGAGGATAATTTTTATGAAAACCACCATAAAGAAAAACCACTATAAAGAAAATAGTAGAGAGGAAACTGGCAGAATGTGGCCTTGACCGTATGTGTTTCTCCTGATACCCACAGGCAAAAGTAGAACATTGACCTGTAGGGTGTTTCTAATGAAAAGAGACAGAAGGACAGAGTAGCACAGCCTTAAATTTTGTGGCTATGTGCAGTCTTACCACCAACAGAAAAGTTCAGTAATTCATAGTTCACAAAGGTTTCTGCTCTTCTGTATTTTGAATTTTATCATCTGTGTTCTTAATTTATTAGCAGTATCAAGAAATTTTTGGTGGATCAGATTTTCTATTAATTTAATCAGTACCAGGATTTTGCTGTAAGTGATCCAGACTGCTGTCTAAAACCAGAATGGTTACCTGATGAGTGATCTTCTGCTGGGACTCTGCAGTCAGGTGGGAACATAAAGCTACCTTGACAGTAGCAATGGTCACTGCAAAATGAAATCTGTAGCGGCAGCAGCTAAACTGCAGCCATTAGATGCTATCACTGGGATTTGAAATTAAATTAAGCAGCTGGAATGCCTCCTATCCTGCTAACATCATCAACCATATCAAAGATAATCACTGCTTTTATTACTGCAAGCACAGGATGCGGCTGGAAGTAAAACTGCCGATTATCAGATCTCAGTTTAGCCAATTTTGACTTCCAGTTCAGAGATTTGAGTTGTCAAAAGGGACATTTAAAAAGAGATCAGTGCCTTTGAAGTAATAACACACAGGAGCCTGGGGGGCAGAGTCACAAAACTTCTGTACACTGGGTGGACTAAAACCACGGAAAATGCTTCCTGTTTTATAGGGGTGCAGGGAGAATATTAAAACTGCAAAAGCTGTTCAGACTAGGATGTAGACAGTCTGATGGTGTCAAGAAAAAGCCTTATTATCTTCTCTGCTTTAGTGCTGTGGTAATGTTTTTTCCAGGAACGTGGGGATTCTGGGAAAGGAGAAGTTCTGATTACTAATTATCTTCATATTCACATTGCTGGACTTTACATTTAGGGCTCTGCTCTGATCTAAGATGTGTGGTTGTGAATTACCACAAGCTTTGAAATAAAAAGACCCAAACACAACCCTGCTGCTCTTGTGGTTGAGACACTCTGTGAAATATGCACTTAAATACCTGAAGCTGGAGTAGCAGTGGGGGAAAGTCACTTAGCCCCCAGTTCAGTGAGGCTCTGTAGTACAACCTCCACAGGACTTGGAGCATTTCCAGCCTTAGGATTTTCAGGGCACACAAGCCACTGTACTTTTCCATTCCATACCAAGTCCTGGAAGTGGAGATCTCATGGAGAAAGACTGAAGAAAACTGAACAGAGCAGGGCATAAAGTTCAACACTTCTTACGTGTAGTATTGGTACTCCACTGACTCTCTTAGTTGGAGCAGAAGGATTCCACAATTTCTTGCAGCTTGTTCAGGTTTGAGGGGTACATCAGATTTAGAAGAAAGATAATCCAAAGTGCAACGAAATGTTTGGTATTTATGATAAACTTGGCTTAGCATCAGGAAAGTTTATGTTCTCTTGGTGTTAATTTGTGGTTGCAAGGGTTTGCTTCCATCCTGATGAAAATTTCTCTTTCAGAAGGAAAAAGTAATGTACCTCTGAAAAAATTATGTTTTGGTCAGGTGCAACCCTTTAAGGGAATGGTTGGTGGAGACTGCAAGAGAAAACAGAGTCTAGTCCTTTGATCTGTAGCTGACTGTCAGTTCTTACCAGGAAAAGCCTCTTAGCTTTATCAGTTTTTAATCCCCCAAAAAGGAATTTTTGTTTGACAAAAAACCAGTTGGTTCTTTGTTTTCAGTTCATGGGCACTCTGAGGTTGGCCCAGTGTAGGATGTGGTGTGAAACCTCCCAAGGTTTCCTCTGGCTGGTCAGTGAGAGATCCACTGGGCAGGGAGGCTCAGACTGTAACAAAGTCAGGAGAGGCTTTGGAAAAGAAAGGTTAGTTCATCAGTGGCCTTCTCAGTAGCTTAGAAGGTCAGCTCTTCTCTAAACTGTGTCAGCATCCTTGGAGAGCTGGTTAAAGAGAATAGTATCGTGTGCCTTTTACAGACAGAAGAGAACAGATCCAGCGCCCTCTGAAGCTAATTCAAAGTTTCCAGTTGATATGAGCTGACACTGCCTCAAGTCACTCCTGTACTGAAGCTGTGCATATATTCTGTGCTAAAACCCACATGGAAGGAATGATTGAGTTGTCTTAAAGTGCAATCCCCTTAAATGCAAAGCCCAACTGAGCAGGCTTTGTGTTTGGTAGCTCAAAGGGCTCAGAGAGAAGAGAGCCCTTGCCCACTTACAGCTAATAGTTTTTCATTTTTAGTAATGACCTCAAATGTTGCTGTTTTCACCACCTCAAATAGCTTTACACTTCTCAGCAGCCAGTCTCAGTGTCCATGCCATGAGTGAGTGAGGAATAAATGCAAAAGAGCTGTAAGCAAGAAGAAAAATTTCTTTTCCCAGGTGCCCCATAATAGTTTTTTCCCAGTGTTCACCCCATTCTAAGTGGGTATTTTGTCTGCCTAAGGGCACCAGGGTTGTATCCCAGGCAACACTGGTCTGATATTTTTCCACTGTCTGTTTTTGTGGGCATATGAATCCCAGCAGAGGTGCTCTGGCTACATCACAGTCACCCCCTTGCATGGTGACAATCTAAAGAAAGAAGCCAAATTTCCAGTTTGATTGTCTAATTTGTTTTTTAATAATTGAGACAGATTGCTTTTTGCCTTTGAGAATGGGTCCTTGTGTGCAGTCAGGTGAGCTGTTTGCTATCAGTGTCTGCTCTAGTATCAGATAAGTAGAAAACCCCCTCAACCTGACAATTCACTTGAGAATAATCTGATCTGGTTTGCTTTGCTGTTTCCTCTTGAAGTGGACAATGGCTTTTCCCCTGTTAAAAAGTTGACACAATGAGACAAGTGTGTGATTATTGTATCCCTTTATGTCATTTGAGTAACTTGAGATAGCCTGGTGTAATGTGAGTAATCTGTGTTCACCACCCCTTGAATCTATCTGGAGTTGATTGGCATATCTGTGCATTTTAACTTGTCTGGAAGGCTCTTATCTCCTTGCTGCACAGCATCAGTTGCAAATTTTAAACCTTTCCGTTCAACTTTATGTTTAAGTATGTTACCCTTCCCCTTTCCTCTTAGGGTCTTAGCAGGGAGCTGGTTTTGGTTTGTTTGGTTGCTGGGTTTCTTTGAAGTAAACCCAGTGACTCCTTTAAAACAAATGAATCAGGGGAAGCCAGGTAATGCAGCTGACAGACAGGTGATCCTGATAACACTGTCTGGTGCCTGATAGACTGCCCTTGAACATCTGAGCCATTCAGACCATTTTAGGCAGTTAACACTGGTTCTCCACTACTGAGCAAATCATTACTTTCCATCCCGACCCATTAAAGTTAAGACCTCCCTGTGCCTTTCAGGTCCAGCCTGTGGTTACAGGGTGATGATGAGCAGAGCCACCCCCTGAGCAGTGCAGCAGGCGCTGTCCCTCAGTGCCTCCAAGCGTGCATGGGAGCAGAACGGCTGTGCCAGCCCCAGGCAGTTGCCAAAGCAACCTATTTTTTTTTTCTTTCTTTCTTTCTTCATTATTTTTATTTTTAACCTGTGCTTCCCTTTGAAAAGACACAGATTAAAAATGAATCTTGAGAATCACCTTTCCTTTAGTGGTGTTGCACTGTAAATGTCACTTCCTTTATTTTGAGTGAAGGTGACAGAAAAGTGTGGTCTTAAGGAACAAGTGTCATGCTCCAGGGGAAGAAGAGAGGCAGTGAGATATGTTCTAAAGGAAGGTAAGATGCCACTTTGATACTAAATTTGTCCCATTTATGTAAGCTCAGTTTGAAACTTCACCAGCTGCCTTGGTTTCCCCTGGCAGATGCAGAATCCTGTTCAGGAATGTGCAGTGATTTTGAGGGCTTAAATGCACAGATACTCCCAGATAAATCACAGAGTCATAGAAAGGTCTGGGTAGGAAGGAACCTTAAAGATCATCTTGTTCCAATGCCTCTGCCATGGGCAGGGACACCTTCCACTCTCCAAGGTTTCTCCAAGCCCTGTCCAACCCAGCCTTGAACACTTCCAGGGATGGGACATTTTCTGACTCTCCTCAATGACAGGAGTACCTGCTGTCTCATCTGGGTGGCTGCTCTGGCCCTTTTCTCACTGTTGTGCTGTTCAATGGAAGTTTTCTCCCTTTGTGGAGCAGTGCAGGCAGATCCTTTGTCCTTTTCCTCTCTCAGCTGAGTGAGCACCAGACCATCCAGGTAGTGCCCACCGGGACTGCCTTCCAGTCTCCTGCTCCTCTGCCTCGTGACCCTGGAAGGATGTGAGTTACACCTGGGATTGGTGGGGCATTTAGGGTCAGCTCCCCTAAAACAACTGTCTTGCACAGCTCTCCGGCAGGCATCTCTCTCTTAAAAATGTTTAATAACATGTGAGAAACTGTGGTGGGTGAGTGACTGCAGCTCTTGCTACTGTCAGGCAATGTGGCTGCATAACAATCTCATGTCATACTGCCCAGGTTAGGATGAGAAGTTAATAAACCCTCCCCTATAGAGGAGGGAAGCACTCCTCTATATATTTGAACTCCTGAGGCTTGCTCTGACTCTCTGTTCTCTTTGCATTATACACAATGGGATCATAAGCTTGGCAAATGAGAAATAAACTGAGAATACTGTGATTAAAAATGTACAATACATAATATAACCTTGCACAACAAAATTAGTACTTTGCTAATTTAGTCCCAAAGCATATTGATTAAATGCATTTTACCACTTCAGTGTACACTGGAAAATCCAATTAATATAAAAAAAAGAAAATGAAAACATTCAAGTCACTGAACTCTGGATCATAAATGTTAATCCATCCTGCAGTATCTTTTGAATAGAACACACACTAATTTTCTCTCATTGTTACAGAACAGATTTCACATAAAATAATGCTGTAATTGTTTGGGAAGAAAAGTATTTGCCATTTGGTGTTTCCATTTGCTCCTCCTTGATTGAATTCATTAAGAAAGGATTTTTTTTTTTTTTTTTTTTTTGTATCCATAACAGCTTTCAGCAAAGTCTCCTTAGTTGAGAACTTTTAGTACAAAAAATGTCTGCACATTTGGTGTACTAGAAAAAGAAGCTTTACCCAATATTCAACTATAGGTATAGAATTTGACCAAATGTAGGACTTTGGACTGTGTCCGTGCTAGAAATGATGGTGAAAGAAATGAGTCTTTCATAGCAACTGAGCCAAGAATTCAACTTTTCTAAGGTGCATGGGAAGAACAAACTTCCAGCCAAAGGCTTTGTGCCAGCTTTACCTACAGACAGTGGAAATAATAGTGTTTTTTATTCTCTACCTAAATTGGGGCAGTTTATGAGGCAATGTCAACAATCCACTGGTCTATACATGCTGCAAGAGCCAGCATAGAAATTCCTGGCTTAAATTCAGGATATTTTCTACAGATGAAACAACTTTACAGGAAATCCTTGCATTTTCACCAAGGCTTGGTGCAAAAAGGGAAACTGCAGCTTGGTCTCAGGAATCTCAAACGAGGGAGGAAGCTGATGGTGCTGTTGCATCCAAGATGGGGAATATTTTCCAGCAAAGTGATGCTGCTAAGGGAATGCAGCAGCTGAGTGAAATTATGAGGAATTTAACATTTCCAGCACTCTTGAACTCTTTCAATTAGTGATATTGTGAATGGTTTTATGCATGTGTTGGTGTTGGGATCGGATTTAGAGAAACATTTCAGCGCTTTTATCGCTTTAGCAGTACGGAATTCGTGAGGTACCCATCGGAATATGTTGCTGTCCAAGGGAATCTGAGTGAGGAGGCATCTCTTCTGGAGCCAGGTCTGCAGGGAAATGTGTGCAGATGTCTCCATTAGTCTGGTGTCCCAGTGGCTCCCCCAAAGGCTGTGCTGTGTTGGGTATTGGCCGTTCACAGGGAATCTGTCGAGGCGCCCATGTGCTCTTCACCCTGCTGCTTGTGGGTGGTCTCTGAAGGTATTTTCCTGACCCTCCCCTCCTTTTTTTTTTTTTTTTTTTTTTTGGTGGAAAGAAGAGTGACAGAAGTACTGTGAAAATGAAATGTTGCTCTCAAATGGGCATTAATTCTGGCGCTTTTTAGAAATACTTCTCATCCTCAGCCAGGGCAGCATTTGCAATGTTAGCCCAGTGAAAGTCTCGTGAATATTATCCCATCATAACTTGTTTTTATGGAAGTATGTTCAGATAAATACTACTATATGATATAGGATAATACCACTATATGGATATACCTAAGGTTTTTTTCACTAGGTGGATATTTATGTTTTTACTTGGCCAAGCTTTTGACCGTTGTAATAGTATTTTGTGCACCAAAAAGCCCATTTGGTTTCCAGTGATTTAAAACATAGTAAGAGTGTGAGGAACTAGCCATTTCAGACTATCCCTTTCCAGTTTTGAGCATTTAATATGCATTTTAGAATAAGATATATCCCCACCTTTCACCCTATCACTGTACACAGTTGGGTGTAGAGAAAAAGCCTTAATATCACAATAATTTATTCTATGGAGTGTGATCGTGATATTTTATGTTTTCTGGTTTGGGGTGTAATTGTGGCTGGGAAACACACTCTTTCCCAGAATTATTTAATTCCCAGTTCCAATCAAGTGAGCTAAAGACAGGCTTTTCAGGTTGTCCTTCACTTCTTTCCAATGCTTTATAGGTAATACTTGGTTTTGCTGTCCTATGCCCTACAAGGAATAGCCCAGAAATGTAATACATCTGAGGAGATAGGAACTGGACTGACGGTGCAGAAAGAAGAGAGGAATAATCAAATTCTGCCTTTTCTGGATGGGGAAGCTGTGATGATCCTATAAACCTTAATTTTTGTATTTCTTGATTTTTTTGACAAATTGAAGAACACTTTGTTGGCTAGCAAGGATTCAGTGAATTTCTTCCCTTTCAGTTTAGTCTCGCTCTGAACTTTGCAGCAGTACTCCATAGGACTCTGTTAAAATCAGATAAATAAACTGATATTCCCTCAGCTTCATCAATGAATTGGAAACAGGTTGCATTATGGTTTCATCCTAACATAATGTATTGTACTTAAGAATTGGAAGGATAAAACCTCAGCAGATATAAAATTTGCCTCATTCAATGCACCTTTACACAGAGATATTTAATAAAGATCAGACTTACAGAATTTCCAGTCCCATCTGTTATAAGTGTATAATTTTTTAATACTTTGCTTTTATTTAAGAAAAAATAACCTCTTAATATTTTTTTTCTTATTTTAAGAAAAATATGTATGTTAAATATGTTATAATTATTCGCTAGAAGACATTCATAAACACACTAACACTTTGGAAGTTAAATAGATAGCGATAAAAAAAATTGAGATGATAATTAATCTATTCTTTATTTATAGGCTTGATTAGCTGTCATACAAAAAACTGTTGTCGAGGCCAAATCAGGTTATTCCAGCTTTCTTTCTTCCATCAGCATGTGCCCAAAGAGAGTTATTAGCTCATTTTGGTTTTTCATTGGCAGTCCCAATGCGGTTCAGGAAGTGTCTGCCAGCAAATGTCCTTAATATACATGGTTGGAACGGGAAAAAGAACCACCAAAACCATAAATTTGCCATATCCTGCTGAACTGAAAATGTCTTCATGTGCCACTACTGAGATGACATATTTTTTAAAATTGGCTGTGATGCTTGCATGTTAAGTTCTTTGCTACCAGCAGTCACAGATATCACCTACACAGGCACAAAATTCATGTTCATATATTAATTTTTTTCTTTTTAAATTTTTTTTTCTGTGGTGTTTGGAGTTATTTTAATACTTCAGACTGAAAAAAATATGATAAAATCCTTTTTTCTCTTAAATTTTAGTCATAGTGTATTGGATATTTTATATTTTGAAGTGCTTGTCTTTTAGAATATGTATTTGTATGTGCTTGATGTGCATCTACTAGGACGTTTCAACATTATGTTTGCAAAACTAATCTATCAGAACTAGAAGGCAAAGGGGTGATGGAGATTTCAATTTTTTTTTTTTTTAAAAGGAAAGAAAAAATTTCTGCCAATTCTTTTTCCTTGCATGAAATTCCCTGCATGACAAAATAATGGCAATTAATGATATGGTTTTTTAGTAATTCCTTGCTTGTGGAGTTATCGTACCTTGTTAAATACCTGTTGTTTAGCAGCCCAGAGTTGTCCGTATTTTGCAGAAGCATGCCAGGATTATTAACTGTGCAGTTGTATGATGGGGTTTAACGAACAAATGTTTTTACAAGTCTAATTTATTCTTAACGAGAGTAGTGTTAATTCATTTTGAGTTTTGCCTGGGAGGTGAGACCTCCAAAATTGTCCCAAAGGTGATAGCATACTTTTATTTTGGTGCAATGACTTTTTAGCACGTTGCATCATTGCGTATATTTATTCATCACCCTTACACCATCCCCGAAAAGCGAGATTAGGCACAGGGATCAATCCAGCCCACCTCTTCGGAGTTCTGCTAGTGTTTAACCACAACCCTGCACATCACCCCGGGACAAGAGGTGGAGAAAACAACAACCATTTGAAGCCGTGTTAGAGATTAAGGACGGCAGAACTTAATTGCGTGATTAAATATTAGTCAGCTTTCCTATGGCAAGAAAAAGTGGCATGGGATTTTTTTTTTAATTCCTAGAAATACTTAATACTTGTTTCTTTAGCTTATCAACAGCATGTTGTGGCTGTGTCAGGCAGAAACATTAGCTTGTGAATTAGCCCTGAGGCACTGTCCTATATACCGCTATGGAAGCGCCTGGTGTGGGATCCACTGACTCAGAGGAAGAGTGCCTCCTGCTGATTCTGTCTTCAATCCAAACACTGACCTTGCTCCCCTGACGGGATTTGACAGGTTTACAACCCACGGGTGTGGCTGTCATAGCATCATTTTCCCCCCCTTTTAGCTTCTTCTCTAATAAACTTGTTAAACGTTTTGCATTAATAGAGAAACTTATGCAATGGGTGTCTCGCTGTCTTTGACAACTCATTCAATGTCAACCATCAACAATTTTCCTTTAATGGACACGTAACATCCCTGGTGTGATGATTTTTTTTTTTTTTTAAACTTTTGGTGTCAGATTGATAAGCCTGTGAAATAGAATAGCTACACATAATGCTGCTTTATCCTCACAATTGACAGTGAGGCAGTGAAGCAGAACCTCAAGAAAAGCGACCCAGTTCTGCATGTGTAACCACACAAGAACCCAGACTGGTCCCCAGTCCCAACTAACGTCACAGCTACATGACATCTGAGCAAATAATAGGCAGAGAGTGTGAGTTTGTGAAAGTAATTATATAAAGCTGATGGCAGGGGACAAAAAGAAGTGGGGTGGGGGGAGAAAGCGAGCGGTTTCAGCGCTTTGACAATGTCCACAGCTGTGATGTCATAGACACAAAGATGATAATAAAATTTGGCCAATGTGGTGTCAACTACACCTTGCTCCTTTTGTCTTTTCCCTCGTATAATTTTGTATCCATGTGTGAATCGGCTCATTAGTGGAGGAGAGTGAAAATTGAGGTCAGGGTATTTAAACCTGACCTGTGCAAAGGCCATGCAATGCCTAAGCCCACCGGGGGTTTCACTTCAGAGCCCTGGACCACCCTTGAAGGTGACACCAATTCAAGCCTCATTTTATAAAGGCCTTATTAATTATTGTCTTTATAAGAAGGAGAAGCCATATAAAGAAATGTGTCATTCTTAGAGTAGGAGTAGGCAGGAAAAAAAAAAGAGAGAGAGAGAGAAAGAGAGAAAGAAACAGAAGATCAAAAGAGAGCTTTTTTTTCCCTTTTGCTTTTCATGCCTCAGAACCTCAAAGGAGGTCGGGGAACAATCAGGCTTAGGGGTCTCGTGTGCTTTCTGGCAATTAGACTCAGCTGATGGGCTGAAAGGGATTGAATGGCAGGGTTCAAGGCCCTTCTCCAGAGCTTCAGACAACAGGCTTTTCCAAAGCAGCAGAGCAGCAGACACCACTGAAATAATTTCAAATGGAGACTTACAGCCAGGGATTCATTAATTCACCGGCCTAAACAATTACTGGAACATATAATGTCTCTATATACACTTTGATAAAGACTGTCATCCTAGACCTTCATTTTCCCCATTTTTATTAGAGATTTTTAATGTCAGGTTTGAAAAGAACCTTTTATTTCTTCAATTATCAAATTAAACCTTTTATATTTTTTTTCATGGTGGGGGGGAGGGGAGAGAATATAAATTCCAGAATTTTTGTTTTATGGCTACAATTGATTTGAATTACAAGAGGAGACTGAGAAAGTTTTGTAAAGCATCCTTAAACACTCAGTCATAAATAGGATGGGAGCCTCAGTAGCAAGAGATCCCATCCTCCTCCTTCCTCTCTTTAAAGAGGGTGGTCTGGGACAAATAGATTTAAATGAGCTTGATGTGAGAGAATTAGCTAATAAAGGACATGCAGCAGAGCACTCTAAACAGGCTGCATTTGCTGCTGGAATAGTTTGAACTGAGAAAACTGAATTAATGCACTTTTAGTACAGTTGAAATGTTTTTAAAATAAGAGAACATATTATTGTATTTTTTTTCCTAGTGTAAGATTAGATGTGCTCAGAGGTGAAAGGTTGTAGTGCAGACTTGTGGTTCACTGAGTATCCCTATGAGATTAGAGATGGGTATGGATAGGTTCCTCTAGTGCACTTCTGGAAGGGACCAGGTGTGCTTGGTAGAGGAAACATGGACCTAGGAAAAAACTTGTCCTGTGCTGAGGCAGATATAAAGTCTAATTAGGCACAGACAAAAGTGGGGATTGAATGGAAAATTGGATTTGTGACTAAAGTAAGTTTTGTGCATCTCTGTTCCTCAGGCACTTGTTTGGTGGAGTTGTTTGTTTTTATTGGGAGAGAAACTGCAAAATTCAGCATGTTTTAACAGAGAGAGGTATTTCAACTGAAAATATTTTGATTGGAAAGTACCATCGTCATGGCACTTAGAAGTGCTGGTTCACGTAGCCTGCTCAGACAGCATCGCCTCCCCTGCCCTGCAGGGTGGGACACACCACCTGACCAGCTAGCTCAGGCCACAGAGCAACAGGAGGCCTTTTACTTAGGATTTCAAAAGAATTCACCGACTTGTTCACCGTGCTGAACACTGTGTTAGAAGAATTCAGCATCCTCTAACCACAAGGGTTTGCTTGATATCGATGGGGTCCTTGCCGCATTCCTGTGCCAAAGCCCTGCTGATGTTGGCAAGTCCTCACCATAACGTGAATATTCCCATGCAGAAAAACAGTGTTGGGAAGGAAGCCTGCCTGTTTTGTGATTCTAGTTGTGTCATGGTTCAACCTCAGTCGGCAGCTCAGCCCCATGCAGCCACTTGCTCACTTCCCCTCAGTGGGACGAGGGGGAGAATTAAAAAGGTAAAAGGGAGAAATCTCGTTGGGTTGGGTTGAGATAAAGACAACTTAACAGGTGCAGTGAAAAATGCATGTGCAGAGAAACCAAAAACAAGGAATTCATTCCCCACTTCCCATGGGCAGGCAGATGTTCAGCCATCCCTAGGAAAGCAGGGCTCCATCACACATTAACAGTGACTTGGGAAGACCAACGCCATCATTCCAAACATCCTGCTCTCTCCTTCTTCCCCAGCTCCGTATTCTGAGCATGACACACAAGTGTGAGGCTCTGAGATCCTCAGCATAGGCTGGTAGTAACTATAACTTAATTCATCTTGGTCCTATCCTGGAATTTAAGAGACAAGCTAAATCAAAGCAGATAGACCCAAATGATGCATCTGGGAATTGGTGTAATTCCCAAAACTCTGATACCAGTAGAGGGTACCCATCAACCAAGATGATGATGATGATGGTGATGGGGATCACTTGGATATTTACTACACACCTAATACACCTGGGAATGCTGGCTTAAGTGGGTTATTTTGGATTCCTTGGAAGGGGAGAAGGAGGGATACAGAAAGGTGGGGTGGGTTAAAGTGAGCCACTGTGAGTTATTGTGAGTAAGAGCCCTTTCCATTACAACAAATGAGCACTGTAATGAGATTCATTGAGGGAAGTTGCAGCTCTATTGTACTCCAGGCTTACTTAATAGATGAAGCTAACAAGACTAGAGATTAGAGTTGTCTGTTCTGTATGTCTGTATAGTATCCAGGCCAAAGAATTTCTTTCCACAGCACCTTTGTGTGTGACTTTTGGTTTTAGTTGTCTGGTTATCAGATGAAAATCATTCTTTTTGATATTTTGGAACTGGAGTCTTGGGCATTTATTGATCTTATTTTTTGTTTGTCATAGGTATAACAATTCTCTGCTGTGCTAGCTGGCATTAAATACATTTTGAGACTGTTAATTTATAATCTGTGAAACTCTTCCATCACCATAATGATAAAGTTTCTTATGTCTTTTTGTCACTTACCTGTTGAACTTATTTTTGTGACCTCTACTTACCTTCATTGTACAGCTTTTCCCTCTGATGGATATGGTTTGAAACCCCACCATGGTCACTGTGTCTGTTGTTTCTAAGGTATTAATGCTCTGTGTTTGCTGCAAGGCTAGAGGCCTCCCATATAATTGCTTTTTTGTACTTCCTTATTCTCCCCTGTGGTTGAATTCTTGCATATTTCAGCCTTCTGGATTTAAGTTGCATTTTTAATACAAAATAACATAATTTCTGCCTCAAAACATGGGGAAGATCTTGAAGAAGGAGGTGCAAAATCCTGTTTAGTTACCCCTGCTTCACCACGTCAGTCCAGTGGCCGTGGGTACCACAAATGTTATCAGCAGACACCTGTCAGGACCATTCTGCTCGGTGTTTGCTTCACAGTATGGGACACGAGTGAAATTATCTCCCCCAAAGTGTCTCTCCATATGGTTTTTGAGACTATTCTTCCAACCCAACCCACCAGCCACCTTCAGCCGTAATCTGTCTCTTCCCCACCGTCCTGCCCCATTCCCAAGGCAAGACTCTTTGTCCTTGCCCACTGCCCATTTACACCATTCTCAATCAATCTTCATTGAATGCAGCAGTACATCATTAACTTGTCTTCCGGCAAGGCACTTAACCCCCTCCACCCTGGAGCAGATTCATTACCTTGCCATCTTCCCGTGAGCGCTGCCGCCCGCACTTGACTCGGGCTATTACTTAGGCACACGATTCATCATCTACATGGGTGGTTCTCTGCTCCAGGCCAAATTGGCGTGACAGTATCTGGGGCATTTTACAAGGAGATATCCCAAGGAAAAGGCCCTGCTCAGGGAAGTTTGTCTGCAGATAAAACTCGTGCTGACCTTGCTCCTCTCCGTTGTCCCCCAGCAGGCACAGGAGTCATGACGCAGCCCTTTCTTCTCTGTGGTCATGGTTGCTTTTGGCATGCTCTGAAACAGGGCTGGGCTTTGTTTAGGGGACATGATGCAGAATTCACCCAGTTTTTATGTTATTTCTTTATTGCACATGTTTTCTATTATTTTCTGCATTATTATCCGGACAAATTTCAAGACTTATGACTGCAACGCACAGTATTTTTATAGTTGGGTTGGTATCAGACCTGAAATCCAGAAAACCCCATCCTTCACTTTCATGAGTGGAAAAATATTAGAACTATTCTTTTTTGGGTTCATCACCCTAGGGGCCTTATTTCACTCATATTTTGCTCTCTTTATTTTTGATTTCTTCATGCTAGTTTGAAAGGAAATTGAGCAGCTGAGGTAGTTCTTTTATTGCTGAAAAGCCCCTCTGAGTTTATAACCCACTGTACAATCACTGGTCTGGCTTTGGTAATCACACATCACATTATGATTACCAAGAAATAACTGAAGAGTGATTATGCAAATCCTGGAGTTCTAATTGGCTAATAATGACTTTAAGACAGAGTACAATGATTCATATGTTGTGTGTTTTTGAGGGGAAAAATCCGAAGTAATTATGTAAATCAGTTGCCTGTAACAACTAGTCAGATGCAAAGCTTTGTTTGGATACGGAGAGGGCTCAGTAATGCATCAAAACTGGAGCATCCCTGTGATGCACAGAGGCAGTTCCACTTCGTATGCGCTATGCTGTGCATAGGGACTGATTTCATTCCTTCCAGCCAACTATTATTTCTTGCACTATCCTCAAGGAAGTTAAAACAACCCTCCAAGCTCACATATATGTTTAAGGTGATTGTTTAGCCCAGGAGATAAATGGGAAAGGAAAAAATTCCATTTTCTAAAGAATGATTGTAAAGCGATAATACAGTTCTTCTTCTCTTTTTTTTTTTTTCCCTGTTTAAGATTCTGTGTCACAGCCAAATTTATTCAGTATTAAAGATACTCTTCATTAGTAACCTTAGAATAAAAGCTTCTCTTTAGATTTTCTCCTGCCATGCTGTTATAGGACCTCTAGGCTCTCTTTGTAAATTCTACATATTATTCTTATTAGTGCTGATTTTAAAAAGTAATCCTCATGTGGGATGTAGATTTTTTTTCCTGAGATTCATTGAAGAAATCCTGCTGTCTTCCTCACACTGAAGAACAATTATTGGCAGTTTGATACAATTTCTGTACAAAGTATTAGGAATCGTAAAAAACTTTCACAAACCTTTATTCTACTTAAAATAAGCATAGTTTGGGCGGTATTGTCGTGAATACAAAAATTTCACATCAGGTTTCTCTTGGGGAACATGCTTGGAGTAGAGAGCTGGAGAGAAGATAGTGGTTTCATGATAGCCATGAAGAGATGGTTTAACCTTAAAGAGATTTCAGCCGAGGCTCTGGCTGAGAGCACTGCTGCCCAGCCTTCGTGGGATTCACTGCTTGGATGCCCAATATCTACCTTTAATGGGAAACCTAGCTTTAATATAGCTGTATTGTCTACACTAGGCCTTGAAAGGGGTTCATCTTTACTGACTTTATTGGTCCACTGTGAGCTTGATTCAGGGTAGTGCCCTGGCTTTGTTGATCTGTCAGTCCTCTGTCTCTCTAGAACGGGAGAAGCTCAGACCCACAGACAAGATGCATAAGAGAAGAGTGAGGCAACAAAGTCGTCATGTGTTCAGAATGTCTTCTGTGCAGACACAGACTTTGCTTTTATATTTTGCTTTTATATTTCTCTTAGATCGCAGTTTGGGCCTCTCTGTAGAAGGGGAATGACTTTACAACTTCTGTCTGCACCTTCCAACAGAGTTTCCGCTTGCTACAATAAATCAGACTCACAGATGTGAATCCTTAGAGGAGCGGATTAGCTTATCTAGGAATCTGGTACCCTTTTAATGCTGCTGATAGAGGGTAGTGAGAAGGAAAGGAGGAAGGAAGAGAGAAAGGGAACATGTTGCCCATGAAGGGTGACTGGGGAAAAAAGTGATCTTTAAATGCCTGGAAAAAATGTTAAGAGAGAAGACAAGGAATCTGAAAAAAAAAAAAAAAAAGTAACAGAGGAAAGGTGGAGAGCCAGAACTTTGCAAAGCCCCTGCAGGCCAGTGAAGAAGTTTCTAATGATTTACTGCAATTTTTGTCTGACACACAGTGAGCAGTTGAGCAATACCCTGAAGCTGAAGCATTTGTCTGCACAACATGCAGACCTGGCAATGCCAAAACATTTTGCAGGTAGGTCTCTGCTTTGCTGAATTGATTGTGTAGGTGGGGTTCTTGGATGTCAAAATGAATTATATTTCAGTATAAAGTTTCCTCACTTTTTTTTTTGTTTAGTGAAAAAAACAATAAGAAATCCAACTAATCCCATGTGGTGGTTGTAAGAGGAATTGAAAATTTTTCTACATTTTTGGGCTTCTCCATACAAAAATAATTTAGAATTTGGAAATTAAACATCCATGAAAATTTAATAGCTTTCATTTTTTACTGGAATGACACGTGTCATTTCACAGTTTAGTGGTAATGGAGAAGAGCAGGGATCTAGGAGTTTGTTGTGCAGACAGTGTACCAGCAATTTTATGCCTTGTTGTATCATGAGGAGGGCAGGGCAGGATGTGCATGTCCCATTTTCTTCCTGTAAGGACACCTGATGCCATGAAGTCTGTAGATTCTGTGAGATTGTGGCCCTGCTCTTTGTGCCTTGGCCTCAAAAAGACAACTTCACCCCCTTTTCTGCCTGTTTGAGACTTCTAAGGGAACATATTTTCTTTCAACAATTTGGGCACTGACTCCTGCTGTCCTCTGGCTTGGCATTTGTAGGTAAAGGTGGATGTTCCAGTCGGGATTGGCAGGGCATTCTGTTCCCCTGGCGTTTGCTTTGCATAGGTATGAATAAATGTGCCAATTTTCAGATGTAAGTGATGTGCCTGGGGACTGTAATTCCCTCCCATAGGTGAAGATATTCAAAAATATAGAAGCCATCAGTTTTCTGGGTATTTTAAAGCAGTAGGAGGATGAAATGTCAGGACCCTGAAGCAATGTAAACAGGGCTGCCAACATATCTCCAGACCATCCCAGTCTGTAATCAAATTGGGCTCTTTTGATTGATCCACTCAGCCATGCCCAAGCAACTGTCTGCTGAATCAAATTCAATGCTGTGTGTGGCTCAGTCATGTGAAAAGAGTGCCCTAAAAGCTATAAAGTTTAAAAATATAATGTATGTCTTAAAAGCTGAGAAAACAAAGAAGAGTTTAAAAAATAGCTTTTTGAGAAAATTGATGGTGGTATTTATTTTTTTCATTACTTGTTAACTAGATTTTTTTCTGACGTAAGACTACACTTGAGATGCAAAGTGCTAGTTTTTCAAAGCAGCAGCAAAGGTATTTAAACAAAGAAGTAGTTTTGGGGCATTGGTCATTAATTTCAGATATAAACAAAGGAAAAAAGATGGAGATGGAAATGAGAGAAGTAGAACAGCTCCCTATTTCATTGTTGTAAAAAGGGTGAAGAGAAGATGGCAGGGCTTGCGTGGAACTTCTATGCATTAGTATTTTTGCACTGGCATGTTCCCCAAATTGGCCAGATCCCCTTCCCACGCCCTGCTTCCCAAATCTCACCCCATTCAGGCTGTGCTGCTGTGTGCCCGTTTATTGTGTTTAACAGCGGTTATGTTTCAGTAATGCTTTATTTATGTCTCTGGCTTGGAAAAGTCTTTGGCTGAAAGTCACAATTTCAATGACAATTTTTTTTTTTTTTTTCAGCTTGCCACTTAAAATATGATCAAGCATACGGGTGAGCTACACAAAATTTTTTTCAGTGAACATTTGAAATCAGAGCAAAACCTGATTGTTCCATCTTATTAGCCACATCTTGTTTGATGTAGCATGTTTTTCTAACCCGGTATCACTTCCATCTGAAGCTGCACCACAGAGAACACAAAGGTTTCAGTATTGAAGTTGAAGGAGCACTGAAGGGCATCTTACAAATGCTACTTTGTCACCTAGCAGGAGTTCTTGGAAATTTTTCAATGTTTTTCTTTTCTTTTGTGAACGGACATAAAGTGCCTCTTTCAAACCCAGCTAGGGTTTCATTCCTGCTTCTGTGATTCTCTGAGGTGCATTAGTTGAGGCTGGCAAACTTTTAGACTCCAGGGAATACAAAGCAAGATAATCAGTGCAAACTCAGTCCTTGCAGCAACTCTGTTTGGGTGGCTGAGTTTCCCGACAGGGGCTGGGGTGGGGGGAGGAAAACTCTTGCCCTAGAGATGTGGAGGAGTGACAAAATTAAAACACAAATAAAAATCGGAATAAAGATGGAAAAGGATCCAGGGCCATTCAGAGACTGGTAGGAGCTGAGAAAGACACTTATTCAGGTTTGCCTCCCAGATTTTTGCTTCACTCTAAACTTTTATTTATGTGCCTTTTCCTGTGCCACTTTTACCAATGTTTCTCGACAACACATTAACTTCCCTCCCGGTACAATAATCGACTCCAATCTGCTATTATCACGGAAATAGAAGAGGTAAAGTGCCTGTAATAGGATCCAAATCAAATCACTTTCACTTCAGCCGGCTTTTGCTGTGAAGCCCTAGATTCCCCAGGGAGATTCAATACAGAGAAACACCTGCAGACACAGGCTGAGGCCCGGAGATGATATAGAACACGACAGGCCGAGCTCTGCACTAGCATTTCCTTCGTTACAAGCCGGTCACATTGGCAGTAATAACCAGAGGCAGGACCTGATAAAGTTGTGACTCATTGGCAAAGCCAGGATCTGACTTTCAGCTGATTTGACCCATCCTGAAGCAACACATCACTTGACAATTTACTGTAGAAACAGCTATAGTTAATTTTTTTTTTTTCCCTGCCCGCCCCGAAGCACTTGCCTTAGTCTTGAATGGTTTTGCATGAATCCCTGGTTGTGTTTAAGCGCAGTCCTGCCTGAAGAGAAAAAATATATCATCCTCTCCCAGCGGCTAGGAAAGGCCAGACTAAATTGAATTTAATAAGTTTCAGGTTTAGGGGGAAAATAAACCTAGAATCTTTCCTGTGGCATAGCGAACAACTTCAGCAAGGGTTGAAGATGGAAATACACATTTGCAGCCATGTACTGTAGGTTAGAGTCTTGATGCCTTGTTCCCTGTGAATATTAGTTTATTAATTCAAGTGCTTTCCCCCCACATTTATGTTTTTATGTAAGTACTTTTTAGAGATGCTAAGAGACTCTATGACAGTAACCTGTTATTATTTAATTTTGTGTTTATATCAGGAAAACTCTTAAAATCATCTTAGCAGGATGAAAGCAAATATAAGTCCTCTCCATAATTTTCACCTAAGATTTGACAGGTTTGGCCTTATCGGAGAAATAACAATAGTGGTAAAAACAGCAAGAAAAACAAAGAAAAGCTGTTATTCCTGAATTTTAAAACCTGTGGGGGAATTTTAGGGGAATGGAGTTCAGCTGCCATTTTCACTTCGAAATATCTGAGAGTGAGCTAAGCTGCTGCTGCAAATATTATTTAGTAGCTGACAGTACTTGAAGTTCCTCATGTAGTGGCTTTGATGAGCCCACACTGAACCAATACCTGCATAAAACACAGCCTTAGCTCCTACCCCAATATAATTGGTAGTTCAAGGACAAGAAAATTTTATAAAATTAGATTTAAAGAGATAGGTATAAAACTCAAAGCAATAACTGAGGGGAAAAATTGTAGTAATTGTCAATGTTTTTGCAACTGGCTTCTTCTGGAAGTGTTATTTGGTCTTTGATCGTGTCTTCCTCTCTGCAGTGTTTGACCACCTTTGTATTAGGAAAAGAGGGTGAGAGACATCATGTGGAACTTACTCTTAGACTTCTTTTTCCTCATGAAAAGGATTGATTTTTCACTAAAAGTACAGTTGATAAGGTTTAGTTAAAATATTTGCTGTATGGCCAGGATTTTTCATGGAGTGGCCAATGAAAATAGCCATCTTACTCCTCTCCCATAGGCTTTTATTATAATATGAAAACTATTATTTTTCTTGTTGTTTTAGGAAAACCTTCTGAAAGAAAGGAGCTCTGTTTGGAAATGTGTTTTGACTCCACATTACAGTCACATTAATATAATGTATAAAAACCCCATATGTTAAACACTAACACGGGATCAAAACTCCTGCTGTGAGAGATACGGAAGTCACATTATCTTGTCTGCTCAAATGCACATTCTTAATTGCTAAATATGAGCCAGAGTGCCATGTCCAAGCATTTGCTCACTGGAAACCAAACCTTAATTTTACAGTTCAATTGCAGCTGCAACTCTAAGGGAGTTCAGGAAGCTCTAATGGAAAGGAGCAAAGTATTTAAATTATGGGGCATCAGAATTTGAGATGATAGTTTGCAAATTCAAAAGTGAAAATATGGTGCTGATGTACAGTGAGAAGATAGCAAACAGCATTGTCCAGCCTCTCTAATTAGGTTTGGGAGCAGGTAGGGCATTTAAAAGCAAAATAAAAGAAAGACTGAGAGGGCTACCTAAGTATCTGTTTGTGGATGGAGTATTAAATAGTGAGTAGAGTATTAAATAGAAATTCAGATTTCTATTCTGAATATTTGGGTTTTTTTAGTTCTCTGTGCAAATCAAAGGTTTATATGCAGGAGAGCAGAGGCAAGGAGAGGAAGGGGGAGGAAGGGAGGAATTAGGTCACTCTGTCAAAATATCTTTAGTTTTCACTCATGAAGAAAAAGTTATATTCATTACAAAAATAATATTTTTTTAAAATAAATCTGTATGAATTGTACGATCTGAAATGAAATATTTCCTGTAATTTTCAGGGCCTCTTTCTACAGTGAAAAAAAAAGGAGATAATTCAACTTTAGACCAAAAGCATCTGTCTAATTCAGTGGGATTTTGTGAGTGTTTTGGTCAATTCAAACGTGCTTTATTTGGCGTTAAAAAAAAAAATATTCTGACTTCATCAGCTTCTTATAGTCACTTTTTTGAGGGAAGACCTTTGGCTTGCGACTCTTTTGTATCAGTTGTGGTCTAATATTTCCCAGGTCTGGGAGCAGGGAGCAGGGATGGAGCCGCGCAGCCGAGTGCTCCCAGGAACGCTCCGGGAGCTGTGCTCTGTCCGTGGGAGTGCTCTGGCACAGCCCTGTGCTCAAACACATCTTTTCCTCCCTCCCTCCCTCTCTCCCAAGTCTCGCTTTGCTGACCGAGAAAAAAACAATGGCTGGGAAAACAACAAGAGATATTTTTAGTAGCCGCCGTCTGTTTTTTAAAAAGCAGCCAAAGCAATGATAGTATTACTTTTGGTCTTTTTTTAGGGGCTTAGAGGCTAAAGCCTGGAGGATTTGAAGGTGTGATCTCTGACATTGCCTTCAAGAAATGCAGAGGCTTCTTTCTCGTGTGTTTCCAGGTGTAGCTGTGTCTCAGGTGTTAGTTCATCAGCTTCATTTATAGGAAGCTTCAGGGCTGAGTGTGAGAAGAATGAAAATGCCTCTTGCAGCTTGACAAAAAGTTCCTCTTCCTTTTTCTCGGACCTTTCGTACAATATAACACCAAGCAATTTGCTTAAACGTTGAGGGGAGAAAATGATTTTTCTGTACTTATATGCCCAGGCAGTAGATTTCACAAAACCCTAATTCACCTGATACTAAATAAGAAAACTGTATTTCCTTTTGCTGTACCTCTCATCTTAAATAAGATTTATGAATTTCTTGTTGGAACTTCTTTTTGGACAAACAGCCAACTTTTCCTTACAGTGCATTACCCAACACAGCATTTATATTATTAGAAAATTAAACCAGTGACTGAGAGATTTTGACTAATTAGGTTTCTTGGATAATAAGAGCTTTTTAATAAGGTACATATCACTTACAATATTGCTAATGAAATGTGAAAGCGATTCAGTACTCTGTAAGATAATGGCTAACTTGTTTTAATTGTTAACATTTTTTCTTGCCTGCAATGACACAGTCATTATTTCGCAGTCACCGCTTATCGTGAAATCCAAGAGGATTAATGGTTTCACTTATACTGGCGAAAATGTTTAAGCTGTCCCGATTATCAGTGCAGTTGGAAAGAATAATGGTTATTTGTCATTGCGTTTAGCCCTAGAATGAATTGTCCTCCAGCCAAGAGAATCATTAACCCTTTGAGCGACAGTAATAGAGTTTTACAATTAAAAATAAGGAAGCAAAGATTTATGGCTGGATATTTTTTTTTTTTCTGTAGGTAGTTTCTAAGCTTATGAGTCCCACTAAAACTAAATATATTTCTCCCGAAAAATAAACCACACAATATATCTTATTCTCCGGAATAGCACTTCTGTTAGCTGGAATTAGATTGCACTGAAATATTCTTTTAGTGAAGGAACATATCTCCCAACTGGCTAAAAAAAGTAAAAAGATTGAACGTACATTCTGGAGGAAAAAAAAAAAGAAGATTCACATTGCTTTTTTCTTACTAGATTGCTATATATGTTTAAGCACTGCATTCAAAGGAGAATTTTGTCTGTAAATCCCTATAATTCTAAACCATTTACTACATATAAGCAACTTAAAACCCACAAGATTTCTTCACAAAGTAATTAATATTGTAAATTTGGTTCATCTGGGAACAGTTTAAAATTGCGTTGTGAGCGAATGAGTATTCTTAAAATTCCGTACATGGCACTGCACTAGCTGCCAAAACTATAAAAGGCATCATAAAACAAACAATTGAGTGTTTAAAGTTTTGGGTATAAAAGGGTAATATAAAAAAGAAAAGAGAGCCAAATAAAACCATTACTTGGGAAGTTATTTTAAATCAGGGGGAAATACATCCCCAGCGTGGCTGTTGGTGAGCCGGTTTGGAACACTGTGGTTCCTTCCTTGTGGGTTTGTATTGGCTTGGGGTAACTTCCAGGAGGTGTTTGTGTGGGGTTGGGTTCATTTTGGAGTTGCTTCTGCGCTGGAGCAATGCTGATTTCCAGCAGCACAGAGTCCAGCTCCTGCCATGGGTCTAGGGTAAGGAGTGCCTGTGAAATATTCCTCCTTGGACCAATGATGGAAGGAGTGAAAGCCTTTTTTTCTTCATGGTGTAGTGGGAATGGAAGGGCAATTGGTATTTAAGGGGGAAATGTTCAGCTTAGGTCCTGTTGGAGTTTTTTTCGTGTAAGAAATACATTAAAGCGAGTCTCACACAATAAAAATACGTTTAAAGACGCACAGAGCATTTCTGCTCCTCAGCAGCTCATTCCTGTCCAAGCATTTGAGAACGCAACTTCCAAGGACAAGGAAATTTACTTGTGGAAGACACAGGTTTATTACTTTACCATCTTTCCAAGAAAGATAAAACACAAAGAGAATAAATACTGGTATCAGTGTGTAGCTCAGAGCCTGATCCTCAGCCTGTGGAAGGTGATGGAAAGGATTCTGCCCAGGCTCACATCAGCTGGTGGTGCCAGACCGAGTACCTGGATGAGACATAAAATGTCATTTATTTTTCTGGGATGGAATCTTCTCACACATTTTTATGGACTGCTTTTCTAAGTAGGAAAGGACAGCTACTCCCTTCAGCTGTAATAATAAATATAGATGGGCTGGAGTATGAAAAGACAACTTGCTCATCACTAGAGAGACCACATTAATGAAGTCTGGGGAAGAGCACCTCCACATAAGTAGCAAAGGCATGAATGGAAATTATATAATCCGACAATTATTTGAAAAAAAATATGTTACTTCAGGTGCTTCTTCTGTCTATGTCATGAAGATCAGGGCATATGAGCTCAGAGCCTGATCATTATCGTTATTATGTGTGATCTGTTCACAAAAAAAACATCTTCTATGAGACGGTAAACAAGTTTCTGCTGAAGCCCCCTGAGGTCTGCTGGAACTGCACACCCCAGCAGTTTTTGATAGGAGAGGTCAGAAGAAACAGCTGCCACCAGACAGAAAGACATGGCAAACACACTCAAAAAAAAGAAAAAAAGGAAAAAAAAAAAAAAAAAAACAGACAAAAAAGCCCCCACCACCATCTACTCAAAAAAAACACATGCCCACAAACCCACGCATGCATGAATTCCCACTGCTCCATATTGCAACATTTACAGATGCAGGAATGTAAACCTGTAGAAGTGGATGGTGGAATTTATCTCTGGTTTGGAATTTATGATTGACACTTTTGAGAAGCCACTATTAACCATGGCTTTAATGAAAATTGGCTTTGTTCCCTCTGGTTTTATTTTGCAGCCGTGCCTGGGTGTATGGTACATTTAACTCCCTCCCCCAGCCCAAAAATGTTGATAATGGTGGCTATTTTGGGGAAGACAATTGCTGATGAAAAGAACTGAATGGATTCTCCCTCCTGACTGGATGGGGGCTCAAATGCTTTTCAGAAAGCGTGAAGCAAAAATGCTGCTGCACCTCTGTGACTGGTCTGCTGCGTTTGTTGTCCTTTGGCTCCAGCTGGAACTAGCTTGGAATGTCAACTCCATCCCTGCCTTTTGCATTTTAATTACAAATGAAGCAGCCTACAAAAAAACCAAAATATAACATGCAGCTTGTGAATGGACTATTTCTTAAATGTTAACTGGAGCTCAGAGGCTTAAGATGCAAGAGGTGAGAAGGAGCTGACATCCAGCAGTGAAATTATTGGAGGAAAAAAAGTATCAGACACTCAAAATTGGGAAGAATTCTTGATTAATTTTAAAATAATCTCGCTACTGGATCTGCAGGAATACAGTTACAAAGAGGCAGACATATTTAATGGTAGTATTTTGTTCCTAGTTAAGGGAAGCTGGCATCTCTGATCCTTCAGCCCACGTGAACAAACACTTGACAGGAAAAACTTACTGAGTTCTTGGGCCTGGTTCTTGGTTCCTGAGCACTGATTATTTCTGTAATTATTGTTATTTTTAAGGGACTCTGCTCAAATGCTCTCCTGTCCGCACATGCAAGTTCTTCTGTTGCAGGCAGGTTTTGGGAAGGGAAAGTTCTCCTGTCTGGGGCTTGTCAATTTTAGCAATTGCTGTCAAATAGTAAAAGTCTTGTGGTTTCTTTTATTTTTATTTTTTTTAGTACAAATACTGTTTAAACATTGAACACAAAGAGGACACAAAAACCTTAAAAGTAACTGGCTGAGGTCAGTCACATCCTCTGAGCTGGGTAAAACACAGGAAGAAAAACTAGAGAAGAGCAAAGCACTGATTGGATTTAATTTTGTTGCATAGAAATATTTTGAACCATAACTGGGGAAAGGCCTCCTCTCTATTATGGAAAATATGTTGTTATATATGAAATAGCTTGTAGCATTTTCAAAATAACTTTTCCCCCTTTATCTAACTATGATTTGGTAGGGAGGTGGCTCTAAATCAGAAGTTATATATTATATATGCATTATATATCCTGAAGGGATGGCAGTACTGTTTTGCCTCCTATAATCTCCCTTTGTTAGAAAAAACAACAATCCAACAAATCAAAATATCGGAAAACAGAGAGTGAAATGTCTGAGAGGGGCAGCAGCAAGTAGTACCTAATTCTGTGCCTTTGGGGAGGTTTTTGTTTCCTTTTCTTAATTTTTTTGGTTGGCTTCTTTATTTCCTTGAAATTTCAGCCTCTCTTACTGTGCCAGCTGGAAACCAATATTCTGATTTTATTCCCAGTATTTAATAGCTTTGATTTCATAGTCTTTCTCCCCCTCTTCCAAAAGGCTAAAATTTTAATTGACACATTCCTGGAAATGTATTAGGTCAATTTAGAGTAAAGCATGTCATTCATGCAGTGTGTGGAGTCTTGGTTTTCGTGTAAAATACTGCTCTTAATTGATTATCATGTACGTGAATTTTCTGCATCATTTACACTTACAAATGTACATTGCACAAAAAGCTAATAAATCTCGGAGGTTTGAATATTAACAACAGTTTCTCCCCCTTGTGTTATTAGCAGAGAAATCAGCACTAGGGACTGGCAAACTGTTGCTCCCATGAGTGGCCTTTCCCCACACAAGGAATTCTTTGTCATGTAAAGGGTTCATTTGGAGAAAATTAAAATATCTGACCATTGTCAGCAGCAGAACTGGGGAGAAGCAGAGCTGCTCGTGGGTGTGCAGGCTTGGAGGGAGTGCCCTGCTCTTAAGTTTGCTTCCAAGGAGTGAGAGAAAAATCCCTCTGTGTGAAGCGGGATGGAGGAATTGCCCAAACCATCCAAATATTTTCGCAGTGGGATAAGGCTGCAGTGCACAAGCAGAAGAGCAGGAGACTGTCCAAAAGGCACGGTGCTGCCCCAAAAATTGTTACTGAACCCTCAAGGGAAGGGTAGTTTTGTTCCCATCCCTAAATCAGCTCAAGCCTGTGCTGCTGGGTGATTTGAGGATGTTCAAGGCTGTGGAGTTGTATCATCACCACTTCCCAGATTTTAGCTGGAGCAGGAGGCTTTGTGGCTCTCTGAGACTCTTTCTGGTTTGGATTGGAAGGGAGCTTAGAGATCATCTCTTTCCAACCCCCAAGGGAAGGGGGAATGTTGTCTTAAGGGAAATGACAGGTTGGGGTGTGGTGTAGAGGTGATCTCCTGTGGACTCTGTTATGGTCTATCTGGCAATACCAAGAACATCTTTTAATATCAGGTCATTGTTGGTGATATTTCAGCCCTGACCAGGTCCTGGCCATGCTGTGGTGCTGTTCCTGCAGGATTTGGCCCCACAGCCTCAGTGTCCCAAAACACAGGGCTTTGCTTTAGTACTTGATGTTGCTGTAATCAGTGGTTGAGTGCAATTCTGTCTTGTTCTACTCCATGCATAGCTGCATTTTATCACTGGGAATAATGATTTCCTTTGCATATACCTGCTTTTATTACTTTTTTTTTTAAATAGACAGTGTAATTTACTGCAGTTTTTTCACTGAACTGAATTGCTGAAAAATAATTGCCCTTAAAAACATGTAAAACAAAGGGAAACAAGGTTTGTCTCTTAGTTTTTCACTTAAAGGCACACAAAGGAATGGGGACTTTGCTTTGCCTGTGCGTCTGACCATCAGTCAGAAAACTCTAAGTAACCCTAATGGAAGCTGAGGATTAGACATGTTTATTGAGGGAGTAGAATTATGCCCCTTAGAACGGATGCTTGCTTGGGATCAGTGCAGTATGAATCACTGGGACTGTGGCCAAAGGTGGGAAAGAACACGGCTGACATTCGCAACCCTCCCAGCTATCGGTAAGTACAGCCAAAATAATTACCCCAAGGCATCTGGATAACCCAGCCTAATTAGCGGTGCCTGAAAACGAGTGGGTTGCATGTTTATACCTGAAGAAATCAAATTACCCTCATACATTTCACCAGGGGCTCTTCCAATTCATTGCTCTGTTGATGAAAGAGGCAGCTATTTACCATAAAGTCACAACCCCGCAGCCTGTGGCTATTCGCCACGTTGAAGAGTGTTACTGCCCTGCAGGGAAATTATTCCTTTTACTGGAGTTGAAGGCAATATTCTTTGCACTGATGAGCTCTAATACTTTTATGGTAGGTGGCATGGACTGTGGAATATACACAAACATAGTAATATGCACTTAATTAGATTACTTGTTAATATCGTTCATTCATTTAATTTGGTCAAAACTGCTGTAGCCAAATGTTCACCCTGAGCTGCAGATATCCATTCCCAGATCTGAGAGCAAGATTTAGAGAGAGTTTTAACATCCTTGTGGATAATAATATCCATAATTAAAGCGTTTCAGGCTAACCCATTTGGAAGGGAATGTAAAGCCTCACATTTTAGCCAATTGAGTAAAGTGTAAAATCAAATTTTTGAGGTTGTAAGGTTACCCCAAGCCATCATAGTTTCTTGCATCTCTTTTTGAAATGTCTCAAACCAATGATTTGAAGAAATTACATAGCACCTTTAGCAACTATTAACCAGTTCAAGTCTAGCAAATTCTTAGTTCACTAGTACAGCCCAGCTTCCCTCTGTTGCAATCAAATGTGAAAACTCAGAGCAGCACTACTGCAGAATCCAAATACCAATGTTAGGAAGTTGCCATTTAGAAACAATCACAAAAAAAGACCCAGATCTAAATTGTACATGAAAAGAAGGTTTAGGTAGAACATTCATACATTTAAGAATGGCTTTATTTATTCCTTAGTGGTTATTAAAAATACTGTCATGTACTTGTGTGGGTAACAAATGTAGTGATTGCCACAGTTAAAGTGCTTTGAGTGGATTTTGAGTCAAATTAAAGGAAGACCCAGCAATACACAAATCTACTTTTGTCAATATTATAGAGTTTTCTCAGAACAAATGTGGCACATCTTGCCACCCTATTGTGGAACTCAATCTCGAGGGATGTATGCCTGGCAAACTGGCTTGTACAGAAAGACCCTTCCTTGGGCAGTCTGCACCAGAGCTTACAACCAGATATTACCAGGGTCAGAGTAAGTTGTGAAGGGAGAGACACAAAACCTCATCCCTTTTTCTGAATTGACTTTAAATGCAGATTTGTTCTGCTTACTTTTGATGAGTGAGTGTAGTATAAAGGAGATGGGGCTCATAAAATGGTGCCTGGGTATATTAAACAAGCTTTTCACCTCCAAAAGGCAGGGTTCGAATTGGAGTTTAGTGGCCCCAGGCTAGTCACTAGTGGGCAGTTGCCCACACTGCTAAGCATAACACAATTTAGCAGAAATCAGAACAATTGACAGTTTCTTCTCAAGAGATGCTGTAGACTCATTACTGGAATTGAAGGGGTGTTGGAGGTCAGAGCTGAAGTGCATTGGCAGATCTGTGTGGAGGAAGTTTGCGGCGCTCTGTGTGGTAGGACAGATGGTGCTGTTGCTGTCTAACTTTCATGAGCACTAAAATTCACCAAATATCCCTCTTGCCCCAAAACAAACAAACACGCGCACTCACAGACATGCACAAGCAGTCCCACACAGTTGAGAGCAGTCAGTGTCCCTGGCATCCTTACCAACTTTCCTACTCATTTAACACCAGCACAGATTAGAGGACATGGGAACGCAACACTCCGGGCTATTTGCTGAATGTAGCTCATAATGATTGACACTCCTGCCTGTGTCCCCACTTTGAACTACATGTTGTATATTATTATTTTTTGTTATTGTCCTTTAAAATGCTCTGAGATATAACATATGGCAAGTGCCAATGCACCACGGTGCAATGTAATTTAGTCAAATATCAGAAGCGTAGACAGTGCAAATGGAAAGCAGGAGAAATATCTGATCCAAGTGCCTACTGGTGTAATTGACTCAGCCGAGCCAGCCTGTGTCATTAGTCCTATAAAGAGTTGCATTTACAACAATAAAACTGAAAAGCATGGAAATTAAAAGCTGTTAGAATTTCCTCTTGTGTGTATTTATCTGCACGAGTGCTGTATACTCCCTGCACAATTTTGTAATCTGTTTGGTAAAGTGGCATTACAGTAACCTGTGTCAGCCCTGCACTGTATATCAAACAATATCACACTCCAAAGGAGGATTAATCAAAGTAACGGATGCGCCGGTTTAGTGCTCCATGTCTGCTGTCAATTACACACGCAGTAAGCTCACAAATTTAAGCTGCTGAACAAAATCAAGGGTCTCTTTTGCTTCCTACCCTTGCATGCTAAAACACCCCTGGCTGACCAACCTGTGAATTTTGCCAGGGATTCCTGGGCAGGTGAAGCAGCTCCAGAGCCAGGCAATGCGACAGGGAATGTTTGTGTTTGGCCGTGTCGGAGCTGAGTGGCAAAGGCAGCTGACGGACAAGTGTACCCCAACAAGGTTTCACTTATTAAAGAAACCTTGTCAAACAAGCTGAAAGCCCTGCATATAAGTGACCTTTCTGTTCACCTCCCATTACAATGAAGATTTGAGCATTCCTTGCAAGCCTTCCAGTGTCGACATTAAAGAATCAGAGTGTCTTTCCATCTCTGCTGATGTGCCACTAGACCACTTAACAGAAAATTGAGAGAGTATATTACAGGGTGAAAGAGCAGAGTTCGGAGGTCACTATCATTCTCATTAAGAGATGTTTCTATGCAGTGCCCATAGGTGGATAAATCAATACTTTCTGTCTGAAAATGATCACGCTTGGTAAAGAGTGCTTTAATTGGGCTGTTACTGTTTATGGAGAGTGAGTATTTATGGGGTTTCATGACAATAAACAGCAGAGTGGATGATGGCTTCCATGTTCCTTTGTGGGATGTGATGTGACAAGTGGGATGACAGAAGATTTTTGACATTTCAGACCTCCCCTGAGTGAGGGGAGCGCAAACTTGTAGCAATTGGCCGGGAGCTCCCAAGGTCCCAAATTGTTTGATGCACAGATTGTTTGAATAGAGAGGCCTTTATTTCAGATATCTTTCTAAATGTTATGCATTCAAGAAACTAAACATTAAGGGTCTGATAGACAACCCTCTTTTCCCTCTTTTCTTTCTCCCCCATTTTTAGTGGCACTGGGTGGGTCTGTTTAATGCACAGCATTTTCACCGTCAGAACAGAGGCCGAGAGAGACAAAGGTTACAGGGGAAAGGGGAGACTGAGATCTCTGGATCTCAGAGAAACAATCAAACAAAAACAGGAGAACTGAAAACCAAAAGCTTTCCTGGTTGTGGAGGACAGGAACACTGAACTCAAGCAGAATCAGTCTTCAAACAGAACCCCTGAAATGCTGCCCAGCATCATTATCTGGTGCAACCCAAAGGAAAGTGTGGCCATACATGTGCAAAACTGGGGGCACACGGAAGGCTGGGATCTTCAGCCACCCTCATTCCTTCAGACAGAAGAGTGTTAAACTAATCTTCAATAAATCTCCCCGACGCGGATGTAGTGTACACATCCTGACAAGTTATTTATTTTGAACATGTTTTAGTTGAGATTCCTGGGTCTGACGTTCCCACTGCATTGTATCTCTGCTTTCCCAGTTTGAAATGTGTATATTATGCAACTTTTTTGAAGGAAGTCCAGGAATTTGAGGTAAGCTGTATGTGGAGAAAACACAAGAAAGTTTCAGAGAATCTAGACGTGAATTAAACCAGCTGTCAGGAATTGAACTGAGACATGCAATAGTGATTGTAATGTATTAAAATCAGCACGGTGTATTTCCAGAACTCCCCCATACTTTGAAAAGTAGTCTGATGAAAGTGTGTTGTCCCCAGTATTGGCTCCAGTCTGGCAAGGTGTGAAAGGGAATTGGACCCTGAGGATGTGACCACACACTGATCTGTGCTGTGCTGGGCAGGCTGCAGAGCTGAGGATCTGCAGTTTAAGATACACACACACATGGAAACACATCGTTTCTGATTACAGTTTTGCTGTTTATTTGGTATGGTGAACTTTTTATCAAGGTGACATTTGGCCTTTTGGCTTCTAGCTGATGTATCCAATAGCTGTTAGAGGAAATTCCATTTAAACACAGGAAAATCTTTCCTGTGAGGCTGGGAAAGCACTAGAACATGTGCCCAAAGAAGCTGTGGGGCCTCCAGCATTGGAGAGAATTAAAACTCAGCTGGACACAAACTTGGGCAGCCTGCTCTGCTTGAGTTGGACAGGGAAGAACCAGAGGTGCCTTTCCCCAGCTTCAGGTATTTTGGCATTCTGTTATGCCAAAATTATTATTATTATTATATTCCATTATATTACACAGTTTTGCAGGTGAATGGGTAAAGGAGCATAGGAAAGGAAATTCAAAGACTTCTGTGGACCTTGTCACTGAAATACTGACATTTAATGATTTTTCATTGCAAGGAGCATTCGTATTATATATATTATATATTATATATTATATATTATATATTATATATTATATATTATATATTAATTGATTATTATTATTATTATTGTATGTATATTGTATGTGTTTTGCTGGTGGGAAACTCTGACACAAAGATTACTCTTCAGAGATACATAAGCATTTAGATGACCAATTCTTCCTGGTTTCAGAAGGAGTTCAGCACTGCTATGTCTTCATGGGTTTGTGTTCTGATAATTTAGTTACATGGGGTATTTTGACCAGGGCTCTGTGGACTGCACCATCTTCTCTCGTGTCACTGATAAGCAGCGTAAACAGGGTTCTAACTTCTTAGAATTTCCCTTTTTGTCTTTTAATATCTTTTCATTGTATTTTAAATACATGTTCTGCACTGTGGTCTCTTCAAAAACCCAAGACTTCTGCAGTGTAGAAGCTGCAGTAGAAGTTGTCTACGAAACACATCCAGCCTCAGATGGTTTTCTTTAGCAAACAGAAATGCTAAATTTTCCAAGTCCAAAGACTGACAATTCTGCACTTTCAACAGAAGCGAATTACAGACTTTTGCTTAAAAAAAGTCCATTATGAATTTAATTATATTTCCAGGGATTGTTTATATAGGATTGGAAATTAGATATAAATGAAGGCAAAGTCTTTCTGAAAGCATGTGTTGTTAGGAGAAAAATAACAAGAACAACAAAAACCCTAGGCTCCAGTTTTGATGGGAAAATATTACTTCTGGTTATTGTTTCATCAGTAATCCATAATACCTCCAAGGAAACTGCTATAGTCTGTCATCTTATGGACAGCTTAAAAAAAAATGGCATGCTATAGAACTGGTAGGCCCTGAGGGAACTTTTGAATAGCTGATACCCTATTTGTGCAATAGATATTTTCCTTGATAACTGGAAATTAAGCTTGCCTGGAAGAAATGTAAATATCATCTCTAATTTGCGCTCTGAATTACCATTAAAAATTATATGTGCACATAATCATATCAAACATTTCAGAGCTCAGAAACCATGATAACACTTGGCACTCTCAGCATCTTCAAAGCACTTTACAAATATTACCAGTACATCCTTCTTCCACCCCATATTGTTATCCCCACTTTACAGATAAGGCAAGGGGGTCAGCGAGGTTCCTTAGTGCCTTGGGATCAGGCTGAGTATAAGTAACACTACTGGGATAGGGACTCACAAATTTGTCTGTGATTAAGCCACTCTAGGTAGACTGCTGGTGGTGCTAATTTACTTACAAGTTGGCAAAAATAATATATGCAGTGACTGAAGTGCACATGATACCATTATATAGCTGTTGTGCCTCCTAACCTAGTTAAGATATAGCTGCAGGACAAAGATTTTGTTTACATCAAAAGAATGACTGGAAATAAATGGACTTTTCCTACATAGGTGCCAGTAAAGGGCTTGAATTAGAGCCAGACTGATACATGATTTAAATGTAAACAGGGTAAATCAAAGCAAACTCATTCAGCTTAGACCCTGTTCCTAACATGTAGAATCATTGCAATTGCAATTGGAAGGGGAAAAAAAAATTTTTAAAGATATTTGTAAATTGTAAAACATTGTAGAGACTCAGCCTAAATTGGCCTTGACCATAGTTAATGCCATGCAAAAAGCAGTGCAAGCTGATAATCCTTTACTGCCTTGGGTTTTGGTTCTCACTGGTCTCAGGTGTTGCATTAAACATTTGATCACAAATTGGCAATCTAGAGGGGGTTTTATGATAGGTGATGTTCCTGCATTTTGTGTCTGGTTCTGGCCTATGGAAGCCAGTAAGAGCTTTTCTGATCTTGTGGTGACAAACCAGATTTAGCAGAGAGTTTACAGCCAGAATTCCCTGTTGCCTGATCTCAGCGTGCAAGTCAGCACTACAAGCTCTTTTAAGTCTTCCATGAAATTCATTCTCAAGAGAAGTTCCTTTCCATGTGTCTGTGGGTCAGGAAAGCTAAAAAAGTAGTTTTTGCACCATGTCCCATTTTCTTGAACTCTTCACTAGAGCCCTCTCCTTCCTGGTCTGCTGCTGAACTGGTTTTACTGGTGTTAATGACATGTCTCTTGCTCAAACACAAACTTTAACCAGGGCACAAGCTGAACCTGTTCAAACCAGACAGAAGCATCTCAGGTCACCTAAAGCTGTAGTGAAGTAGCCCTGTCTTCCCTCATTTGTTGGATCCAGATGTGACCAGCTGACACTGCTCTGCTGCTGGGGGAACAGCGAGATGTACGATTCCTCAAGGGTCCTGCCTTCCTTTGTGTCCTAAAGATGTCTGTGGCTGGGCTGTGACTCTATAAACTCCATGAAGTTTGTTTTTGCATTGCTATGGAAGGGCCCCAGTGCTTCCTGCAGGTTGTCACTGCTGTTTTATGGCCATACCCAGCCTTTGATGGAAATTCCCCCTCCTGCCACCTCTCAGCACCGCGGGGTTGTTTGGGTTGCCTTACAGGGCTGTGTTCCGAGCAAGGTTTGCACAGATTGTGGTCAAACATATGGTACGGATTCTGTGCAGATTCTAAATCTTGGGATCATAAACTGGTAGAAGGGAGCCATAATTCCCTCCCCTTCCTAAATCATAAGATAAAAGGCAGCTTTGGCTTGGCGGACATGTCTGAATGTTTTAGGAATGACATTCCTGACAGGGGATGTTTGACATCTTAGCAGATAGAATTATCAGCATTAAGAGACCCTAACACCAGCATAAAATGTGAGAAGTAATAAAGCCATCCTAAAAGATCTCACGTGAGGAACTTAATGCACAAGCCTAACACTCAGCTGTGAACTGCTCAGATGCAGTCCGTGGGGATTGATGGACTCTCAGGATTCATCCTGGCTTATCCTTCTTCCTGAGGAGATGATAGCCATAATGTCACTTCCGCAGTTCAAAATATATTGTAATTACTGTTGGAAATCCCAGATGTCCCCTCCAGATAACCTGACTCCCAAAGATTTTGCAGAAAAGCTACAGCTGCAGAGATATGACACTCATGGTAACTTCCAAAGTTTCAGTGGCACTACAAAAAAAAATTAATTTATTTCTTCTTTGAGCCTTTCATATTCCATAATTTTGAGCCTTCTATCAGATAAATATTTTCCCAAGATTGTCGGAGTGATAATAGCATGGTTTTAGAATTCAATGTTTTCATGGCAGAATCTGCAGTGATTACGAAGGGGTAAGGATTTTCTCTCTGTTAAATGGAAAAACAATGTTGATAATTATGTAAAGTGTAGAAACATTCTGTTTACAGTAGACAAACAGTACAGTGATTGAATTTGAAAGGAAAAAAAAAATACCAGCCAAGGATGCGAGCTTGGATTTGGTAGTTGCAATTCACTAATCACAAAATAATTCAGTAGCGTTGAACAAAAAAGACATTTTTATCACCATCTCCTCTCAGTTTGCAGGCGGCATTGTCTGTCCTACCGTTTCATGTCAGAGAAGAAGGAATTTTACCAAATGTTTGATTTATTAGAAAGTGAATGATTCTTTGCAGCCATGTGGGGCTAGCCCATGTTTCAATAAGACAAATTGCATTGTAGCATTCCACTGGCAGCCAATGATAACTCATGATCCAGACAGAGTCGGTTATACCAGAATGGATGAAAAGCAGGAGCAAAAGGACACATAGTAGAAGAAAAGAAAATGCTTCAAGAGCTGTTATTTAAAAAAAAAAAAAAAACAACAAAAAAACAACAAAACAACAACAAAACCCAAACAATGTTTCAGCTACTGTTTAAAAATCTTTCAATTAAGATTCTGCACAGCGTTGCAAACAGAGTATGGCAGAATAAAGAGGATCATGTTATCTCTTTCCCAGTAGTAAATTATCATATTTATACTCAAAAACATGCCACTGTCAACTTCAGTCATTTGTGTAATTGGAAAAAGGTAAATGACATAGTAAATGAGACCCTACAGTCAGGTTTTGTTCCAAAAACGAAAAAAAGAAAAAGAAAAAACAAAAGCAGTGGCAAATTGCGCAGGTTTAAAATGAATTAATGTCAACTGTGAAAAGCAATGTCTAAGACAAACAAAATCTGACTGTTCTTGACCTTTAGTTAATATTGATAGTTTATCACTGGAGAAGTCATTGATTTATTTTTTCAGTTTATATCTGATTATCACTTCAAAATAGGACTGAATATTTTAAAACAGCCCAGTCGCCCGCCTTCCAGTTCCCACTGTTCCAGATTCCATCGAAACGTTTCTTTATTTCCAAATGCTGCTTTTTAAAGAGGCGAGCCCTGGGCAGCAGCCCCCAAGGTGATGGGTTGTTTCCTGCTTGCAGAGATGCGTGTCGTGAAGTGCTGCCTCTGCCCGTCGGCTTTGTTCTTGGGGATCCGTGGAGCAGGAAGGGTATTGAAATATACAGGAATCTTGTTCCCAGGGAGCTGACAGGCAGACCTGAGGGACAGTGTGAAGTGCATACCTGGTACGTCTAATTTTAGGCTTGCCAGCCCTGACAGTGGTCCTGGAAAAAAAAAAAAAATCTATACTAATTTCTTGGTGACATACAGAGCTGTAAACTGCAGCATTTTTCATTCCGCTACCAAAATGTTCTTGTGCATTTTTTTTCCCCAGTATTATTTAAAGGAACTGTCAAAGCTTCAGCATTTAACAAGTATTTTTATACTGTGTTTTTCAGTGTAAACCTGCCATGCATTCAAGGTATTGTTGCATGAAAAAGCATAAACTATAGTATCGTATCAGAAAAGAAATCAACATTAGACATAAAACCAACTTCATTTTATTGCTTAACACTAATATTGTTCCCCATGGGAGAGGCATTGCAGTTTGATGGGTTCTGGGGGCCCTGTGTGGGCTGGTGTAAGTCAGGAATCCCCAATGAATTTTGATGAGGCTCTGCAATTTTACATCAGCTCGGGATTTTCGACCGCAGGTTCAGCGTGTACACAGTGTTGAAATAAAGGTGCAGTCATTTTAAATATAATTGAGTAGGCTCATAAGAGGTTCCACTTAGAAGGTAAATTATGGTAACAAGTCAAGAGTGTACTCTGTGTAGTTTTCATTTCAAGTGTATGGTCTTCTGTATTCACTTAACTAGACACACAAATCTAAGCAGACAGATGAGATAGAGGCAATCAAAGAGAAAAGCTTTATTTGGGGCTTATGGGAGCATTGAAGTTTTATTTTGTAGTGTTTCCCCACGAGGCAATTTCAGAAAAAGACTGAAGTGATGGATCACAAACAATTTAATATCTGAATTTCTGGCTGTTGATCAACAGAATTTTGGGCTCCTTCCTGTAAAATTCTGAAAATCTTTTCCGCAATTTGAATATTTAGCAAAAGTGCTGGGGAAGGAACCACTCTGAAGATTTTGTAGCATGCTCTCTACCTCAGTCAGAAGTAGCTGAATGGTGTTTGTGCCTTTCATGCCTGTGGATGAACAAATAATGCCATACAGTGCTTTGGGTCTTGTTCTTTCCAGACAGCAGTTTTTGCTTCAGGGAATGATGAAGGTCTAGCAAAACATTCTCTTAATATGAGAGAAGTGGCAAAGGAAACATTGCAGGGCATCAGTGCAATGGTTTGTGTTAACAGTGTGGAATCATTTAATGTGTGTGTTGTGTTACACTTTTATAGCTTTCAAGTGCTGCTACACAGTTTTGAGTCCACAACAGCTCCTTTTTCAGTACTCACCTTTGTGTCAATTAATGTTTTCACACACTTCAGGTGACTTTGAGGCCAGTCGTGTCAATGTGTGCATATAAAGGTAACTTTGATCTCTTCAACATGAATTACCTGCAAGTACAAGCATTTGAAGGACATAGGCTCTTAAACAAAATCAGTAGCCCCGACCTCCTCTAGAAATGTCCTTACTAGACCTTTTGTACCATCCAGTATTTTTATTTACTGTAGCCCATATAAATTAGCTCCCTCTCGCAATGAATAAAAGCTATAAACAATATTGTTTTTACTTAAATTTCCTTCTGCAGATTGACTAATGTCCTGATATTTTTTTCTTTTTAAAAATTTTTCTGAATTTTTTTCTAGCTTCAGAAACTGAAAACACACAGCCATTGTATATGGCATATCTGGCTGATTTATCCCATAAACTTCTAGCACCAGTGATATGGAAATGAACTGAACTGGTAATGCTGTGTAGCAGCACAAACAACAATCATCTTGTGTTGAGAACCACAGAATTGTTAAGGTTGGAAAAGACCTCTGAGATCATAAATTCCAACCGTTGACCCACCATCGCCATGTCCACCACCAAACCATGTCTCCAAGTGCCACATTGTCCCAATATGTACTGATTAATTTCTGGCACTTGCTACAGAGATTAAACAGTGGGTGGAGGAAATGAGGGGGGATTTCTGCTGAAGGATCAAACTGCTAAAGGAACAGTGTAATCACTAGATTCCTATGCTCCCGAAAGAAGTCCAAGGAGCATCTTGTTGCTTCAGTTACAGCTGACTGCCTATTAAGGTGAGGTGTCATCTTACTTTTGATCAAGGAAGTAACTATAAATAAGGCAGGCAGCAGCAGAAAGTTCAGTCAGGAAGCATTAGACTTCCTTGGGGGGGTGTGTGTATATATATATATATATTTATGCACTTATGTTGCATCTCCCTTCCTTAGTCACCTGTTGATAGCACTTTTCTTCTACCACCTAGGGAGAAGATGTGTCAAGGACACGTCAGAGTCAGCACTGCAGGCCTGCTGTGCTGTGTGTGATGATGCTTTCCAGTTGGCCCTGGGTGTTTCTTTTTACTCTGGAACATCTGAGCTGATTTCTGGCTCCATGAGGCTGGAAGATGTTTTGCAAGGGGCACCGGGGAGGTTATTTTGCTCTGCCGATAAGGGTGCCATTTGGTTTGCAGAGATTTGTGAACAAAACCCAAACCAAATCACAACTCTTCGCTTAATTTTGTAACTGGCCACATTTCCAAAGCTGGGGATTTTACAGCATTCAAAAATCTCCAGTACAAAAGACAAGTGGAAAGGTTTGTGTAGCTTGAAGTCAGAGCTATTCAAATGCAGAAAATCTCTGTGAAAACATGTATGTTAGTTTGCAACCGTACAAACCAGTCCTTGGTTTGAATACTCCACAGACTGCAATTTCTCTATTTTTTAGCTTTGAGCTCTCTTAAATTGGAAACTTCTAACAATGCGGGTGAGTTGGGTGCAATTTCTTTGAAAATATTTCACATTGCTCTGTGTCAGATTCTACTTGTGCTTCACTAAATAAAGAGGAGACTGATCAGCATCCGGAACTTATCACAGAAATTAGGAGGCAGACAGCTAAAGTGTGGGTTTACTCAGTGAAAAGACTGGATATTCTTGATTACAGCCTGTATTCCCAGGTTTTTGTGCTAGCTGAAGGGGTTATCTCCAATTTCATCTATAGCTGCTGGACACTGCCCCGTGGCAGAGCCAACCATGCCTGGAATGGCTGGGAATACCCCCACCATCAATTCAGCAGGCATTAAATCATCAGTGGAATTACTTCAGAGAAAAAACTGGTGAAAAGTAGGATCGGAATGAGCAGCTATTACCTATAGAAATAACTAAACCGGTACCCTTTGCAGAAATGTAACAGAGCTAAAAAAAATCCCTTCCCTCTAAGCTCCTGCACATTTCTCGGTGTGTGCGAACCTGAGTCATTCACAGAGATCCTTATGTGAGTCCTTTGCTGCACTAAAATCTACTTTCTTGGAAAATGTAGAACAAATACTCAGGCTGTGATCTCATTCCTACCAGTGCCGGAGACAGGAGTCCCAGGGGCTTCACTGCAAATTAGATCCCCTGGAAAGAGACAGAGAGCCAGAGCAGATCCGACCTCTCTGCCGTTCCTGGGAGCGAACTCGTATTCTTCCGTGCCCCCCCCTGCCTTGCCTCTGACAACTTTTCCAGTAAGATCTTCCCTCGCTGCTGTCTCTTCCCTTTCCCTCCCAGCCCCCGAAGGAGCTCAGGACAGGTATTGAACAGGCTGCCAGGCTGCTCCTTAGACAGAGCCTCTGCGAGCTGCCCGGCCCTGGCCATTCCCATTCCCTGGGTCCTGACGGTTCTTTTCCAAAGAAGCATGTTTTGGTTTAATTCTGTTTTTCTAAGTCTCTGTTCTCATAACTCCATCCTGTTGCTTTTTTGGTCAGTTATACATCAGCTGTAGCATAACTCTCTGATTTCGTTTTGGTGCCGCTTACTTCATCCAAAAAGGAACTCACTCTTCAAAGAAAACTTTTATTTCATTGTCTGCCACATATGCAAGTATTCCCTAAGGACTGGAGTTATTTATTATTTCACTCTCCCTCTTTGCTTTCCCCTGTTCCTCTCCAAAAGACTAACAGACACTAATCTCCTTTCATCAGGTTCCCCTCTTCCTAATTTTTTTTTCCTTTTGCACAAAATGCTCGCCACTACCTTTAACACCTTATTGTGTCTGGAGTGATAATTACTTTCAGTTGCCACAGCTGGTGCATGGGGAGGCGTGCGGGCTCTGTAAATTGGGAATGGGCAACCTGGGTGGGATTGCAGGAAAACACAGAGTTCTGCAAAATCAGAGAACACGACTATAACAGGGACAGTTTTGTTTTTCTAATGTTCTTCTTTTTTTTTTTTCACTGAACTCATCTTTGAGACGTATTTCTAGTGAGTCACCTCAACGACAATTTGTGGTTCCTTTGTTAGAGGAAAGGACCAGCTGATGCACGTGACAGAAAATAAGAAAAATATGAGTTGGTACCTGACACATTTAGTTAAATCTCACATTTGGAAAAAACACACACGGACATATCTGGATAGGGGGACACATGGGTCTGTCAACAGTTTTTAAGATCCTCTGAGGCATTATTAATTCTTATTTTAATGTATACTGTATTTCTCTGAACTCACAGAGTCTTGGTTCAATCCTTCTCTCTTGTTTTAAGTGTAGGATTGAAAAGGAAATTTGGACTTACCGTGACAGTGAACATGAAGGCTAGGTTATGACCTATCAAAAATAAGATTTCCCAACGTATATTTCCTCCTTCCTCCTTTAGTTATTATATAAGTAGTAAGGAGAAATTATTAACAGTATTATTAGTGTATTTTTGTATGTAGTTTGCCTGTTTCAGTCCCTCACAGTGTATTGAGGTACTCCTACTAACCATAAGGAAATTGGCACACACTGTTCACTACATAAAATTAGGTTTTTATGAGACTAGTTTTCTACATGTTTTCTTAGATTTCCTAAAGTAAGCGCTACTAAATTATTTAATATACAATCTGAGATGCTTTTAATAAAAGGTTTGCCATAATCAGCCCTGCTCTGGGCGTGCTGTTTTGAACCATTTTGTCTGCTGTCTGCTCTCCCATTCTGTGCTGGAGGCTGGCAGATGTTTCCCATGCCTACCTAAGGTTAGGAATAAGGTCCAGTTTTGGGGTCTGTAGTGCAGGAGGGGCAGTGGCCTCTTGCAACTTTCAGACAGGTGAACAAAAAGCGTGACTAATCTGTGAGTCTCTCTTCAGTTCCCAAGCTTAGTTAGGTCCGAGTGAGGGCTGGGGTCAGAAGTGCTCAGTGTCACACGCTGGGGGATGTCCCAGTTTCTGGGGGGGAACCTGGTGTTGTCTGCTTTCAGCTGGAGTGAGGCCGTGTAGCAGGAAAAACAGGGAGAAAGCAGCCAGTGTGGGACTTTGCAAATTCCTGGAAATAAAACAAGAGCAAAGTATCAGGAGCTTTGAAGGAATTATTTTTTTTTTTTATTAGCGGGCAGCGCTGGATTCCCAGGCCTCTCTGAGCCTGGGTCTGGGGCTGGGTTAAGGTTATGGTTAGGATTAGGAAGAGTTAAGGCTTTTAACTTTGACAAACTGGGATATTTTGCTACTTGCAGAAAAGTGAATTGAGGGAAAGTATCAGTATCTTCAAATTTCTTGTTATTTGCCAGCACTGTGGGTACCTGGGCATATTTTGACTAAGAGTTACTATCCTAGTTCGGTTAAATAAACATGGAATGGTGCAATCAGAATAATGGGGTACCCACATTCCAGAGGATAAATTGAATCAATGTCTTCAAATTGCTCCTTATTTATGGGCCATTTTCACTAGGAGCTGAAGAATGAGTTGTTTTGGTATCATGGCATGCTAAACTCCTTAGGGTATTGGGATAAGGCTGTAGGAAATTCCAGAACTGAGCTGTGATTGCTCCAAGATCATGAAAGGAGGCAATTCCTATTTCATGTCAGGAATTTTGAAAAATATAAATAGGGTTCCTTCTCAGTGTGGTCAGAGAGCCTGTCTCTTCCAACACTGGCACCTCCGTGAGCTGCAGTGTGACTGCTGGCTTTCTACCTGTATTTGAGTAAAAAAACTCCTTTTTCTAGATGATAACTTTACACAGAGTGCCATCTTTACTGATTTGGCCCCTTGTGAAGAGTCCTCTAGCTGATAAATTCTTATGATGTTTCAAGATTTCCTTACTACATTTACACAAATCCCAAGTTTAAGTGTCATTTTCAGGATAGCGATGACATAGACCTTTTCTTTCTTTTCGGGGCAAAAGCACCCACCTTTTTTCTTGTAGCAAGTTGCTCTATTATAATTCCCAAATAGTCATTGCAATCTGAGTTGCAGTCAAAATCTTTGCTGGAGTCGAACGAGAATCCCGGGCACTTGACCAAAGCAGTATTTCAAGAATATATTGTATTTATTTGAAAGACGATAATGCAATGCGGTCATCATTTGCTTCACTACAGGTATAAATCCTCTAAAACCATTGCAGATGTGGCAGGGATATTGCAACCCATTAACCTAACCGAATGTAACTGTTTTTCTCTTGCAAGGCTTGTCTGACTCGGTCTTTCTCTTTTTATTTTTTGCTGCGAGGGTGGTTGTGTCTGTTGGCTCTGTGTGTACATTGTGGCGTTGAGTTCCACTGTCCAGACCACCTCCCTGTGAATTAATACTGAAATGGAGTGGCTTAAATCCCCACACCTTCCCTCCCTGTCCCTCTGTGTGCACATTAAACTCAGCCAGCTGAGATCTTACTCAGAGTCTGGCACTTTTGTGCTGCCACCCGCTTGAATGGGTATTTTTCAAGTGTTTGTGTATAAGTCAGCGTGAGTATGAATGGTAGGGTCTGTCCCTAAAAAAAAAAAAAAAATTAAAAATCACTATTTATTATGGCACTTAAGTATGTATTTAAGATTCCTCCTTGTTGCTGGGTTTGTGTCCAAAATGGAATTACTAGTCTGCATCTTTTCTGGTTGTGAATATGTCCACGAGGCTGAATTTCAGATGTACCCATTTATGAATCTGGCGTATATGCTGAATGCAGCATTTTGTGCAGGTCACGTGTTGTATACAAAACATCTGATAAAATGCTGCTCACAGTCTTACAGATCTTAGAAATCCTTTCCATATGTCTAATCTTAAATCCTTTCCATATGTCTCCATCTATACATAAGCACCAATTAGTCAATTAATCTGCCACCTTTATTTAATTAGATAATAAAGAAGAACTTTTTGAAGTTAAATCTTATTTCATTTTTCCAGGAATCAAAAATGACAACTAGTAGCAGCAACAAATTACAAGATAAATTTCCTAATCCACTCAGTGAATACATTAATATTACAGTATTTGCTGAGTTAAAACAAGTCCAACATTCAATATTCCCCTTTGCAAACAAAATACATTTGCATGAATCCAAATAATTTTTTTTTTATTATTTTTGGTACAAAAATGGCTCTGTTTAGCAATCCTGGAACAACTGCAAGACATTTTGACTCTTCGGTGTCCTTAGAAATTAACCCTGTGTTAATGAAAGTTCATAAGCAAGAATCTCTGTGCAGTGGAAATCCTCCCATGCCCCCCTCAGGGCACCTCTCCAGCCGCTGAGCCGTGCTCCGCACGCAGGGCAGCCAGAGCAGGGGCCAAGGTGCTGCTCAGTGTGTCCATCTCCATTGAACCTGTCTCATTAGCATGCCTCTGGGCTCCCCGAAGACATTCCATTTCATCTGAAAGCAAAATATAACAGAAACTGCATGTTTCTGGGTTTGCTGCTGGCAGCTGTTACCTTTCCTGGAGGAAAAAAAAAAAAAAAATTAAAAAATCCTCTGCCAGGTTCAGACCTAGAATAAATGAAAATAGCTACACTGAAGCCCACAGAGCAATATCGCTTTGCACCTAGGGAAGGTTTGTCCCATGTATTTCTTACTTCAACTGCAAATAAACTCAATATAGAGACATTAGTATTTTTAAAAGGCGAAAGGGATGTTATTTGCCTTTTTTCTTGTAGCAGTACAAGAAAATTAGTTTTTTTTTCTTTTTTCCACAAGAAAATAGTTTTCTAATAATAACCCAGTATTAAGTGTCAGGTAGTTGCTTCATGATTTTCCGTGCTTTATTGCAGTCAGCTATTGGGAACGGGGTCACATTTCCAACTCACTGCAGAAGAGCTGCTTTTATTGGGTTGAGCATTGTTGTTTTCTGTCCATGAATTATCAGTTGCTTTGAAGACTGATCATTTCTTTTTCTGGGAATACTTGAGGAACACATAACTTTCTTTTTTTGGTACCTGAAGCCTTGTTAGCACAGAGCTTATTGAATTTAACCCCCTTTGTTTGTAGGCGCAGAGATGACGGAATTTGGAAAGCGACTTTTTTCCTCTGGATTTTTTCTCTGAATTCAGAGTGAACCGAACATAAAAAATATTACAGCCTCTTATGCTTTCACCTCGTGTCATAAAAGAAATTACAACATGATCTATTTTATGTATATAAAAAAGAACCCTAAAAATTTCCAAATTAACTGTCCTCGGAGAGGGTTTTTTTGTAGGGACCTGAATATGGAGAAAATGCCCCTAATTGTCAAACAACTAAATTTGGAAAGAAAGCTATTCCTCTGGCAAGTTTTTCAAAGTGAAAAGGAGAACTTAATTGATTCATATCCAAATTTTAGATCATGCTTTGATGCAGAAGTGGAAGTAGTTTATCTGAATCCCTCTATTTAGACAGATGAAATCATAACAGAATATGTATTTTATAAGTGAGAGAAAAGAGGGAACAGAAAGAGAAAAATGCAACCAATATTCCCAACTAGAAAATGTACTTTAGGTCTTATCACAGTGGATTTTCACACACATACTCTAATAGAGTTACTAACTTGAGGAGGGTTCCTTGTGATCGTAAAATAAAGCACCGAGGTTTTTTAGGATGTGGGCCTTAGAGATTTCAAAGTTGAGCAAAAGAGATTAGGATTCTATTTTTTTTTATCCTGCTCCTAGTTTTTCGTATTTATGTATTAAGCTGCTTGTATTAAGCTCTTTGCTAAGTAGTATTTCTGATCTATGCTGCAATTTGTCATGACATTCTCTAGGCAGCTATTATAAAGATGTCTGCTTCCTTTTTTTCTTAAACAAGAAAGTAGACTGCAAATAAGTCACTTGATTTTTAAATCACTATCAATTAAGAAAATGGAATGTCAGGGTCCAGAAAATTGATAGCTGAATTCTGATCTTGGATCTGGAAAATACTGAGCCATAAAATATTCATACACAGACACACAGGGAAAAAAAAAAAAGCTGATGTTATGTTCATCTGACCAACATATGTTGTTTGTGAGTGTCACTGGAGTTCCAGTTTTTTGAATATGGGGAAAAAGATTATTTGGGTGAAACGGGCAAGCAAGTGCGCGATCTGATGATCACCTAAACAGGTTTTAATTTAGAAACTGTTGCTACTGAAGCTGCTTTCCAAGTCTATTCAGTACAAGTCAGTGAAACTCACACTGGCTTCGGCAGATCTCGTGTTTTTTTCCTGCCAGTCTTTTCTAGCAGCTTGTCTGTTCTGCGTCCAGCCCGGGGAGAAACAGCACCTGCCCGCCTGGGTCCTTCGCTGCCTCTCTTGTCACGAAATCCGAGTGCTTTTGCAGAGAGCGATGCCTTTATCTCTGCTGCCCCCCGGCAGGGTGGTCCCGGTTCGGCAGAGGCAGCGGGGCCGTGCCGGGGCCGTGCCGGGCGCTGGCCGCTCGCTCCCCGGGCTCCGCATCTGCCGTCCCTCGCCCTGCTGCCGGCCGCCGCACTTGACACCTACCTTTCAAGGTGTCTGGCTAGGATGTGACCCAGAGCTGAACTCCTTTCGCATCACCCCCCTGAAAAAGGAGCATTTTCCCAGCCCTCTCCCGCCCGCCGAGCGCTGCGAACCCCGCTGGTGTCCCCCCAAAAAGCGGCAGCCCCCAAGCACAGGGACAGTGTTGGGAGTGGGGAGAGGAAGAGGAGTATTTAATTCACAGGTAATTGTGAATTGTTAAAAAA